>JAGIQG010000005.1:46278137-46584836 GCA_024679065.1 Sphyrna mokarran
TCTTACCCTTTCTCCATTGATAATCAATGAGCATGGGTGCCACCTGCATTGCCACGCTGACACCAACATTAAGTAAAAATGTGGTGTGGATATGCTGTGGAGAGATTTGAAAAGAACTGAGAAGGAAAACATGTGCTGCAACATTGTCTGTCACTTGCCTGAGATATGTGCAGGAGACGAATTCGTAATAAACCTACATCATTGTTTCATTCAAGTTTTCTGGGATTCAGTTGCTTGCATTCAATTTGCAATGAATTAAGCTAGACATTTAAGGCCATGATATCTGTTTAGAAAATGTATTCAATGCTTTTTGCATGTACATATATTTCAGAATGTAAATCACTTTTTGCTGAAGAGCTGAAATTTTACCACACATAATTTTAACAAAATTAATATCTATTTAAAGTCAACCAATTAACAATATTTAAGATAAATTATTTTTCTTACCCCCACATTCATCCCCCCTATTTTATTCCTCTTTTCTTTACCTTTTCTCCTCTTTTATTCCCCCTTATCACTTTTTCTCAATTTTACCTCTCATCCACCCATCACCCCATCCCTTCCCACATCTCCATCGGTCATAGCTTTCATTCTGATTTCAGCTTCTCGGCCATTTGGCTATTTACACCTTTATTCTCTGTATGGATTGCCATTAGCAGTCTTTCCTCTTGTTTTTATGGCTATGGCTCACCTTTCATTCTCTCACCTTGCAGTATAAATGTCTCTCACTTTCTATGCTTTTTAGCTTTGACAAAAGGTCATCTGGAATCGAAATGCTAGCTCTTTTCTCTCCTTATAAATGTTGCCAGACCTGTTGAGATTTTCCAGTATTTTCTCTTTCGGCTTCAAATTCCAGCTTTTACAGTAATTTGTTTTTATATATTTAGGATAAAATGAAGGGGGTCATGTGAACTGCTCTGAAATCTACCTAACAATAGGACAGGGTGACAAGGCTGTTAAAGATTAAAAGGAAACCCAGGTTGGTTTGCTGAAAAGAAGCTACAAGGTGTTCACACTGGGCCAATGACATCAGTGTTTACAATGGTTATGTCTCCAAAGTCTCTGGAAATATGTTGAGAATATCAGATTGCAAATAGCTGTACTTTAAACTATTAATTTGCTTCCAAATGAAATAGAGTTGGGGTCTAAAGAATAGCTAACCATCATTTCTACTTGATAAAGGCCTGTGTGATTTACATTGTCATGGTAATAACTTTGAGAGAAGTGGGATTACTAAGATAGAACATAGAACATAGAACATTACAGCACAGAACAGGCCCTTCGGCCTTCGATGTTGCGCCGACCAATATAAAAAGCAATGACCCTCCAAACTAAACCATTCCATTCTCTTCCATGTACTTATCAACTAACCTCTTAAACGCCACCAAACTTGGCGCATCTACAGCCGCTGCAGGCAGGGCATTCCACTCCCGAACCACCCTTTGGGTAAAGAACCTACCTCTGATATCCGTCCTATAACTATCACCCCTTAATTTAAAGCTGTGTCCCCTCGTGCTAGCTTTCTCCATCCTAGGAAAAAGGCTATCACTGTCCACCCTATCTAAACCTCTAATCATCTTATATGTTTCGATAAGGTCCCCTCTTAGCCGCCTCCTTTCTAACGAAAACAACCTCAAATCCCTCAGCCTCTCTTCATAAGACCTGCCCTCCATACCAGGCAACATCCTGGTAAACCTCCTCTGTACCCTCTCCAATGCCTCCACATCTTTCTTATAATGTGGGGACCAGAACTGCACACAATACTCCAAGTGCGGCCGCACTAGAGTTTTGTACAGTTGCAACATGACGTTGCGGCTCCGAAATTCAATCCCCCTACCAATAAAAGCTAAGACTCCGTGTGCCTTCTTAACAACCTTATCGACTTGACTGCCTACTTTCAGGGATCTATGCACAAATACACCAAGATCCCTCTGTTCATCAACACTATTAAGAATTCTACCATTAGCCCTATACTCTACACATTTATTATTCCTGCCAAAGTGCATTACCTCAAACTTTTCCACATTAAACTCCATTTGCCACCTCTCGGCCCAGCTCTGCAACTTGTCCAAGTCTCTCTGCAAACTATAACACCCCTCTTCACTATCTACCACTCCACCGACTTTAGTGTCATCTGCAAATTTACTAATCCATCCTTCAATACCCTCATCCAGATCATTTATAAAAATTACAAACAGCAGGGGCCCCAAAACAGACCCCTGAGGTACACCACTTGTCACCGAACTCCACGATGAATATCTCCCATCAACCACCACCCTCTGTCTTCCAGCTGCTAGCCAATTCCTAATCCAATTGGCTAAATCACCCTCTATCTCATACATCTGCATTTTCTGCAGAAGTCTTCCATGGGCCACCTTATCAAATGCCTTACTAAAGTCCATATATACCACAGCAACCGCCTTACCCCCATCCACCTCCTTAGTCACTTTTTCAAAAAACTCAATGAGGTTAGTAAGGCACGACCTACCCTTCACAAAACCATGCTGACTATCCCCAATCAATTCATTTCTCTCTAAATAACTATAAATCCTATCCCTAATAATTCTCTCCAATACTTTGCCCACAACAGAAGTAAGACTCACTGGCCTATAATTCCCTGGAAGGTCTCTCTTCACCTTCTTGAACAATGGGACCACATTCGCTATCCTCCAGTCCTCTGGAACCACACCCGTAACCAACGATGACCTGAAGATCAGAGCCAGAGGCTCTGCAATCGCCTCTCTTGCCTCCCAGAGAATCCTAGGGTAAATCCCTGAAATCTCACAGACAACCTGCCAGAAGAGGGGGTGGAGCTAACAGCTGAAAGTCTTCATTGCTCCCCATGCAGAGAAATGGTTTGGAGCTTACGCCCAGATTTAAAAGGACATTCTGATGAGAATTTGAGAAAATTCACCTAACTTGCACTAGAGGGAGAATAACCAGGAAAAACCCTCACCATGAAAGATAATTCTAGGATAGTAAGTTCCGAGACTAGGAAAAGAATGGAAGTAAATACTTTGGAATGAAGAATCACTTTGGACTGGTTCCAGGAGAACTGAATGTCTACTTATGGGGCAATATAAAATATGACTAGATGAGAGGGGTGAAGTCATGGTACCTAAGGTTGCAGATGACACAAAGATAGCTAGGAATGTATGTTATGAAAAGGATATAAGGAGAACGCAAATGTATGTATGTAGGTTAAGCGGATGGGAAAAAAATCTGGCAGCTGGAGTGTAACGTGGAAAATGTGGAAGTTGTTCACTTGGGCTGGAAAAACAAAAAGATGGTATTACTTAAAGGGAGAATGGCGACAGAATTCTAAAGTGCAGAGAGCTCTACATGATCTAGTGCAATAGTTGGAAAAGAGTTGTATGCAGGTGCAGCATGTAATTAAGGAGGCCATCCATTATTACAAGAAGAATTGAACATAAAAGTAAGGATGTTATAGTTCATTCATGCAGAGTATTGATGAGGCCATATCTTGAATACTGTGTGCAATTTTGGTCTCCTTATTTGAGCAAGGATGTGAACGCATTGGTGACTGTTCTGAGGAGGTTTATTGACTGACACCTGGAATGAGCAGGTTGTTTCATGGGGAGAATTTGACAGACTGGGTGTGTTCCCACTGGAGTTTGGAAGAATGAGGATGACTTGATCAAAGTATTTTAGATCTTGAATGGTCTTAACAATGTGGGTGTGGATAGAATGTTTCTTCTCCTGGGTAAGTCTGGAAATAAGGGAACACTGTTTTAAAATCAGGGATCATCCTTTTTCCCTGATCAGGAGTTTATTTTCTTTCAGAGATTTGTGCCAATTTAGAATTCTCTGCTCCAGAATACAGTGACAGTGGGGGAGGGGGGCATGGTTATTGAATATTTTTAAGGCAGAAGTAGATAGATCGTTTTTGTGCAAGAGAATCAAAGATTATCAGGGTAGATGGGAATGTAGAATTTAAAGAATGAACAGATCAGCCATAATCTTATTGAATGACTGAATGAGGACTGAATGGTGTACTTCTGCTCCTAATTCATATGCTTGTTTAATGGGGTGGTGAGATTTCCAATTATATTCAAAGTAAAAGATGAAAATTCTGTTTGGAAATTTTTGGTATATGTTGTCTAACGGAATAATGTTTAGCCAATGTTCCATCTCATTTGTTTGTTGCAGTAAATGTCTTGAAATGTGAAATATTGTCATGTCATCCTATTCCCTGAAGTTCAAATTTCTTTTTACTAAGGTGTCTATGGAGATTGTAATATTTGGCCATGCTGGTACGCAGGGCTACAAAATGTGTAGTCTTCAAATGTTCCTTGTTGGATCATGTGAGTCTGTTTATTATTGATGCTCACCATACTTGATTAGTTAAGCTTGGGTGTGTACTCAGGAAATTTTAAGTAAACAAAGTGTTGAGTAGAGCTAGGAGCCAGAGCTGAAATATAGACATTTTAAAGCACCATTGTTATATACAAATACATTAGTGCAGTGTCTGCATAGATCTGACATATAAAATATACAACAAGGTGCACCTGTGTACAACCAATAGAATAATTTGTCAAATGCCTGCCGAAGTGCCTTCAAATGATTTAGTGTCATAAAGGTTGTGTGCAATGCTGACTGCTTTAGGCACTGCTATCCCAGTGCTAGAAATCATCTGAGGGCCAAGCTGGAGAAAATGTTACAACCCATGGAGTACCATTCACCAACATATAGTTGTGCTTAACTCATTTAGTGTACATCTGAGCTGGTCACTTGTTGTATTGGTGATCTTTAAAAATTTCTCTTCCGCCTCCAGTCACTTGTATGCCATAGAATAGCCATGGTCAGTGCTGCCTGCAACTGGAATGAAATGATGCAAGCAGGAATGCAATTCTGGGAGGTGTACACCATCGGATTGCTGAATTGAGGGAAAACAGCAAGAAGGCATGATGCACAAAGTTTTGGCAATCAAGTTAAAAACAGCAGTCAGAACATAGGCTTCACCAATGTGGCAACCCATACTTAACAAGCTGCATTCACTTTATACCGGCATTCAATGAATCAGGGGCTGCAAAACTTCATGGGAAATCTGGAGTGGTACCAATTTGCATTCATTTGCATAAATTTGTAGTATGCAATGAGGTCAGTGCCCACACATAGTGTGGCCTCAAATATTTGCAGTTGTTTTTCTCCTGCCAGTTGGGAACTCAATGCCAAGTGTGCTGAACCTACTTTCCCCATTGTATGGGCTAAAGGTGAAACTGGCAAAAGGCTATTGCCCAAGGAAACCGCTGCAGATTAAGTTTTCTATTCACACTAAGGTAGCTGAATCTGGCATTAGCCTCCTCCAAAGAGTTAATTTTGAACTGCTTTATGTTTGAAATTGTATTTGGCATTCTTCACTAGTTTCAGGGATCAATATCATTTAGTCCCTTGAGTTTATGCTTTCCCTATTGCATAAGGCAGGATTTGAAACAAATACCTCCAGAAATAAATAGTACTACCCCTTCTGATTTTATTTTAATTTTTGCTCGATCAATTAAAAAATCTAATTTGTGTAAATAAAACACTGAACCAAAAATAGGAGGCCCGTATCAAACGTAATTGAATTCCCCACACAAGGAGAACTATCAGCTTGTGTAGGGCAAATGATTTTCAGGATGCATGCGGGTACTTGAAAGGGTTTTGGAAAAAAAAACATTAACTGCAACAAATTTCAGCAAGATTCTGATCCTTCTGAGATATTTCATGGGATTAGCATTTGATGTCGTCGGTTGAAATTGTAAGCTTTCTCCTTTTGAGAACTGCGAATTCAGGTTATTCTCCCAATTTCAGTGCATTTGAACTGGAGAGTTGTTATTCATTTCAACCTCGTAAAAAAGTTGTGCCTTTTGCAAATCAATACGGTAAGTTAAATTACATAACCTGCGGACCGACGAATCTACTAAAATTTCTAGAGAATCTGAAAAGAATCCAGGCAGCATTTGAAACAACTAATTTTTGAATAAATCCAAATAGAAAATTCTGCTTCGCAAAAGTTCACATATAATAGATAATAATAAATGCCTGGTGATGATTATGTATACTTCAGCTTAGAAATCTTCCCTTGTACAGAATGTCACTTATATGTTCCCTCGGAAGATTACAAGATTATTGTATACAGGTTTTATTTTAATAGTCCGAAAGGAGCGAAGCAGACAGAATACGTTCGTTTTGGGGGAGAAACTATCACAGTTCAAGCACAAAGGTGTGAGTCATTAAAAAAAGAGGCTGTGAAAAATGAACTGAAACTGGTTTGTCACCAACACCATGCTAACAGCATAAAACCATGCATACGAAATGTTGAAAGCATCATGGACCGAGAGAAAGCAAGCTTGGCTCCCTACTATGAAATGTTATTCTGGGATTGTCCTCTTAATAGCATCTCTCGAGGTTATTGCCTCCAAATTCTCTCTATTGTATAAGGTCACTCCGGCAGCACTGACCAAGTAGAAAAGATTCATCCAGCACAGACAATGGCAGAAGTCACCCTTTAAATGTCCCCTCTTCTATATCGTGCTATTTATTCCAAGGCTCCCCACAAAGATGTCACTGTTTGACCAGTTTCCTTCAAAACAGCTTAATTAGCTGAAAGGAAAGCTATGTCTGAGCATGTTTGTGTGAAAAAACAAAAAGCTTTCCCCTTTCAGAAAGCTCATGCACTATCTTGTCGGAAATCTCTAGTTCTGAAGAGGAGCACATAAATGAAACAGCATTCCATTCATACAAAGTCAAGTCCCTGACAACAATTTTAGTGGACCTTTTTTTCCCAAAGCTTTTTTTCTTTAGGCCACCAATGTACGAAATTGAATTTCAACCCTTCCAGAATGAACATCAGTGCCCAACACTATATTTCCTAGTCAATCGGGGACCAGCCTGGCAAACCGTCCCAGAATGTAGCCACAGCGCTTTGCGAAGAGTTTCTCCGTTCATTAGAAAAGTTAGAGCACGGGAAGCTCGATGCAACTGTTAAAACTTTGAAATGTGTCTGTATTTCTTGTTGCTGTAAAGGGGCGGGTTGTGATGGTTAGTTTGGGAGATTTTGTAGCCCTGTTGTGTGCTGTGCAGTTCTCTCTCAAGCATAGCTGAGATTATGTATAGCCGGCAGTGAAATGGGAGCAAGCTTGATTCATGTATTTTCTATAGCAGGTGCACATTAGCCCTTAATGACTGTTTTATATGATAACTGCGATAGTCGGGCAACTGCACTAACAGTCTGCAATTGTGGCTGAAAACAAAAGATAACAGCCAGCCACGCAATGCTGAAGTGCCTGACAGGTGCACTCCCACTGCAGCCTGAGAGTTCAGTGGGGTTGCCTTCAAATGAGCTAAAATAAAGCCGGATCACTTTGGGAACTGTACAGGCTACTTCCTTAGATTATGGTTTTGCCTTTAAGGCCAAAGTACAAAGTGAACCGCGAAACATGGCAACTGTTTCATTCAGCGAGTGTGAATTTTATACAACTCAAAAGCAACATTGTTCCGAGAATGGCTCACTTTCTTTCTTCTCTGCCAGCGCCATTGTGCGTGTGTCAAAGGAGCATCTCTGCCATCGATCAGTTTGATGGCATCGTCTAGGACTTCCCACATTGACAAGATAAACTGCAGCTCTCCCTCCAGACAGGTACGTAACTGTGGAGAGTGCAACACTGCAGAACAGAGGCCCGGAGATCACAGAAAAGGATTGTCCCACAGACAACACACAGGCATGGGCATCACCTTTGACATGAAATGGTGAATAGGAGTTTGTTTTCTAATTTCCACGGTTCATCTTTAGGCCACGAAATGTAAATACCAGTAAACACGCTGCAGTGGGTTCAAAGGAATAAGACGTAAAAGAGTCCCATTAGAGATACTTCAAGAGTGTTCATGTCAGGATCAATCAGACTTGGGATCCACTTCAACTGAACTGAGGAAAAGTGGCTGGAAAGTGAGTTTTGATTACAATTACAAAGAGGTGAAAAGTTTAAGATTCAATATTTCCGAGGCAGCAGACTAATTTGTACTCAGAGCTGAGGTTGATTTTGGAAAATTCACTGAACTGAAGTGCTCTGTTATACTAAACTTCATGATAAAGCATAATATTCAGAAAACCATTGCTCCACTGCTTAGTATAGACATGATGAGGTAAACCATGTCAAAATACATTATTTTAGCACTTGCTAATGATCCATTCCAGGAAATTTGGCATAATGATGTTCTGTCTTTACCCTCTCTGCCAAACACTTTTACTAATAGACAATTATCCTGCCTTTTTAAGCATTTGCCATTTAATTCTTTGGATAACAGATACTATTTATCTAACCTTTTAAAATTCATTCATGAGATATTTTGATAGCTTGAGTGATACCTCAGGTGTACCAAAAGAGTGACAGTTTATATATCCAATCTGCTTTATTATGCTTCTTCAAGCATAGAAATATAGAAAATAGAAGCAGGAACAGACCATTTGGCCCTTTAGGCATGCTCCACAATTCATTTTCATTATGGCTGATTATCAATTTCAATATCCTGATTCCACCTCCTACGATGTATTCATGACTGATTGCACTTAAACATAAAAGTTTGGAAGGATTAAAATTTGGCCCCATAACAGTAAAATACTATGACACTAATTTGGAGTCTGGGTAAAGTTCAGCCATGTCACTCTCATTCCAGCAACCAAAACACATGAAATTAATCATGATTTTTTTAATCTATATCAGCACATCTTAAAACCAATGTATGCTTAGTGTATCATGCAGCAATACAGGGGCAGTATCATGTACACAGCAATGTAAAAATGATATGCCATATATAGTAGTGCAAAAGGCGTAGGAATGTACTTATATAAAGTAATGTAAAAGTGACATTTCATAGTTTTCTGTGCTTCTCTAATTCTAGCCTCTTACACATCCTTGATTTTTATCACCCATCCATTGATGACAACACCTTCAGCTACCTCCAGTCCTAAGTTTGTCCACCTCACTTTCTCTCTTTTAAGGTGCTCTTTAAAACTCATTTCTTTGACCAAGCTTTTGGTCACCTGTGCAAATATCTCTTTATGTACCTTGCTATTCAGTTTCGTATGAAATGCCTTGTGGCATTTTGTTATCTTAAAGGAACTATATAAACTCAAGTTGTTATTACATAAACAGCATAGTCAAGGCAGCCTGTTACATACAGCAATGTGCAGATGATGTTTCAAATACAGAATTGTGAAAGCAGTGTTTGACGTTCAGTATCATAAGAGTCAAACCTTATATTCCTAGTGGTAAAAGAGTGGTAACTCATATAGATAGCATCAGGACATATTTTTATGGAATATTGCATGGGTGAAATCTCAAATGCAGCAATTTAAAGAAATGTTTCATGGACAGAAATGTAAGGAGTTTATTTCAGCAGCACTTTCAAATGGGGTATGTTGCACTGACAATATTATACCTGATGTGTAGTACTGTCAGACTTGCTGTGCTGCTGACACTCACTCATCAGTGATTTAACCATTGTGTCTTTCAGGGTCAGAAATGAAAGAAGACCTTCCTAGGATCTATCATAGCCCTCTACTCCTCTTTCTGATCTCTTGTCTCTGAGCAATATTATCCATAAGCATGGGGCTTTTCCACATGCACAGCAATAATAGTCACCTCTGCCACCTCTCTTTATCCATCCACTGTGCCATCATTCATCAACCATCCGGCTTTGGCTGAGCTATCACCTTCTCTTCTTTTACCAAACTTTTTCTCACCCAGCCTATTATTTTCCACGTTGGCTCATGTTCCTTAAGTCTCTGTCAATTGCCTTCTGAATGTTATTTTACATTAAATGCACTGCTGTTGATGTGTGCTGTTGGATGTGTTTTAGCTTGCTCAGTTTTCCTCATGTTTGTCCAATGCAGGGCCTGTTAATTGGCTTGCTAATTGGCAGGATTTATACAATATCTATTTGATTTTGTACTGTAGTTAGCCCCTTTTTTTTGTACTTCATCTCAAGCCTGAGGAAATAAGCATTGTTAGTGGTATTACTTTACCCTTAGTCTTTGGAAGTACTGTCCAGCAGTCTGTAGACTGGAGACACTAACTTGTGACCCTAGATTTCAAGTCAATTTTCATTATTGCTCCCCCTGATTGGCAGTATGACATCTGAGGGGAAACTTGCAGAAGTTGCAGAAATTTCTGTTCAGCCAATGCATGGCATACAATGCTAACATCATCCACTAGCAAACTAATTTTTTTTCTGTACTTTAGGGGAAAAATGTAAAGGAAAACTTCCTCTATTAAAAAATAAATTTAATCTTGACACCCAATTTTGATGGTTGGTGTAACAATAAATGCAACTCCAAACTGTTGTGAATCAGTATATGTTTAATGTTCCTTTAAGAATTCAGTATGCCTATAGAAGCAGTCTCAGAATTTTGTGACAGAGCAATGTATGCAATGAATTTTGCCACCTCAAATTGCTGAAATATAAGGAAAGGTTGATGTCAATGTCGAGGAATGACACTTTCTCAGAATGGGAATTAGTTCCCCAAGATCAGCAGTAATATCGTCAGTTGCAGAATAAAGCTCCTTCTACTTTATCTCAGTCTTAACCTCATCTTCTGGAGCATATGTCCCAGCAACATGTTATTTCCAAAACAAATTATTAAATTATATCCCAATTTGAACCAATTAATGTAGAATTTTGAATCACAGACTTCCATGCGCTAGTTGATAGGTTGAGAATGCTTGCTTTCATTTGAAATAAAGGGGAGGCCACTTTAAATCTGCTAAGCAATATTGGACACACGATACACAAACAAAAGGATTTAAAAAATTAAACTTTTCCTGAAGAGATCGGTGGAAACATATTAGAGCACAAAGGCAAGGATTTTCAAGAGTTAAGTCTATAGAAAATTTCCTTATTTGTCTTACTATATTTGCATACACCTATCAAATAAGTCAAAATATCTGACAAGTAGCCAATTAAGAGCATACACAGTTTCCTCAGGAAGAAGAGAGAGGTTCTTGCCTTGACCACTTTATAATTGAGTTGCTTTACTTTTTTCTTTCATTGTGGCCCTGTATTATTTGGGAATCAGGATACAATGCCTAGTCTGTATCCTTAGGGGTGAAGCCACATTTACCCTCTTGGTATCCATTGAGGGTCAGGAAAGTGGGAAAGCCACCTGCAATTTTCAGATATGCATCATCATTTCAAAAGTGATAGTTCAAAAGCACTTCATTGGCTGTAAAATAACCTGAGGCATTTTGAGGCAATTAATATCACTACATAAGGGCAAGGGCACAGAATACATTCTGCATGGGGGACTCAATATCCATCACTGAGAGTAGCTTGGTAGCATCAGTATTGGCCAAACTGGTGAATCCCAAAGGATTGCTCAATTCGGTCTGCTGAGGGAACCAACAAAAGGGAAAAGTTATTTGACTTCGCCCTCACCAATTGACCTGTTGTTGAATCATAAGTCCATGACAGTATCAGTGAGAGTACAGTACAGTTTGACAGAGACAAAATCCCATCTTCAAATTGAGTTTGAATCTATTATGTTATTATGTTGTTAGCACTGCCACTGTGCTAAATAGAATAGATTTCAAACAGATCTAATAACTTAAAACAGAACATCCATGGAGTGTTGTGGGCCAATAGCAACAATAGAGTTATATTCAACCACACTCTGTAATCACATGGCCTGGCATTCTCTCTCTACATTACCTTAAAAGCAAGGCATCAATCCTGGTCAAATGAAGAATACAGGAAGGCACGTCAAGTGCTGCAGCAAGTATTTCAAAAATGAGGTGTCACCTAAAACACAGGACTACTTCATTGCCAAACAGTGGAAGCAATATGCAATGGATGAAGTAATCCCACAACTACCACCTTCTCAAGGGCAATTAGGGATAAGTGACAAATGCAGCCCTCATGGGTAATACCCATATATACAAAAGAAAAATTAAAATATGCAAGTCTTTAATTTTAATGAGCAAGATTCTCCATTACAAACATCTCCTCAGAAAACATTGCTAACGTTTTTGTTTTTTTTTACAGATAGTGATTATATGATTAATATACAGGCAGCAGAGAGTTAAGATGATTGTCAAAATAACTACATGTGACTCAAGTATTTTCTTTTACACAGTGACTTGCATGATCTGAAATGCAATGCTTTATAGGGTGGTGGAAGCAGATTAAATACCAACTTTCAAAGGGAATTGGATTTCAGACCATAAGACATAGTATAGAAATAGACCGTTCAGCCCATCAAATATATATTTGAGGGAAAAAATTGAATAGCTTTTTCAAAGAACCAGCAGAGGCAAGGTGGCTCAAATGGCCTACTTCTGGGCTGTATAAATCTATGATATGCTTTACTCACTTTACATCATACATGGTTTTACTATTTCTTCTTTTTCAACTGTGTTGAAACCAAGATTCATTGCAGTATTTCTTACTCTATTTGTTCTTTCACATGATCTCCAAACTATTGAGGTTGTTACTTATTTCAATCTTCCCTTTAACCTATAAAGTCAAAAGAAGGCTTTACTCACTTACTTTCTTTTAATTCAGCATGTCTTCCTCCCTTAGTTTTACCAACCATGACCTTGTAATACACTAAGGTTCCTGGCCTTCGTTTAAAGAAAGAAAGCTCTTATATCAATATGGCATGTTCCTCAGACTGCCTGAAATACTATTTGATGAACCAATATTTCAAACTCCTGCAAAGCATCTTTGACATCCTTGTATGCTTTCTCATATTCTGTTATCCAGTCCCATGACTGTAAATTCACAAAAAGTAAATTCTGCAATAGCTTCAATATGTAGCTAAGTTAGGAGCAAAGTTGCCATAAAAATTCATTAATCCAAAAAGTACTGTGTCACATTCATCAAAATTGGTGCTTTTAAAATAGCTTCCATCTTTTTAAATGCTTTATGTAGATCTTTCCTACCAACAACATGACTCAAGTACTGGACTCACATAGGGAAAAAAATCATATTTGATATGGAAACCATGTTCTTGAAGACATACCAGTGTTGCTTCTAAATTATTCAAATGCTCTTGTTCACTGGACTCCAGTAATTAGAATATCACCCAGGTAACATTGTACTCAAGAAAATCTGATCCATTTATCTTTGGAATAGGGTTGGTATGGAGTTTATTCCAAAAGGCAATCTTTTATAACAAAAAAGGCCTTTATGAGTAATGATGATAATCAATGGTTGAGATTCAACATCTACATTCATCCATAAATAAGCTCATGAAAGATAAAGCTTACTGAATTTCTGCCCAGCTGATAACCTAGCAAACAAATCTTTAATTAAAGGGAGGGATTTTGATCAGCACACAACACTGGATTTACTGTAACTCTAAAAGCACTGCAAGTACAAACTGAACCAAATGGCTTCATAACAGGTGTGATGGGTGTGGTTGAGTGGCTCATTGTAAACAGACCTAATACACCAGTGTT
Organism: Sphyrna mokarran; assembly: GCA_024679065.1. Lineage (NCBI taxonomy): Eukaryota > Metazoa > Chordata > Chondrichthyes > Carcharhiniformes > Carcharhinidae > Sphyrna > Sphyrna mokarran. The sequence goes on from JAGIQG010000005.1 coordinate 46,291,598, forward strand.
AACACGTCATATTAATTCTTCTTCGATCTTGGGATGAATTTCACATTGCACCACTCTTGCTTTGAGAATTTTTGATTATTAGATTTTATCTTGAGTTTCACTTGAGCTCCCTTCATTGAGCTAAGTGTCTCTTTGAATGCATTCCTGTATTTATCCAGAGGATGCTGTCACTCTGTTTTGTCATTGGCCAATCTGTTAACAGTATTCCAGTTAAGCTCCAACCATGGTCTCCCAAATAGGGCTGGTAAATTAACACAGACCACATGGAGAAGCAATTCTGATGCTTGTACACTCATTCTACGTTGACCATGATGTAATTTTTTAATGATATGATCTCTTCATGTATGTCCTTAAAATTACATCAGGTTACATTGGTTTTAAAGGAAGATGCTTTAGCTTTTGCTTATATGTAGTCGCAAGAATGAAAGATACAGCAGTATCTGTATGAACCTTCATCCTAAAGTTATCCACTTAACTTCAGAATCAGCCACAATCTATGTGATTTTTCCTGTATGGAAAAGACACATGGCCGCAGTCATACAGCAAAATATCTCTTTTCAAATATACCAGATACTGCCTGGAATATTACACTTCTATGATCTGAAAAAAATCCTTTTATAGCCATATAGAGAGCTTCCACCCTTTTCCAACTACGTTGTGAATCTCCTGCTCTACCATTATACACTGTGACATGTATGCGGACCTGCAGCTTAGAGGAGTTTACTTAGAAAAGTCTAACTGATTATTTTTCATTAAGAAACGCAATATTCATTCCTTTTTTTCATTCTTACTTGGCCTTCCTTCACTGGCATTTCAACCTTTAATTCTGCTGTTGAATTTTCTCAACTTCTAATATTCAAAGTGCGAGGACCCACAATGGTTTTTTTTAAACATAAGGGGTAGGATTTTCCAGCCTCACTCACTCCAAAACTGGAAAATCCCGCCCGAGATCAATGGACCTTTATATGGTCCACCCCTTGTCCATCTGACTCCCATGGCGGTTGGGATGGTAAAATTCATCCAAGGAACTTTTTTTGATGTTTTTGATGAAACAAAATTCCAATCTCATTGTCAATTTTATTTTGTATTGTCCTAACTATGTTAGCGGTGTGGGTTTTAAATAAAAAGAAATAAGAGGTACTCTGCACATATCAATTTTCTTCATTCATTTGTGGGACATAGATGTCACTGGCAGGTCAGCATTTATTGCCTATCCCTAGTTGCCCTTGAATTGATAACAACTGAATGGTTTGCTAGGCCATTTCAGAGGGTAGTTGAAAGTCAACCACATTTCTGTGATTCTGGAGTCACAAGTAGGCTAAACCAGGTAAGGATGGCAGATTTCCTTCCCTCAAGCACTTTACTGAACTAGATAGGTTTTTCTGACAATCGACAATTGTTTCATGTCATCAGTAGATTCTTATTCCAAGTGTTTTTTACTTGGAAATGATTTCCAAGTGATTTGAACTCAGGTCCCCAGAATATTAGTTGAGTTTCTGGATTAACAGTCGAGTGCTAGAACCACAAGGCCATCGCCTCCCCCTATAGATACAAGTAACAACAGATTTATTGCAAGAGTTGTTGCCTGTATAGGATTGAAATTGAAACTAACAGGTGCCTGTGAAATACCCCAATGACATCACCATCAAACCCTGTGACTGGCTCTCAAAGCAATCATGCAGCAACTTAAATATATAACAACTACTCAGCTTTCAAGATCAATATATCTGTGGCCCATAACTGGACATAGCATTCAATATGCACATAGCTTTACATAACTGAAATTAAATGGCTCTGTAGAGCTAAAGGGTAATCTTCCATTCACCTTTCTTGATTACTTTCTCTGTCTGACCACAACGTTTTCACAATCTGTGCACCTTCAGCGCTAGAATCACCAAAAGTCATCTCGTAGAAGATGATCATCAGTCATACTGATTGCAAGAGAGATGGCAATACAGCCACAATTAGGGTCAAAAGTTAGAATCTGAATCCAGCCAAATCTAGAAACTGATTACAAAGGTAGGAAATATTCAATATCTCCAATGCTTTCCTTATTGAAAGCATTAGCTCCATTCTGTGCAAACTCCAATTGATCCAGAATGTACAGATTGTATGCCCCTTACCCAACATGAAGAGCAGCATAATTATTATTCCATCCTTGCCTACTCCCACTGGTCCCTGCCCAGGTACATCAATTTGACTGGCCTTGTTCTCATGTTCAAACAATTCTGAAACAAGGTTCCAGATCTTCTGATTTTGATCTAGCTTGAACTCCTCTTTCCATCTGCTCCATTATAAGTGAGAGAGCAGTGACTGAATCCCTGTAAGTTGGAAATCTCTCTCTAAGCTTCTCCCAGCCCGTCAAAAACCTCTTTGAAACCTACATTTTCAGCACAACTGACTAATGCAGATCAAAGGGTTACTTAAATTACTAATGAAATTCTACACTTTGAAACTTGATTCTTTTTTGTTTTTTACATTTTGAACAAAGAACAATGAAAAATACAGCATAGGAACAGGCCCTTTGGCCCTCAAACTGTGTCAATTGTGATCATAGAATCCCTACAATTCAGAAGGAGGCCACTTGTTCTATCAGGTCTGCACTGACAAAATCCCACCCAGCCCTAGCCCCACAACCTCAAGTATTTACCTTGCTAGTCCTCCTGAGACTAAGGGGCAATTCAGCATGGCCAATCCACCTAACCCACACAGCTTTGGACTGTGGGAGGAAACAAGTGCACCTAGAGGAAACCCAAGCAAACACAGGGGAAATATGCAAACTTCACACAGTAATGCCCTAACTAAACTAAAAGGAACCTTCTGCCCTTGGCCAGTCCATGCCCCTCTATTTCCTCCCTATTCATGTACCCACCCAGATACCTCTTAAATTTTGCTAATGTGTCTACATCCACCATCTCTTCTGGCAGTGTGTTCCAAGGACCCATCATTCACTGCATTAAATACTTCCCCTTATCATTGACACTTCCACCCTGAGAAAAAGCCTCTGACTTTCCACCCTGTTTATGCCTCTCATAATTTTGTAAACCTCTATCAGGTCTTCCTTTAGCCTTCATTTTTTCAGTGAAAACACTGCGAGTTTGTGCAACCTGTCCTCTTGTTAACACCCTCCAGATGAAGCAACCTTCTTTGCACTCTCTCCAAAATTTCCATGTCTTTATGGTACTGTGATGACCAGAATTGCATGTAATACTTCAAATTTGGCCTAATGAAGCTTATATATATAACTTTTGGAATATATTCTGAATAGTTATCTACTTATGTCACTCCCTGGAATGTTCTGGCATCTTTTTTTTATATCTCCCAAAGCTGATTTTTAAAAATAAAGATAATGCACACAAATTAACAAAATCAAAAACAACTGCATTAAATCGAATTAAATAGGTCACAATCATTTTCGCCAAAGGTTTCCTTTACAGGAACAATTTATGTTCATATAGTGCCTTTAAAATAGTGGGTTTTCCCAAGACACTTCACAGGAGTTACGTATTGATACTGATATCAAGCAGCAGCTAGCCAAGCACTTTACAATCACACCAACCACAAAAAAGGTTGCCTGATACAGCCCTGTGTACTCTTGGGAATGACCTGGTGAGCCATCCATTTCGATTATGTTGGTCTATTTCTGGGCACAATGTTATTGTTCATGATTCATGCACACTCTAAATGGATAGACATTTTTGAGATGAAGCCACCATTGCAAGCTACCATTGAAAGATTCAGCCAATGCTTTTCAATTTATGGATTACCTGAAGTTATAATATGAGGCAATGGAAGTATATTCAAAAGTATTCAGATACAAAATGTCATCACTCCCAGTGTATTAAACATGTTAGAACGGTGCCTTATCACCCAGCATCAAATGGATAGTTGAGAGAGCCGTGCAATCTTTCAATTCTAGCCTAAAGAAACTGTCAGGAGGAACATAGGAGATCAACATCTCCCCTTAGCTTTGGATCATTTCACAAGTAAAATCAGGAGTTTCTCCAGAAGGACTGCTAATGAAAGATCACCTCGGATTGAGATTCAACCTCATGTTTCCAAATTTGCCAAAGAGAATAGAAGACAATCAAAGTAATCAAAAAGCAAGCCATGATTTACACAGAATAGCCCTATCATTTATGGCAAGTGAAGGCGTGCACGTGAAGTACTTTGGTAGTAGATCAAGTTGGATACCTGGAATTAGAGCAGACCCCTTTCATACCATGTGGATGTGGAGGGACAATGGATCATTCATAAGCACATGGACTAGTAAAGAAGTGGAGAGACACTTAAACCATCAGTGTTGCTATCAAGAAATTTTTTAAAAATGTAAACACTAAAGAATCTGATCAGTCTGTTACAGATATAACTGATGTCTTCATGGAAGCAAATAGTAATGAACTGCCTGTACCAGTAGACGTACAAACTATTGCAGCACTTGTTAATAACAACCCTATAGAAGCATCTCAGACAACAGGATTACATTGCTCTACTAGGAACAGAAAACCCCTTCAAATATTTGATTGCTAATTGTCTAACTCATGTATATAATGTTTAGTTAGTATTTAGGACTGAGTGAATTAGTTGTTGAAGATTTTGTAAAGTATATAAAAGGGAAGGGATGTGGTAATTATCGTTTTAAAGGAAACACTGCAGAATAAGTGTCATCTGGATTTGATGATGAATGAGGACTCAGAGTGTGGAATCACCCCATGGAAAGAGACATTTTGAAGCTAATTACAGCCACAAGGCTGCTATACAATTTTTACTAATAAATAAGTACTTTTGTGTTCCTTAATGAAGTCTGTGAAGGTGACCACACAGGTTAGAATATAGGAGACCAGGCAGGCGTCTGTTGGAATAGTCAAGTCTAGAAATAAGAAAGACATGGATGAAGATTTCAGCAGTAGATAAACTGAGTCGGAGTTAAGTCTAACAATGTTTCTGACATAGAAATGGTGATGACATAAATATGAGGTTGGAAGGTCATTCAGGATAAAGGTTGTGAACAGACAGATTAAATCTCAGATAAAAACAAAATACTGCAGATGCTGGAAATCTGAGACAAAAACAAAATGCCAGATAAACTCAGCAAGTCTGGCAACATCTATAGAGAGAGAACCGGGGTTAATGTTTCAAATCTGTATGACTCTTCTTCAAAGCTAGAGTGGGAAGGATGTGATAGATTTTATACTGCGAGAGAAGGAATGGAGCAGATGGGGCAAAATACATTAGTAATAGATGTGGGCTGGGAGAAATTGCACAAAGGTACTTAGGACACAAGACAAAGGAAGTGTTAATGACTGAAGAAAGTGCTGATATGACAAAAAACTGCACCATTATGCCATTATCAGCACTTTCTTTATTCATTAATCTCTCCTAGCTCTCACCTATGACTGACTTTCTATCCTGCTCTACCTGCTCCATCCTCTAACAGTATAAAATCCATTACGTATCTCCCTCTCTTTAGCTCTGAAAAGGCGTCATACAGACTCAAGATATTAATTTTTATTTTTCTCTCTTTACAGATGCTACCAGATCTGCTAAGTTTATCCAGCATTTTCTAGGTTTTTTTATTGTTTAATCTCAGACTGTTTGAAGTGAGAGGGTTGGAATGAGTAGTTAAGCAATGGAGATTGGAACAGGGGCTGCAAACACTGGCTTCAATATTCCCAATGCTTAATTGGAAGAAACTTCTACTGATCCTGCATAGTGGAACAGTTGATAACACTGCTGCCTCACAGTGCCAGGGTTTGATTCCGACGTTGGATAAATGTCTGTATGCACAGCCTCCCTGTGTCTGTGTGGGGTTTCCTCCAGGTGTTCTGCTTCCCTTCCATAGTTGAAAGAAGTACAGGTTAGGTGAATTGGCCACGCTAAAATGTGCAAGATTACAGGGATAAGATCGAGGAGTGGGCCTATGTAAGTTGCTCTTTCAAAGAGCTGCAAGCAGAATCAGTGGGCCAAATGGCCTCCTTCTGCATTGCAGAGATTCTATGATTCAATGGATGTCAGAGAAAAAATCTGATAATTAATCAACAATGGAGAAATTGAAAGAAGTGTTGATGAGGTAGTGTTGTGTGAACATGTGAAAACTGGTGTAGTGCCTTCGAAAGATATCACCAAGGAGCAGCATGTTATGGGTGAGAAATAGGAGGGGGACCAGGATAGATCCTTGGGGGACCAATGGTAGTGGGTGCAGAAGCAGGAAGAGAAGTCCTTGCAAGTGATTCATTGGCTATGATTAAATAAATAAGAGTGGAACCACATGAAGACAATCCCATTTTGCAGGACAACTGGAGGAGGATGGTGTAGTCAGTAATATCAAAAAGCTGCAGACAGTGAGAAGGATGAGATGGAATCTGTGACTCTGATAAAAAGCCCTTTCAGTACTGTAACAGGTGCATAAACCTAATTGGAGGATTTCATACATGGGGTTCTGGAAAAGATGGATTGGATTTGAGAAGTGACAGCATGTTCGAGGACGTTGGAGAGGAAAGGAAGGGTAGAGTTGGGACAGTGGTTTGCAAGGTCAAGGTTTGTTTTTGAGGAGATGGGCAATGATGCCAGAATTATAAGAGAGAGGGACAACATTTAAACGGAGTGAAATGTTAATAACATTCCTTTACATGGGAACAGGAGGGGATGTTGTGTGATTAGCAGTTTATTGGAAAACATTTCTGAATGTCAATTTAAATATCTATTATAATTTTCTCTCCGCTATCAGCTACCAAGGAATTCTGCCAGGTATGATGGGAAGTGTGATCATCCTTTCTGAAATCCACATTGGTATCATTTAGTTACTTTTTTCTACAACTAGATATTTTGTGCTTTGATATTTAATTGATTTGACTTTTAATTAAGATTCCAAATGTCACTCCAACACACACACTAATTGGGTTAGTTCTGCTTTCCTTCTTCAGAATGGGGTAATGCATTAGCCATTCTTTCATCTTTCAGTACACTCTCACTCTCAATAAGGTCCTGAAATGTAAGGGATGATTTTAACCCTGGTGGCCTGGCAGAAACATGGCAGAGGGCCAGTTAAATTGGCTGATGTAATTTAGCCACGCTAATCCTACTGATTGAGATCTTAACTTGCTCCTTTAAGAAGACAGGGGAGGGACAAATGCCAGAATCAGCAGGACCTTACACTAAATAGTCAGATTGAACTCTGATTACACCACTGGGGCTGACGGCAATTTTAACCAGGTTAATCATGTGCAAAAGGCTTCTCAGTTTTGATCAACCTTGTGGCCCAAGGTGTCGGCTGAAGATCAGAAATGTGTTTTTGTTTTATTTATCAACTTTGTGGGTGGAGGAAATTACCGTGCCCCACATTGGTGCAGATTCGATGGGTCGAAGGGCTAATTGTGAACAGTATGATACCATGATTCTATGATTTCCCTCACAACCACTTACCTGAGCGCTGTGGACCATTTGTTCAGTCCCTTGACAATGGCAATCTGGCGCCGGCATCTCACTTCTGCTGGCTGGCCAGCTACTGCTTCATGTGGTATTTGGGTGGGAGTACATGCAGGTGAGGATTTAAAATCATACAAACTTTTACTTCTGAAATTAGATGGCTTGCTGCCCTCAGACCTCACCTACACAAATTCATACTTGTCATTTGTTTAAATAAAAACATGAAATATTATATTTTTGCCCCTGCTTGTGCAGTTATTTTGATCAATTATTATTATTATTATATTCATCAATGTGAAGAATGCCAATGTTAGAGAATTAAATACTTTTCTGCTCTTGTTGTCCAGTGTCAGTGCCTAGCACTCCAAGGTCAAATTCACTGCCAACAGTTGGAAAGTAAAATTCTCTCAACTTTGGCCCAAAAATATATCACAAACCAACTCATCTTGACATTCCTTTGCTCCATCAGTACAAATTGTGTCATGTTCTGTACCAGCATCTGAACGATTAGTTTGCGTTTGACAGTTAGAACTAGCGTGACAGTTTGCAACAAATGCATTTCCAGTGGAACTTGCTTAAGCAGAAATAAGGAGGGATTTGGATTTATATAGAAACTTTTACCTTCACAGGGTCTCCCAAACTCATTCAGAGCCAATTAATTACTTTCGACATGAAGGTAGCACTTGCTGCCCTCTTGAAGACACAGCTATAATGTAATGTGGGCAGATGGCGATCTGCACACAGTGAAAACTCAAAATCTGCAAATGAACTGAATGGCAATCAATCTGATCATTGTGGGTATTGAATGAGGGAGAGATGTTTTACAAGGTACTGACACCTCATTGTTCTTCTAAGCACTGGCAAAGGACTTTTATGAGGCAAAGATTAAGGTCAGTTTAACATCACATCCAAAAATACAGTACCTGCAGTGGGGTGCAAACCTGGATTTTTGTTCTTTGAACTTGTAATCAATGGGAAAGAGAATGGGAGGAGGTACAAAAACAGAAAAATGCTGGAAAATCTCAGCAGGTTTAACAGCATCTGTGGAGAGAGAATAGAGCCAATGTTTCAAGATGCCTCGCTTCCATTGACTCTGTCTACACTTCCCACTGCCTCGGCATTGCAACCAGCATAATTAAGGACCCCATGCACCCTGGACATTCTCTTTTCCACCTTTTTCTGTCTGGAAAAAGATACAAAAGTCCGAGGTCATGTAGCAGCCAACTCACGAACAGCTTTTTCCCTGCTGCCCTCAGACTTTTGAATAGACCTACCATGCATTAAGTTGATCTTTCTCTACACCCTAGCTCTGACTGTAACACTACATTCTGCACTCTCTTGTTCCTTCTCTGTGCATGGTATGCTTTGTCTATACAGCGCTCAAGAAATAATACTTTTCACTGTACGTTAATGCATGTGACAATAGTAAATCAAATCAAATCAAATCAAATGAGCCCTCATCAGAACCATCCAGATTCAAAACATTGGCTCTATTCTCTTGCCTCAGATGCTGTCAGACCTGCTGGGATTTTCCATCATTTTCTGTTTTTATTTCAGATTCCAGCAATCAGAGTATTTTGCGTTTATTTTAAAGGAAGATAGCAGATTACCCAGGTTATGTGCAAACTTCCCAGGTGGAGATTATGATGCCTGTTCATCTTTTATTATATTGTTGTGAGTGACAGAACAAGCAAAAATCTGACAACACAAAACAGGTCCGCTAATAGCTGTGCAAAAGCACTTCAAGGGTTTAAGTGTAACAGTTGGGGAGAACTCGGACTTTTGCCCAAGAGTCTACACCATATTTACAAATGTTTAGCTGTTTCAAAATCGCATGCCTTTATTTTTTGATTTATGCCAACCTGTTAAATATAAGCAAAGAACCTCAGAAGCTGAACGTGACAGGATTTGATAACTCAATTTGAAAATTGAGTTTGTGCTTCGTATGTCCTGTTTGTGAACAGAAATCCCATTCACCCAATGAAGGGGCAGTGCTCCGAAAACTAGTGGCTTGTGCTAACAAATAAATCTGTTGGACTTTAACCTGCTGTTGTGAGACTTCTTACTGTGTTTACCTCAGTCCAGTGCTGGCATCTCCACATCAGGATTTGGTACAACAGACAGCCCAAACTACAGGAGACATGTACTCTTCCTCCACACAGATCACTTCTTTTAGGGCACAACATTGAAATCATTATTTGTTTTAAAAAAAATCTTTTCAGCTGTTATTGGTGTTGATCAGTTAAAGGCCGAATTGTAATTACAGTTGTAATCCATGTGGGGAAATATGTGTTATTCAAAAATATTATGATTTGGAAATATCAAACCTTTGTTGGGGCCTGAAAGGGATACACAGATCAGCTTCCAGAAGTTGGGTGTTATGATTTTTCCAGGATGCATGGAGTTCCGTACGTCTGTGACCTCTGTTGGACATGTTATAATTCCAGAGATAAAACAAACGCCCGCAACTACTTCCAATAAACACCCGGCCCGCCTTTGCTGGTGGAATCCATTGTAAGCAAATTAAACGCAAGCGTGAAAAGAAACTCGAAAATAAAACTGACTGATTATAAACGTCTCAAAAATGATGTTCAATATTCGAGGGCAACTTGGAGAAAGGATAAATAAATCAAACACAACAACGAGAGACATCATCGAGTAGAGGGACTTGAACTAATGTTTTATTTGTTGTATGAATGACTCTTCCAAACGATTTGTGAAGTTGATAACAGTTCCTAGTCGGCCATGACGGGGTGAAGTATTTGACTTTTTAAAAATTCAGATTAAACAAGTTCACCTCCCCCCCTCCCCCCTCACACAGACACACACACACAAAACAATGCTGCCTGAGAAACAATCGCCAGAAAAACCCACCTACCGTCAGAAAGAGAAAGCTCACAGAATCTCCTGGGGAAAACGGTGGTTAAGGTGCATCTAATACATCCGGACAACTTCAAACCAGGGTGGGGGCTGTAACATTCGGCCAATTTGATTTTTTGTTTTGGCTGAATTATTGGAATTTGCAAGAGTTAGAATTCAGCCGGAGATGTTCAAAGCCCAGCTCGCTTTTGCTCAGACAAAACATAACACCCAAATTCGACACGGTTCAAGATGCCTCAAAAATATCACTGGGGATATCTGACACCCACACACAAACATATTGATATATATTCAGGGTTACTTGATCAGGTAGAATTTATTCTGATTACAACATCCAGATACAAAAGCGATTGAAAGGAAGGTGGTGGTGAAGGCGGTGGGGGGATGGGGTGGTAGAAGGGGTGGTGGGCGTGCATGCTAAGGTTTTATCGAGATGGCAAGGTTTGATTGCTGGGGGTTTGTGAAACTGATGTACGGCTGGCCAGTGTGAGTTCAGACTCGGGACAGCAATCCATTACCCAAAGTGGCTGTCACCTCGGCGCGGACTGGAGAAAGGACCTGGCTCACTCAAACATTACCTTGACTTCAGAATGCGGACGATCTGAAAAGTAAGGTTTCCCTGCCTGCCCTGGGGAAGCGGTAAGCCCCGAACTGAGCAAAAGCCTGGGTGTGGATAGATAGAGAGGTGACAGGGGGATAGGGCGTGGGGTGGCCGGGGGTGGGTGGGGGTGGGCGGTCACTGACCTGAGAAAACAGAAACCACTCTGCCATTCTCCTGTAAATATATGTTCAGAGGTCACAGATCTCCTCGTAGTGGGCCCCTCCAAGATAGCCCTATGGACAAGGCTGAGTGTGAGAAATGGTTTGACAGAAAGAAGTTGATTCCGAAAAGTCAGAGAAACTCCAACACAAACCCGTGCCGATCCCATTTTTCCCCCTCTTCGTCTCCTTAAGAAATAAAGTTTTAACTGTGGACAGCCTCTGATCGTTGCTTATTTTAACTTGAGGTCCAACAATAAAATACTTAAGTATAAAGATCTGACCACGCCGCTGTTGAGAGATATATCTACCCATGTCTGCAGCTGACTTTCAACTTTGAAAGATTTTTCTGTCTTTTTTTTGTTCCTGTGATCTAACCTGATTGCAATCTTTATGTCATTTTCTTGATTCTCCCCACTTTTTTTGTGAACTCAAGTTGTGATATCAGTTCAACACCTGCTATAAGAGACAGCAAACTCTGGAGAGGGGAGCTGGCTCTCCGGGAGCCGAGTAAAAGGAGCTCAGGCCAACTGGGGGAAAGAAAACATTAACGAGAGCAAGAAAAAGGAGTTATAAATAACTGCATTGTTAGGCTGAGAGACCTGACATAAATAAATGACATTTATTAGGGACGGAATGCCTTCATTTTCATATCAGCCTTCAACACTCCCTTTCTCCTGACACCCCGGGTTAAATATATAACTTTATTTGTTAATGGTGTGAACCATAGAAAGAACAACTTGCCCCCGAGTCAAACTGACCATCGTGGCCGAATGCATGTTTGCTTTATTAACTGCAAACAATAATATTAATGTCCCTACTTTATAAAAAAAACAACAGTAGGGCAGTCAACTCTTCAATTTTTCTAGACCGTTTAAAATATATGTGCCCGAAAACAAGAGTTCAGTTTTATGTACATTTCCCCCCATCCAAATAAAGATACAAAAATCATAATTGGTGCAAGAGAACACGTTTACCTTAAAATCATTTGTTATTCTGAACACAAAGTACTCATTTCTATCTCTCCGCTGGTTTCACATTATTTCTTTTTGCATGTCCAAATTTGCTGGGGCAGCCGCAGTGACTGTAAGAAATGATTAGAGGGTTTATTTTTTAAAAAATAATTTCATCTTTTTCAATGGGAACTTTTTATTTTTTTTTAAGAAAAATCGCAAAGAGTTTCTCCGCTTTACAAAAGATAAACTAAGCTCTCCCTTCTTCAGCTAGCTAATTTCACACAAATGAAGATACCCAACAAAAAGACAGGATTGGAGCATTTTTCCAAAAAAAAAGTAATTTGTTAAATGGCGAGGGGATCGCTTTCTTGCCGCGCGTGCCAGGTCACGGTCAATTTTCTGCAAAATAAATAGTTTAACAAAGTTAAACTTTCACTCAGCCTGAAAATATTTCGCTTTTATCCCCGGGGGAGGGCGGAACGAATGGGCGGGCTGTTAATTTTAACTTTAGCTTTGTGACTGTAAGAATGCGGCGTTTAAAAAACCCTGCTCCGAAGTGGCATTCAGAGCGTTGGAGCAAGCAGTTCAAACTCTAATTACAATTACACTGCCTAATGTCATCAGCAACTCATCGCCAGCCTCTTTCGCTGCACTGTATCTACCTGGGCGCAGAACTTACCCCCCTCACGTTAAAACCATCCACACACGGTGTGTTCTTTTCATTTATACTTCCCAAAGCAGATGTCAAATTCGCCCACTTGCGCTGAGCCCTTTGCGAGCGATGGAAACATTCGGGGGCAACTTATCCGAAGGACAATTTATTTCCAAATTCGTTTCCAGCCCGAGATAATCGATGTTTTTCTTTAAATGAATTCAGTCTGTTTGCCTCCTACCTGTGCAGTGTTCGAGCTCCATTTCCGGGCTTTAGAGTGCGTTCCCCAGAAAATTCCTGCAAATTGGGAGAAAAAAGAAAATAGCAAAATTGCGTTTTAAACGAGGAGTGGAAATATACTAACAAAACCAAACAGTTCATCAATCTACCTCTCCCCCTCTTCCGCAGAGGAGGGTGATTTGAATCACTTGTCCCTCTGCCCCCAATCTATCGGATTACATTTGATCCTCATTAATAAATACAGGAAACATTTTTCCATCTTTCTTTCTAAGTTTCTCAACAACCGTTTCGCTCGAAATGTTTTACTTCTCAGAGGCATCCGAGGCAGCTACCACAGTTGCACTTGTCAGGACACTTGTGGCACACACCGTGGCCTTTAACTGTCCGCCATCCGCACTCAGACCGAGAGGTTAGTTTCATGGACTTTCTCTTAAACATTTACTTCGACATTTTCAATCAGACGGAAGAGGAAACGCACCCCAAACACTGCCATTAAAATCCATCCCAACTATTAGTCAACTTAGTTCGATTTACATCGATTTTTTTGCCAAAATTTTAATTCGTACTTACTTTCTTCTCTTAATTTATTGCGTTTGTAATCGAATAATTTCAAATCCGAATACGTGCTCGATAGTTTATATCTAAAGATAGGAAATGGAGTAGACCCGGAGTTCTGCAGAAGGTGGACACTACAGCTTTAAGCAAATATCAAAACGAGATCCATGACCTATTATGCATAATCCGTCTTAAAAGAGGACTGGATCCTAAGTAGACAATGGGGAACAATTTCTGTCTTATGCTTTTATCTTTGACATCTTGTTTAGTGTCGATCCTTTGATTCCTGAAGTAGGACCACAGTCAGGTCAGCAGATGACAGTGTAATATTTTATGTGGAGACAGAAAGAGGGTCTCATCCTGGGCTGGCAGCTGAGAGATTCAGAGAGGAGGCAGGTAGAGCTGGGCCTCTGTGACAGATGAGAGCCCCATGTTGTGCCCTTGACTGTGGAGAATGGAAAAGAAAGCCATATTGGACACACTTACACCGGGAGTCCTGTCTTTTTTTTTCTATCCATAGAGTCTCACTGGCTACTTTCTTTCCTTGCAGTGCCTAAGGAAACGTATGAGAGCGATCAAAGCTGCTTTTTTTTGAATTATTACATAGAGTTTACAGTGGAAGCCAGATGCCATTCTATGCTAATATAGCCGGGCAAAAGACTGGAGGAGGTTTTCTTTTAATCGCAAACTTGGTTGTGTCATGGTGCTAAATCTCAGTCCCAGAAGTGCCATGCTTGGTTTGCCAATCTCTGTTTGTCAAATGAAGCAATAAATCTTGTTGCTGATAGCTGCTGTTCTGGGTTGCCATGCCGGTGCAGTCAACCTCATAATCCTGTATGATGGCTGAGGCAGGCTGCAGGTTATCTCTGGGGGTCTTCAGGGAGGGACAAACATATTGAGGCTGTATGATTGCTACAGCAGCCATGCTAACTCAACACCTTGCCCCTCTGATTGGCATGACCAAGGGAAATCTGACAGCAATATGCCACCTAAACACTGCTAATCAGACGGATGGACGCCTGCTTAACTCAGGTACCTTAAAGATCAAAACCACTCTGGAAACATCTTTCACAAATACAGCATGTACAGTCACAATCCTTTTTATTTGCAAAGAGAAACTGTGTGGAGTGGTCAATCAGTATTTTATAAGCTTGTGTTCATTTGGTTTTGTAAAACATTTAAATCGACGGATCTTCCCTCGTTCAATTTCTCGTTTGACCCTACACTTTCACGTAATATTTACAGCAGTGGGCAGAGTGTGTTATAATCTGGACCGGTAAGATGTGTTTCATAAAGAAGAGGTTCTTCTCTATTCGAAGTCGAGCTTTTTCTTTTAAAATTTTGATGTGCAAAATTATGTATTTGTGAAGGAAGGAGCCGGAACAGATTTTATTCTCTTTTTTTTCTACTCAGCTTTTATTTTCAAATGGCAGGAAACAGTTGGATGAAGTCCCGGTTAAAACTTCTCAGCACCTGCTTTTTGCAAGTGTCCCTGAGCAGTTTACTGGTGAAATTTAAGGAATTGGACCAGGGAAGCGATTAGAACGTTATAACATTTCCAGTAACCAGTTAAATCTCGACTTCTTGACGAGAAGCTACATTCCAGACGACTTTTGCCTTGTTATTGTTTCCCCCATTTTGAAAGATCCACAAGGAATTAACGAAATTACAATGCAATTAGATCCCAAATTTTCATAGCAGAGTTAATTTACATTCAGATATTTGGGAATATATTTATACCCCTACAATATACAGTTATTTTAAATTTTGCATTTTTTTCTTCCTAAACCACTAGTGAATGAATAGATTAATATATCTGGAAAATAGGCTAACAATTTCACTATGCTTCAAGAAGATGACTATCATCCCAGTACCAAAGACAGGCAGCGTGCCTGAAAGTCTACCACTCAGTAGCCCTGACATCCATCATTATGAAGAGCTTCAAAAGGTTAGTCATGGCACAAGTCAATTCTTGCCTCCCAGACTGCCTGGATCCACTACAGTCCACTTATTGCCAGTACAGGTCCATAGCAAGTGCCATCTCCCTGCCCTACATGCAATCTTGGAACACCTAGATAACAAAAACACCTATGTCAGACTCCTACTCATAGACTACAGCTGAACCTGAAGTGACACATTTCCAAACTTCATGGCTTGGGGCTCAGCTCTTTCTTCTGCAACTGGATCCTAGACTTCCTAACTTACAAAATGCATTCAGTACAGATAGGCAACAACACCTCTTCCATAATCATCCACAACACTGGTCGTTCAAAGGCTGTATCCTCAACCCCTTATTATACTCTTTATGCACCTCTGACTGCATGGCCAAATTCCCACCCAACTTGATTTTCAAGTTTGCTAATGACACCACTGTTGTGGGTCAGATCTCAAACAATGATGAGAACAGTACAGGAAAGAAATAGAGAATCTGGTATGACAACAATAATCTGCCCTTCAATGTCAACAAAATGAAGGAGATAGTCATCTACTTCAGGAAGCATAATGGAGGACACACTCCTGTCTATCAATGGGGATAAAGTAGAAATGTCAAGAGCTTCCTGTTTTTAGAT
Organism: Sphyrna mokarran; assembly: GCA_024679065.1. Classification (NCBI taxonomy): domain Eukaryota; kingdom Metazoa; phylum Chordata; class Chondrichthyes; order Carcharhiniformes; family Carcharhinidae; genus Sphyrna; species Sphyrna mokarran. The sequence goes on from JAGIQG010000005.1 coordinate 46,307,635, forward strand.
GTTTAGATCACCAACAACCTGTCCTGATCCCTCCACGTGGACACTATAGTTAAGAAAGTCCTCTAACACTTCCACTTTCTTGGGAAACTAAGGAAATTTTGCATATCTGTTACAAGTGTAACCAATTTCGACAGATACACCATTAAAACAATTCTTTCCAGTTGTCTTGCAGCTTGGTTTGGCTCCTGCTCTGCGCAAGAAACTACAAAGGTCATGAATGAAGCCCAGTCCATCAAGCAAACCAATGTCACAATCTTGACATTATGTACGCTTGCTGCTGGAAAAGCAGCCAGCATAATCGAGGACCCCACACACCCTGGACATATTCTCTTCCAGTTTCTTCCATTGAGGAAAAGGTACAAAAGTCTGAGGACATGTATTAATCAATTCTTCCCTGCTGCCATCAGAATTTTGAATGGAACTACCTTGCATTAAGTTGATCTTTCCCTACACGTTAGCTATGACTGTAACATTACATTCTGCACTCTCTCTTTTCGTATGGACAGTATACTTTGTCTATATAGCATGCAAGAAACAATACTTTTCACTGTATACATGTGACAATAATAAATCAAAATCAAAAATCAATTCAAACTTTTCTGTATTTGTAACTTCATACTGGTCAAAGATAGTAAAAGTCACCTACAGATCACATGAAAGGAAAGTGTCACATAGGAGCTTCAGGGTTTTTTTTTACTGTGCACTTTGGACATTCGAATATCTAGTAAAGCATGTTGAGTTCATTAGTGAGGTTAGATTATTTTTAATTTGCGATCTAGGATTAGGCGATACCCACCTTATGTACCTTATTTCATCTTTATTGTATGAAACGTTCATTAATGTGGTGGCGCAGATGTCGTTTACAATTATCCATATTGTTTATGAATGTGTGTTTTCAATAGCCACCGCTTGCAACTCCAACCAGATGTCACATCAATGATTGAAAACCAGAACTTAAATATGTGCATCCTACTTATTGTGCAATAGAAACAGAGCTTTGCCAGCTTTGTTCTGGATGGACAGCACCACACTAAAGCAAAACAAAAGGATAATTTTGTTTGAATTTTGCTGCTAATTCAATTTATGTACACATGCATGAAGAAGTGACAGTGATGAAGCAACTTCTGCACTTTAAGGGAAAATATGAAGAAATTTTCCCTTTTAGAAAAAGAAAAAAAAGAAACAATTCCAATACGCATTGATATTCTTTGGTAAAACAAATACATTTAAACTAATGAAAAATCGTATGCAAGAATATATGTTATGGTTATAATCTGTATACGATAACCTAGAAAATAAATATAGATCAGGATGCATAATATCTATTTTCGGAGTCCCATTGATTTTAATGCAACCTAAGACCATATCACATTTGGAAGAGAATTGATATTTTAGATCTGTGGAAAATGTTTCAGAATAATCAAACTTTTTTGGTAAAGTTTCAAAAAAAATGATAAATATCACGTGGTTGTGTTATTACTTCCCATAGTTTGAGCTGAACCTTTGTTAGGTAAATTTTGACCTCTGGTTAAAGAGATAACCATTTATGGGTATGAGTACTATTCCTGATATAATAATATGGCAAGAACTGATTTAGTATCTTTAAGGTTATTTTATTTTCTAATGTCCTGATAACAGATTTCATATTTTCGAATGTCTTTATTGTGACCTTTTAAATGCTGCTGGGGACACTATTGTCAGAAATACATTTGAAATCATAAATAAATAAATATTAATAGACCACAAATGATTATAAAATATTTTCATAACCCTTATTCCAAAAAAAAGCATTTATTTTTGTTCAATAACAAGCAGCCTCAGACAAACAGATAAAAATATTCTGGTGTTGTCAAATTTAAACCACTGGACTCTCCAAAAAGGAATTCAAAATAAATGGAAATAGAAATGGCAGATTCAAGGCAAAATGATGCAATAGGTCTTGTTCTTTGTAATTGTTCACTCTAAGGAAGCCTAACTGCTATTTATCATGAAACATCCTTGCTGAAACAAATATTGCCATTTGTTTAACATCATAAAGAGCACTAAGTGAAGAGAAAATGTTGGTCTTTCATACATGGAGACCAGTGCATTCCTTTGTAATTCACCATCAGGAAAAAAATGACATTCTGTGAGATCTGGCATGATTTTGCATCATTGGCAATACCGACACTATTGGCAAAACCATTAAAGGTCAACATGAGCCCATGTAATGCCACAATATTGAGTACGTGGGAGAGGATTATAGGCAATAATTGAATTTCAAAAGTTAATATGACTGGCAAACTGTGCATTTCATCACTTTCATAGTTTTTGATATGATCTGAAAAATTTGATTACTGCCTCGTAGACCACTTCTCCTTATCCAGTATCCTCATATATCATGTAGAGAACAGTGAACTCTTACCTTTTGTCACTTAAAATAACCTGAAATCACCGTCAACTAATAAGATCAAGAAGGATAACATTGCTAATTAAAAGTGCAAAAGTATTTAATTTAAAAGTATTAGAAATGCAATGACAATGGCAATCCAATCGAGGGCATTAAGTAGCTATCATGATGCCATTCAAATCCTTTCATTTAATTATTTCCCTCCAACTTGTTTGGCTATTTGCCAATTATCCATGGTGTGGTATCTAGTGCATGGAAATATTTTCTGCACTCGCTACATCAAAAAGACAATCATAATGCACAGATGTTTTCTCTTTACTATGGCCTGCATCATGAAAGTAACATTCCCTGAGGTCTGAAGGACTCATATTCCTGTTCATTGGAAGATTTTGCTTGTTTTGCTCTCTTGTAGCTTACCCTCAAGTGTCCAGTGATCTCCAAATGCTATATTGTGTCGAACTGCCCTGAATCTTGCAAGAAGTGGTTATCATGTGCTAAATGTATGATTACAAGTAATGTTCAGCTTCTACATCAATGGCTCTCATTTTCTTGTATGTGTGATACTCGTGCTACAATGTTCAACATGCTTGTTGTGCAACAATTTTTATAGTATAACCCACAACTGAAGGTTATTGCCGCCAAAATTAATGAGTGACGTTAATGCATCATATGATAAGCCTGTTACATGTGTTCTTACAATAGGTTATATTTCTGAAAAGTTAACTTTGTTTCTCTCTCCACAGTTTCTGAGCATTTCCAACATTGTTTTTTATTTGATATTTCCAACATCCATGGTAGCTTGCCATTATATATGATATTCCTTTCCTGATAATTTTTTTAAAGTCAAAAATGTAACAACTGACAGTGCTAACACCTGTTAAACATTGGTCAAATAAATATAATTGGAGTGTCCTATCTGTTCAATAATCAAAACTGAGGCCTTGTCTTTGAATCTGCTTTGTAAATCACCAATAGATATTTATATTCCAACAAGTATCAATTAAGGAAGATGAGAAAATCTGACATTTTTAATTATTAATCTCTAAAACAATAGAACAAAAATAGTAATCTTTAGAAGACGACAAACAATGAATGACCTAGAACAGATTTGGAACAAACAAATGAAGGATCTGATCTTGTAATATCTTAGGGCAAGATACAATAATGGTATTACAGTCCTCAAAGGGCAAATACCATTATTACTAATATAGCTTTATTCCTAGAGATTCTGCTTTTTGGTAGGTGGAAGTTTTTTTTTAACCTGACGACCAACTAGTTGCAGTTTCCTTTGATAACAAAAAGCTACAGTAATGAGGTCTAATTTTCTGATTAAGAATTTAAACTGATTATGTTCAAACCACCCAACCTTCACACTACACATCCAAAAATTCAAGTATTCCAGATTTCACATCACATTAAATAAATTTGTATAAATCATATTTTTCTCTCATTTTTACACAGTCCCTTGGTTCACTACATACAAAAGCAAAGGACAAGGGAAGCAAATCAAGTCATAATTTGTATTGCCTGTTATTATATTAAACTGGATTATGATGTCGTTCACTGACTGACAGATTACTTCCTTGCAAAAAAGAGTCTGCTTTTGCGTTTGCACTGGCCTCACAAGGGATTACAACACAACCTCCTGATTGCCAGCACTATTTTTCACCCAATTTGCTTTCAAATGATGACTAACCTGAGGTCTTTCCTTTGAGAGTGTTTAAGCAATGATTAATGGAAAGAGCTTTGCCAGACCTACCTGGGGAACGGCCCATCTGCAAACGGATGTCAGGTAGAATGAGACAGCCTGCAGGCATAGTCCCCCGAATGGCAGTTTTCTTCGCCCCGAGGCATTTTTGCAAACAGGGCCAAGCTCCTTAGTACAGGCAGAAGGATAGTGATGTAGTCAAAATAGTCAGGAGAACACAATGGTACTGAATTATAGGTTTTGCTGGCCAGTATTCATGGCATTATTGGCTTAGTTAAATCCTTAATAAATAATGAAATTGTCAACATTAAAATGCTATATTTTGCTTATTGACTGCATTGTTTTTGATACTCGCCTTTTTTAACGTGTTATTCACAAATAAATATTTGCAAGCAGTATTTTGTGAATTGTGGTGATTGTAAAGTTGAGTGAATCAATCATTTAATAGCTGGCATACATGGATGCTTCAGATCATTTTTAATATAATTTAACAGTATAATTTACAAATAGAAATAAAATGGTTGCTGCTAAAATGACTTCCCTTTCACTTGTCATTGTTACAGCATACAACTCACACGTAACAGGTAAGACAATCACAATGCAATTATAGTGACATTGTTGAGTTGCAGTGTGTTCCTGATAAAGCTTGGCTGATTAAGAAAAACATACCACAATATTTAATATATAGTTCAGTCCTCAGCTGCATTGCTGGAGGGAGGTCTGATTTGATTTCTGACGAGTCAAGTCACACATATAATGGTTAATTTAAATCTGTGCTGCATCATACTTATTAGATTAGTAAAGCAAGCAACAGCAAATCTAAATATTGCATGCAAATGATTGTGTTGCATTTTACAAAAAAGTGGAAATAAAGAAAAACAGAAGGAGTTTCATTCCTTCCATTGCTAATTTTCTTTCACAATTGTCATTTTTTAATAATTTTTCAGTTTTTTTGCTTGTTTGTTATAATTTAGATATCCATTATACGCTTGAATGGCTTGTCTACTTAATTTCATCAAAAATCACCCCACAAGTGCCCCAGATGCAGACAAGATGGTAATTGCATTACATTCCGGACAGGTTTATGGCCAGTCAAAGTCAGATAAGCTCTCTTTGGCTATCATCACCACAGATACTGTTTTGATGGTGATTAATGGACCCATTAATTCATTGTTTATTTGTGAAATGATAGACACTACATTCTGCTCATCTACATCTGTCCATACTTGTTCATATTTCCCCAATAAAGGAGGCTGGTCTTATAGCTCTGTGGTGCTACTGCTGATTCTCATGCCACAGCTGCTGATATTAAAAGTAGATTCTGAAATTATGCCTTGATGCCATATTAGTGTGCCCAGCCATTTATCGTACCATTGCAATCACTTGGCAACTATACCTTACATCCTCTCACCTCTCTTCTCCAAAAAATGCACAAAATAAACCCAACAAAATACTTGAAGATTTCCATTTATTTTCTATTATGAGCTGTTTGGGAAACTAATGTTTGTATGATTTCTTTGCAAGGATTGTGTTACACCCTGTATGATTTTAAGCAGGAGATAGCTGAATGCTGTAGCTTCTCTCTTAAAAGCTGCATGCTAATGATGGCTCAGAGGAATACGACATGTTGTAAAAATTTGGTTTGATTCCAATTAGGACATTAAAGATGTGTTTTTCATCTCGATAGTCTATATTTTGTTCATGCTCCAATGTTATGCAACTTAACATTTTTTTATTTAATCATGGGACATGGGCGTCACTGACTGGCCAGCATTTATTGCTCAAACCTAGCCGCTCTTGTTCAGAAGATAGTTGAGAGTCAATCACATTGCTGTGGTTCTGGACTAGCAGAAAATGTAGACCAGACTAGGTAAGGATGGCAGATTTCCTACTTTAAAAGACATTAGTGAACCAGATGGGTTTTTCAGACAATTGACAATGGTTTCATGGTCATCAGCATATTCTTAATTCCAGATATTTTTTATTGAATTCAGATTCCATCATCTGGGAACCCAGAATTCGAACCTGGGTCCCCAGAACATTAGCTGAATCTCTGGATTATTATCCAATGATAATACTACTAGTACTAATACTTACTTAACTGTTTTCTTTTTTTTGACCATTACACAAAGAAAGTGTGGAAAATTATAGATTCTCTTATCAGTATTAACCAATGTGGGTTATATCTTTCTTTTTGAGTTTTGTATCTGAAGGCGACTCCAATCCTCAGTGTCACAATCTCCACAATGGGCAGAGCGAGGCTGCAAGTCTCAAATTCAGCCCAGGTGGAATGGATGTTGTTGGTACCAATCTGATCCATATTGGCCATCCAGTCAACCAAAAAGTTGAAGTTGCTTTTGCAGCATGAACTTTTACATGCATGCTGATGTCTAGAGCTATGATGATAGAGGCTGCAATTTTCTCTCCAATCCATTGGTTGCTCTGGAATTGCTCCCACTTGTACCTCCTGCCATTGGCATATGCTGGAAGGTCTTTAAGTCATGCAATGGGACTTGAACTCTGGTTCAGAAGCTTCTGGTTCAGAAGCAGGGATGCTATCCACTGTATCACCTCTTTAATATAAGGTGTGATAATTGCAAAGTAGATACTATTAAGAAATGTTGATTGGAAAGGTGTGGCTATCTGGAGATGAAAATAAAATCCATGATACTGACAGAATACCAATAAGTTTAAGCTGCCTTTGCAGAGTCGTTATAGGCTTTACTTATGGTGTAACTGCTAATCTTGGCCAGTATTTATGATGCATTTTGGCAAAATAGAGATAAAGAGATAATTTAGACTTATTGGCACAGGCCAAAAGAATGTGCAGGACAAAGAGACTGAGAGTTCATATACATAGATCTTTGAAAGCAGTTGGACATAGAGATTAATTAGCTAAGCATATGATATACTGAGCTTTATAAATAGAGGTACTGAATACAAAAGCAAAGAAGATATGCTAACCTTTATGAAGCTATCATTATGCTAAGACTGAATGGCTTTTTGAGAAGGTGCAGAGGAGATTTACTAGAATACTTCCAAGGATGAAGGATTTTAACTGCAAAGTTACATTGGAGAAGCTGAGCTTGTTCTCCTTAGAGCAAAAGGGATTGAGGAGAGATCTGAAAGTGTTTGCAAGGTTATACCAAGGTTAGATAAGGTAGGCAAAGTCAAACTGATTGTGCAAGAATGTGGAGACACAGATATAATGTTTTGGATGAGAGATTCCAGGGGATTGGGAGAAAGAACTTTTTTATACTGTGACCTGAAACTCATTGCCAAGGAAAGTGATGGAAACAGAGATGGTCAATGATTTCAAAAGGAAATTGGTGAGGACTCGAGTGAAATAAATTTTGCAGGACTACCGGGGTACCGTGAAATAGCACTAATAGGATTGCAGAACAAAAAATTAGCAGGGACTCAATGGGGCAAATAGCTCCTTCGGTGCTACAATGACTATATAGGCTGTATTTAGTGGTGCCAACAGGATTGTGCTGCTGAACCTGAAATCAGAGTGCAAATTCACTTCTATGGTCAGCAAGACCTGAGGAATCCTTGTCTATAGTTGCTGCTGGAGCTCTTGCCTCAATTGAGGATGGTTATCTACTCCCAACAGACTCAATCAGCCTCAGCAGCTTCTCTGGGAATAGTGGCCATGTCTGGGTCTGCCTCTCATGGAAGAGCACACTTCATAGGCCTTGAACCCTCACAACCATGTAAGTAGTGTCTGAGGTGCCCAGGTGAGGAAATGGGGTATTGGTGAAAGGAGGTAGTGCTGTTTCCATGGATGTGGTCATTGATGCAGGGCAGCCCATCCTTGGGTCAAAGATTTGGGAGGCTGCCAATGTTTACCTGGATATATCCCAGGGACACCTCCACTACCAGTTATATTTTTTAAAATTGTTTTGTTCACAGGATTGTGTCACTGGCTAGGCCAACATTTATTGCCCATTTCTGCCAGCAGAGGGAGGATGATGGGCACACCATCCAATGCCTCTCTTGTTAGTCTTCTCCTGTTGCCAGCCCATCCCCAAATACAGGTGAAGCTCAACCCTATGATTAAGTGTAGTTCACCGCCATAACTACATTGCAAACAAAGACTCCTTAACTTGCAGTAACCTTAGCTATGTGGGATTTCTGAGCATGTACAATTGAATGCGCAGAGCTACAGTCTTTAAATATAGATTATGGTTGTAATGGTAATGCTGCTGCACTAGCGATTGTTAAGACTGGACAAATTGTTCAGGTACTGTGGATTCACATTTTGTAGTAGCAATTTTAGAATTGGAAAACAATTTTCTTTTCAAATCTGGAAATTTAAAAGGCTAGCTAATACCTGTCAAAGTGAATATGAAGATATCGGACAAAACTGGCTAACCTATGCCCTTTTGGATGGAAATCTGCTATCCTCGCTCAATCTGGTCTGCACGTGACTCCCCTCTCATATTACAATGGTTAATTCTTAACTGTCCTCTGAAATCGCCTAGCAAGGCACATGATAGAGAGAAAGGTAATAGGGTCACAAAGTCTACTGATTCCCATGTCCTGAAATAAAGAAGCAAAATCTTCAAAAATATATTAAAAATCCCATTCAAAACTTTCATATTTTGTCAGGGATACTGAACCTAGTCTGAAGCCTGATGTAAGATAATCCCTTGGATGGCTTTATTGGCTCAAGCATTAGGCCTGAATCAAACCTGTCATATGTTGTCGGTTTATTATCAATGTGTGTCTGAAACTTTGCATTGAGGCAAAAAAATGACAGGACTACAATACTTGGAAAGATAAAAAGGACATCTGGTATCAGTTTAAAGTGAGGCATGTAGCTGCATAAACACCCATACTATTAAGTGTTTTGCATGCACGGATGGTAATTACTCAAATGATTTCCGTATTATTTGCCACAATTTGTGCAGCTCCTTCTCATTACTAATGACCAGTTGTAACATTTAATGCTAGAAGAAAGCAAAGATAATTGACCTTAAAGTTTGGAGATGGTTAAGTGAGAAAAAATTATTGTGTGTTGCTTCAGTAGCAAATTCCAATGTTTACAACACATTCTCTTCAAAAAATCAGAGCATCACAAATAAAGTTTATTTATTAGTCACAAGTAAGGCTTACCTGAACACAGCAATGAAGTTACTGTGAAATCTCCCTAGTTGCCACACTCCAGCACCTTTTTGGGTCAATGCACCAAACCAGCATGTCTTTCAGATTGTGGGAGGAAACTGAAGCACCTGGAGGAAACCCACACAGATATGGGGAGAACATGCAAATTCCACGCAGATAGTGACCCAAGCCAGGAAACAAACCCAAGTCATAGCTGTCTCATCATCTTCCTGCCAACATCCTGTAACCCTTCATCCCGCTACTTATTAAAAACCCTAAGTATCTCCATTTGAAACTTGTTTACTATTCCTGCATCCACTACACCTTAGGGAACAGAATTCCACAGATTTATGACCCTTTGAGTGAAGTAATTCCTCTTCATTTCTGCTTTAAATCTGCCCCCTTAGCCTAAAACTCTGGCCTCTTGTTCTAGAATGTCCAACACTCTGTGTCAGTCCTGTCAATCCCCTTTAGCATCTTATAGCCTCAACCAGATAAGAATATCTAACTATGATTTTAAAAACGACTTGAATCAAGGTGAGAACATAAACACTATCAAATGATTCATAGCTAACATCCCAAGCAAAACTGGAAATAGTTCTCTCTGACCAAAAAAATTTAAAAACTTTTACATGGAAAACACAAACGGAAAGCAATGTCCCAAAATGATTTTAAAACAAGACTTTATAAAATGCTGTCCTCTCTTGTTACAAAATGTGGAAACCAAATGATATGCCAGTTCATAGCCAAGCATCTTTCAGTTTGTATGTCAAGTAGTTCACCTGTTGCATTCTCCAGCCCACATACTAGAATTTTGGCACCTTCAGTTAGTGAGTTTGAGGAAGGGGCATCAGGAAGATGCAAAACATTTGTGAGAGGGAGTAAGTTGTGGTGGCATTCGCAAGAGACAAAGCCAAAGTAAAAGACAATGTTGTCAGCCATGCAGGTTTGGGATACAGGCAAAGAATGCAAATCCTACTGCACCTGCCTTCAGACAGCAGTTACTCAAAAGCAAAAAGGTTTAGCAACTTTCATTGAGTCCACCTTAATCAGCTATCAGACATATGCGGTAGTGTAACTTTGACCTCATTGAAGTATTACCAGAAGGGTTTATTGATGTATAGAGTGAATCGGCTTCACCTGCCTGGGAGGTGTAAACCACCAAAGAAGTTAGCAAAAAACAGAATTACTTTACAAACACATCATCACACAGATCGATCATTAATGAGACTTTCATTATTGAATGTTATTGGTGTTAGGAAACAACTGGGACAGCATTTTGCACCCACATTAGAGTCAGCTAAGACACTTAGCACTGAGGGCAATGGTAGTAACAGGCTCCAAAAACAGTCTCCTCTCTTGAGGAGCTTCCACAAGTTTCTAAGTTAACAGATACTTTAAAGGGAGGAGGAAGTGTATGTGGTCACAGGTTGTTACTGCATTATCAAATCTGATTCTAATTGATACTAAGACATTGCAATGCCCTAAACACAAATGTTCCATACCACAAATATTCTAAACACTCCCCAAACACTTGCCCTACTCCCCCCATAGCAATTAGCCACTATAGTCGCTTTATTCACATGGGAACGCATTATGAGATTTTAGCTCTGCACTCTGTCTCACATTAGGTTGTGGATAAGGCAGACATTTCTCCACATCACTAGCAAGACTGAAGCTATCTTGTTCAGATATCTGTGTATTGTACCTCAACATTGATCTCATGTGCCCCTCTCTTCAATCCCCTTTGCAGATATTTGACCTATGTATCTTGGTGTCTAATTTTGCATCATAACAATCCTGGAATACTTTGCGATGTTTCGCTAGGTTAAAGATGCTACATCAATATAATTAATTATTGTTACCAAGACTGAATCTCAGTCCTTTTGAGATGGCTTTGGAGGTGGGGGTTAGTGGCTATGGAAATTCCTTGGATATCGGGTTGGCTCCCCCTAAACACTTTTCCCAGAGGCCACACACATAGCAATCATGGGTATAACTTACTAAAACACATAAAAAGGTAAGCAAATTCTCATTTTGGACAGAGTTGGAATTTTGTGAGTGACGCATCAAAAATCAACTAATTTGGGAGTTTATTCTTTATCTCCACTCCATGAGCAGCCTTTAGAACATGGAACCCTACAGTGCAGAAACAAGCCCTTTGGCCCATCAAGTCTGCACTGATCACAATCTCACCTAGGCCCTATCCCCATATCTTACCCACTAATCCCTCTAACCTACACATCCCAGGACACTAAGAGAAATTTTTGGCATGGCCAATCAACCTAACCCACACATCTTTGGACAGTAGGAGGAAACCAGAGCACCTGGAGGAAACCCGCTCAGACATGAGGAGAATGTGCAAACTCCACACAGACAGGGACCCGAGCCTGGAATCAAATCTAGGTACTTGGAGCTGTGAAGCAGCAGTGCTAATCTCTGTGCTGCCATGCCGCTTTATAAACTGCAGATTATTAAATATCATCTGATCTTAATTGATTAATGCTAGAAATGCTACTTAGGCAGTTACCTCTGCATATGAATATAAAAACAATGCAAGTGTATCTGAATGAATGATATCTAATTACTGCAGTTCCTGAAGAAAGAATGTTTAGAATCAGTTTGGAATTCAAAATACTTGAGAAATATACAAATTGTTCATAGTTCAGTATTTTTTACTGACTCTAGTAATATTTTTGTTCGCAATTTTGGTAATAGTTGCTGTGCTAGATAGAGCAATAGAGAGAAATGTTTTAACAGTGAGCTTTATCATGTTTGTGTGTATGATTGGTCATCTCAATGCTCTAAATAGCTGGAAGGTAAGATACTTTTAACCAGAGTGGTAAAAAAATTACACAAAGCAAACTAACGAAGGAAATATTAAATGACAAAAAAGTGAAATATTAGATTTCAATTCACACTGTTAGTTATGAAAGACATATTGTACCTTGTTAAATTATCATCATACTAGAGACAAGTTTTGCTATTTGAACAACTTTCCAAATTAATAGTGGCTGCTCCATGAATGTGAGACTTGCTTTGAATAACTTAAGAAGATTTGATTCCCAAGTATTTTATCAACATTTTGTCTAGATTAATGATCTAATAAGTGTTAGACATATAGCATGGGCTAATTATTGACATCAAAATGCAGTGAAACATTTTGTAAATGCTTACATCTTCAGCTTGTAAATTACATTAACTTAAATCTTTGCCAAGTGAGATGATGTAATTTCTATGATCCAGAGGAAAAAGTATAAACTTGTTTAATATTTTACCAGTACTGACTTTTTTTTAGTTTTGAGCTCTGGATCATCAGAGACATTTGAGTCGGGGGAGTATTTTATTATTTGGAGGAGAGAGAAAAGTGGCAAGGAATGCAGAGTTGGATAAGTCATGCTCAGCTAAAAGTTGGACATTTAGAATCATAGAATTCCTACAATGCAGAAGGAGGCCATTTGGCTGACTGAGGCCAACCACAATCTCACCCAAGCCTTATCCCCTCAATCCAACAAATTTATCCTTGTAGACCCCCTGACTGTTGGAGGAAACCAGAGCAACTGGAGGAAACCCATGCACAAAGAAGGAAATCTTGCAAACACCAAACAAACAGTCACCAGAGACTGGAAGTGAACCCAGGTCCCTGGCACTGTGAACCAGCAGTGCTAACCACTGTGCCACTATCTCTTATTGAAGAAAATTAAATAGCCTGTTGCTCAAACTATCAAACTGATATTACGATATTGACCAGTTATAATGTTATCTACTTATGCGGTCAGACATGCTGATTCACAAAAAATATACTTAACTACATGATTAGCAAACATCTTAAGAAAAGTAACGCAACAAAAAAAAGTGCAAAAATATTGAATTCAAAGTTGCTTTCAATTTATTTTATCTCCATCTTATCCCTTTTGCATGTTGGCTCCAGGACTCAACCTGAGTCAGTTCTTCCAGCCTGTGGCCTACACAGATAGCCGCTTTTCCATCTGTCTGTATTTATACTTCTGACTGAAACGGTGCTGTCCCAGATTAATCAAGAAAACCATCACTTCAGGCAAGTCTCAAACAGCAGCCTAACATTGTAATCAAAATTTTGTTGCAAAACTTAGCCGGTAAAGTGAAAGCAAAAACATGACAATGATTAAACGGAAGAATGAGAATCCAATTACTGAATTTCTATCATTTCCAAATGCTTCTCTATTATCCTATTGTCTCATGGCCAATGCAAATAATTTGGCTATAACGGTACAGCCACTAGCATGGGTAAACTTGCTCTTATAAGACAGGAACATAGAAGTGGCTATAAACATCAGCACACTAACTTTGTATCTTTCTAAACAGGAAATATCCAAAGCACAACACTAAAACTGAAGCCTGGGAACTTAGAAATAGAGTCTCACCGTCAGAATTTATTTAAAAAGTCAGCTATATAGATAGGTACAATGAACATCAGTATTGTCAACTTTTTGGGAATTTTTTTGATTCACAATTATACCTCAACTAATATAACAACTAATCCTTCATTGTTAATGAAGGATTTGTGACTGCTTTTCTGATACCTCAACTCTCTTCTAGTCCACACACCAGTCAACATCTTTGTCCTTCAAACTTCCTTACAGATATTTATATCCACAAGTGACAGCAACTCTTCAGTAACAAATGCAAATTGTGATTCTTCATGTATGAACTTAGAAAGTAAGTACCACAAAGTTACTTGGCCACAGAAAGTTCTAAAGTTAAAGGTTCTCAACCAGCATCCAAGCATACAGACACTCTTAATCTCATTTAGTAACACAGGTAATATAACTGATTTGCCTTAAGCAGCCTAGCAGGATGTAGGTTCACCAGAAGTATCTTTAACCTTCACTGGATAATTGTGGAGTAGGTTACCCATCTGCTGTAAGTGCTGCCAATTTTCATGATTTCAATGGAAATAAAAATTGGATTTTTTTTAATGGGCAGACAACCAATTCTGTTAGCTTATCATCCAACTGGTGAAAGTGAAAGTGACCCCTACTCACTGTCCCAGCTGAAGTTACTTAACACAACCCTGGAATCTGAATGAAGTAGTGGCCCTGATATTCTGTCAGTGGTGAAGCAGTGACATCTGTCACTGTCTGCACAACAAAAGTCTGAATTTACTGTGTCTGTAGATTGCTGAAAAAAAAACTGCCTGGCATTTCTGCAGCAGCCATGCATTGCTGGTAAGGCCACACTCCTAGACATGTCCTGAGATCTAAACACATCCTTTGGGGGCAGTCTTCAGTTCAATGGCAGAGAGCTTTTATTAAGAATTTTAATATTTTAAAACAGTTATACCAGTTTAGAAAACCACTATAAATTTTCAAATATTTTAAATACTTTACCTAAGAGAGGACAGGGAGAAGATAGAAGGAGCAGAGGGAGCCAGGAAAGGGGAACCATTTTGCAAATTCAACTAAACTGTAAATGTACATTTTACCACACTGAAAAGGGGGGGGATTTTTTCTTATTTGATGGGATATGGGCATTGCTAACTGGACCAGCATTTATTATCCTTCCCTAATTGCTGTTCAGAAGATGGTGGTGAGCTGCCTTCTTGAACTGCTCCTGTCCATGTGGTATAGGTACACCCACAGTGCTGTTAGCAAGGGAGTTCCAGGAATTTGACCCAATGATAGTGAAAGAATGGTAATCAATTTCCCAATCAGGATGCTGTGCAACTCGGAGGGAAACTTCCAGGCAGTGGTGCTCCCATGCTGTCTTTGATTTTCTAAGTGATAGATGTTTCAGTTTGGGAAAGGACTGTCAAAGAAGCTTTGCTTCAGTGTATCTCGTAGACGGTACACACTTGTTACCACTGTGTGTCAGTGCTGGAGGCAATGGATCTTTAAGGTGGTTGATAGAATAACAATCAATTAGACCGTATTGTCTTGGATGGTGTTGAGCTTCTTGAGTGTTGTTAGAACCGCACTCATCCCGACAATACCGTCTCAGCAATTACTAAACTTGTAAAATTAAAATTTGTGACATCAAAATGCAGAATACAATGCAGCACATGATCTCAATGAGAGTTTGGGTTTTGAATCACATTATGTATAATAGGAGTAGAAACCCATCCTGGATTGAAATGATCTCATGCCATTAAAAAACAATAAAATATAAGTCTTTAGTATACCAAACAAATTATTTTTTGCATGTCAGATATTTAAGTTGTACACCTAGTAGGTGTAAAACTGTAATAGCCATTTCTGTTATATGTAACTTCTAAAGTCGGTCTCTAATTATTATATCATTCAATATCATCTTTTGCTTGATTTTCTATTCCAGTAATGTGATACATTTATTACCATGTTAAAAGGATTACTTTCTGGCTATTGTATTTCTCCACTTGGATAATTTAAAATTTAATAACTGAGAGAATCTATAATTGTGCTTATGGAGCATCACTTCAAAATGGCACTAAATGGCCTACATCCATTTCGTAGGGAAGAAAGTAGCGCCAGCCACTGCCTTTGTGGCCTGCATAGATTTCTTCAATGATATCAATAATGAATGCTCTGCCTGCCAGATAGATAGGGCAGACTTACTCACCATCACTGGGAAAGTCTACATTGTATCGTTTTGAAGTGATGTACTACAAACGTAGCAGTGAAATTGTGCATAGATAGTCCCAAAAATTAGCAAATGTACCCCCGCAATGTTTATTTGTAATAATGATTGAGGGATAAATATTGACCATGGTATTCCCAACCTTTCAGAAAGCAGACAGTATTTTAGTTTGACATCTGGTCTGAAGATGCTACCCCCACAACAAAATAACAATATCATTATTGTGCTTAAGTGTGAGCCCAGACTCTCACATTTCTAAAGTGGTGAGTTGAATGAGAGCCTTCTTGATTCCGAGAAGAGACTGCTGTCACTGAACCAAAGCTGGCAAACTTAGGGCAAGAAGTGCAGAAATGGAAGAAATAGGTCATTTCTGAGAGATTGCTGTACTAATGTAACTGAATGTTTCTGGGGTAGATCTTGATCTTTTATGATAAAACAAGGCTAATGAATCAACAGTTTCTTTCAGATTTCTTTAAATTTTATTTGCATTGACTTAAATGGAATTAAAAATCGAGAGATGAGTTCGAGAGAGACTTGCTATCCCTGTTTTCTTACACCATCACTAGTTAAGATCTAGCCCACTAAGTGTCATGACAGCACTGCAGTGCTGTGGAGTGTAGAATGGAGTGTATTGTAAAATCCTTCATAATGGTAATGTTATTTTCAAAAAACATCTTGTGTTCATTACATTATATTACATGGATCTCCTATACACTTTCCATAAGTACATAGCCAGTGATTTATCCAGGGATTCCTCTGATCTTCTGCATGAGTTTATAAAGAAAGACTGGCAGAGTCCCTTCACAGCCAAACAATGCTGGTGTGCAGCATTGCATTACTGTTGAATGTAATGCAAGCAGAATTTGCAGAGCAGAACAGCAGTGCAACTTTAATGATGTAATGAAAACTGAATATCAAAGCCAGCAGGAAATATTCAATGCATTACAGATATGTAGCATGATCACCCACAATTACCCCTCTTGGTCATGTGCCTATTAAGAATGCCTCTTGATAGCAATGACTGCACTGTAAAGATACACATTTTATAAATACTTATAGCAAGAGCTCCCTTTGCATGTTGCAGTTGACGCAATCAGCTCATAACACCAAGGATAACATTTCGCAGAGCATTAATGCTAAATCACATTTAAAATCAGCACATGAAACAGTCTTTATAATAATTTTTATTAAGTTAAAAACTCTTTAATTTTTTCTAAATCAAAGCTGTCCATCTTCAGTTTTTTTACTATTCCCTGACTGATTTGAATCAAAGTAATCCAATAAAGATGGCAACAGAACTGAAGACATAGATATTTCTTTGTTTTGAAGTTTTGAAATACAGCCTATAGAAGGTGCCTTGGGTGCTTCGGGGGTAATAAAGTAATACTGTCTGTTTGAAGGATGAAAAACTACTTTGATATAAAAGTACTTTGATACATAAATATATGGTGGCAGTTTAATAAATGCACAAAACTAAGGATGTAAAAGAGATGACCCTGTTTACAACCCCTGTGGTATCAGCTATTATTTCTATTGTTAATGTAAATGGTCTTTCCTTTAGCACCTCCTCTATCTCCCATGAAGTGCTTGTTTGCAGCCTGGCAACAGTTTCAAGTAAGAGTGAGTGTCTGCCAGCTCTTAGTAACTTGAACAGCATCCTAAATCCTACTCTCCTCTTCCTCCCTCTGTCATGCAATATCCAGGTTCAAGTAACCTGCGCTATTGCACAAACCAAGAAAACATTATTACAATTATTATTAACATTAGCCAAGAATAAAACAAAACAGAGGGCTTTGTGGACAACAGAGAAGATACCAGAAGACGCAAAACAGAAATGGCTGGATTGTTATATTCTGGCACTGTACTAACTGCACTGATATAGAATCTTATGATCCCATAAATCAAAGAATAGCCCATACATGAGCAGCTGGCATATGTGCTAATAATTCTAATTATTAATCATGCCAATTTCACACCCTTCAGATTTTTTTTGCCACGTGCCTTCTGCATCCAACGATGTATTGATGCTTTAAGCTGTTAATGTTATGAAAATATATGCTATCAGGCTTACATTATGGTCCCTGTATCCGTGTTGATCTCACTGCTTCTCTCTGGAACTTAGAGAAGTTGTTTTTCTGCAAGAGAAGGAGCATTCTCAATGTTGCCACCTTTTGCTTTACAAATATACATCAATGTCATGAATTTCCCATTGTTGGGAAAGTTTTGATTTAGGTTCAGCGTTAGAAAAGTCTGCCTCTGACTGCTAGGTCACCATTATTTCTATCTTGATGTCAGGTTGAAGACTGTTACTTTGATGCTTTTCTTTGAACTAGTTTAAAGAAATTTATTTACATGCATATGCCCCTGTGCCTGACCTGTAGTTGAACAGCCTGTTTTTTTTTTAACAATCGCTCGCCGTTTCACGGTTCTGGCTTGCTCTCTTCTCGCAAGCCTGGGGTGTGTTCATTTCTGGCATCTTGTCACCTTTAGGTAGATTTAAAACTAAAGCAATTTAAATGGCATCATTCTATGGTCATTGGGGCGCCATATATAATGGCCTAATTTAAACTACAGCAGCTGGTGTTATTACAAAGCGGGCTTTTTTCACACAGTAGTTCTGTTGGATTAAATAGCATAAAGAATTTTAATCAGCTGTAAAAATATTGCTTGTTGATAAGCGAGAATAAAGTAATCTGGCATCTTCTCTGGCTAATTATCTTGTGAAAATTTATCTAGTTAATAGAGGACATTGCGAGTTGCATCTGGCGCAATAAATTTACTATTTTTAATCTAAATTGCAATAAAACCCTAAACTGGAATTTCAGACTTGCACAGTGACAGTTAATAGTGCAGTTAATTACACTTAATCCATTCTAGTTCACATTTTCCCAAGTTGGCCAGCACAATGGTATTGGGATGGTGTGTGCACAGGAGAGTGTTTCTACCCGTCCCAATAATATTTCCTTAAAACCATCCTCTTGAGAGCAGCCGATAAAGTTTCAACAAATCACATCATCTCATAGTACCCTCACTAGATCAGACATACGTGACAACCTGTTGCATTTGAAGTTAAAATGAATCTGTTACTTGCTACAAGTTAGTGATTACATAATCGGGCGTGTAAAATATCAGCTGAAATATTCATCAGCATTTTCGTCTACAGAAATTACAAATATGTCATTGCATTGGAAAGAGGATAAAATAGGATATTAGAAATCATCTTCTCATATTTTAGAGCAGTTTATTTAGGTCAATAAATTGAATTTAAGGTTGAAAAGTTAGTTTAAAAGCTAATTGACCGGTGTACAGTGATATTGTTAGCACAACTTCTGCCTTAAATCTATTGCGAAGTTAGTCAAAATGATAAATCCCAAACGAAGCAAACTCGATTTAAGTAAGTAAACCTTCGTCTTTTAAATCAGTGAAAGTGAACAGGAATGCTCCAAAGTCCAATTAGCACAGTTCGCTGTCGCCCTTGCTAATGCTGTAAACTAAAGAGTCTATTAGTCCTTCTACTTGTGTTTGCCATGGAAGGGCTGGTCAAGCTGTCCTTCTTGCTCCTGCTGTCTCTACAGCTGCTCCATTCCAGTGACCCCCACAAAGCTCAGCCTCGGAACTGCAGGAGCCTCACCGAGAAATTTCTATTAATCAGCCACATCCAGTTATCAGACAGCTTCGATTTCACACCTTTTGTGTTGCTTTGCCTGTCATCAGTGAACATATGAAGCGAGTTCACAAACACTTACATGCAAATAGATGAAAGTACAGTAAAAAAAAATCACAGGGGCCCACGGGGCACATTTGTCCACTGCTTTCTTCTTTCATTTGCAAGCATACAGCACGTATTTATCTGATTTCCAAAGGCTGCTTAATGGGCTCTGGGTGAGCAGTTTGGACACTTAAGCGAAAATATCTTTAATTTCCCAATGCTATTAAAAGAGCCAAGCGCATCCTTGCAGGAGTTCAATTTAATTTAGTCAATGTGACTCACCCATTGTTTGTTGGTCATAAGTTAAACTGACATTCAAACCGTTCTTATATATAGCAATAAATAGGTTATTCCGTTAAAAAAGTAGCTGTGCTAATGCATTTTTGCCTTTTCTTCTTTAGATTCTATTTTGATAGCTCCGCCTTGTTAATCCAGCTCCTCGGGACTTTTTGTGTATATCAGACAACACCATTCCTGTCTTTACAGCTGTCACCTTTTGCATATTTTCCCATACGAACGTGTGTTACATTTATCACAGTGTGCGATTGCTTGTTGCGATTGTAAAAGTGAATTAATGAGGTGTCATGGATGGCTGCAGTTACCTTGGAACTTGTCATGGTCAAACGGTTCACTTAGTGTACTTGTTCACACAGGGAAGTGGAGTTGAATCCAATTGAAGTAGTAACTCACAATTCCATAATAATTTCAAATGAATTGACTTACAATTAATGTACATTAAATCCCAGTGAGATCAATATCATTGCTGTGAATGATTACAACATCATTCTAAATGTTCAGTACACAATTACAGTGCTGCTTTTACAACTTTATTTGAATCCTCTCGAGTCACATACATATTAAAGTCACTACACACAGTAGCAGTCATTTTCAAGGCATTCTGTAAGATTAGTGGAGCGCTACCAGTGATTCTTAGGGAACAGAGTACCATCTAAAGACGTAGCCATTCCCGAACTGGCTACTGTAGGAAGGTTGAACACTAGCCTTTCACCTATGGAATCTGGGTTCAAATCCAACCCAGGCTGACTTAATAGAATGTTTTCTTTGCCAGTTTGCTGTTAGGATCTTTAATAAAATAAAATTCGGTAGTTCATTCCAATTCCTAGGGCACATGGATACTCATACACCACGTTTAGTACAGTAAAATATCCCAAGACATGTCACAGGAGAATTAGCAAGCAATATTTAACATGAAACCACTCAGGAGATATTCAAACAAATGACCAAAAATGTGGCCAAAAAGATTTTAGGCAGCATCTTAAAAGGGAGAACTTAGGTGTTATGTTATATAAGTCGCAAAAGACTAGGAACTAATTTATTTGCAAATATGCATTGGGGTGCCACATTTACTGCTGTACTGCAGTCAGTTGTCAAGCAATAATATATCAGTTCACTAGTGAGATAGTCCACTCGTGAGAAGTACATTCAATGAAACTCCATAACTTTGAATCTGAAGTGGCAATGGTTTCAAAATTCTGAAAACCATAAGGCATGACAGCAGCAGTTACCTGTAAATATTTAAGCACTATGAATATGATGGGAATAGAGAGGTCCCGGAAGAGTAGAGGGTTTTAGTTAAGTTGGGTAGCATGGTGATGCAGATTTGGAGGGTCAAAAGGCCTGGTCGTGTGCTGTAATTTTCTTTGTTCTTTGTTTGTTCTTTGTTCAAGCAGATTTGATGCTGAATTAGACTGAGGGAAATCAACTCAAATAGTGTCACAAAGAGAGGGAAAGCTGAGTGAATTGTTCCCGAACTTAATGACTGTTGCGCCAATTCATGCACAGCTACAGCTCATAATGAGTTTGGAAACTAATGATATTGTACAGACCTTATGAAAATTGCTTTCAAGTTCCACCCGGAAAATGAGACTTACTATTTCTACATGAGGCACTGGGGTGGGGATGGGGTGATAGTGGGGAAATATAGACAAGTTCTAAGTTGCACATTCATGGTTCATGAGTGTAGTTGCTTGTAAGCATCAACAACCATCTCTAGTCATTGAATTTTTATAGACTACAAGTGGAATATGATGAATCTGTTGACAATTTATCAAGATTGAATACAGCCGGAAAACGTTAATTCAAGGAATCAGGTGAAAGACTGGGATTCTTCACTCATTTATGATTTTGTGCATTCTGGGTTTGATTTGAATGGACAGGATCACAATATAACATTTTGGCTGTAAGGTAAAGTTGCCATAGTCCTAGATGACCATAGGCAGCTCTCCCTTTTGAGAAAGAGAGTCAACTGATGGTGATTTAACCTTAAAATTACCACACAAAGGGAAAAAATAAGATGACGGTCTTTGATAAATAACCTCAGCTGGTACAGCAATTGGTACAGCTCATGCTGTTGGCATCTCTCTGCATCAAGAACCAACTGTCCAGCCAACTGAAAAAAACCAACCCACATCTGCAGAAACTGCCAGAAGACTTGAAACCATAAGTAGATAGGTGAAGATGCTGACTACCCACAACAATGTGGTTGACTCTGAAATTGCTACAAATTGTAAAAAAAGCTACAGTTGTAACAAACCTCTACAAAAGTAATGAAACTGTATGGATCACCCAGCATTGACCTTGGCACAGGAAATGACACAGCAAATCCAACCCTGTCACCCTGCAAAGTCCCTGAAGAACTGCCCTAAAGAACCCCTGCGGTGGTGTCATGGAACTGAGATGACTAATCTCCAACCACGATAACCATCTTTCTTTGTGCCAGGTATGATTCCAAACAACAAAGCATTTTACCCCAATTCCCATTGACTCCAGTTTCGCTAGGGCTCCATTGATGCCATATTTGGTCAAAAGCTGCCTTGATGTCAAGAGCAGTCACTCTCATCTCACCTCTGGAATTCAGGTCTTTTGTCCCAGGTTGAAATGAGATCAAGAGCTGAATGGCCTGGCAGAATCCAAGCCAAGTGCCAGGGAGCAGGTTATTGCTAAGTGAGTGTCACCTGATAATACAGTTGATGACCCCTTCCCTCACTTTACTGATGATTGAGAGCAAACTGATGGGGTGGTAATTGACTGGGTTGAATTTATCCTGTTACATATGGATATAGCTGGTCAATTTGCTGGGTAGATGTCAGTGTTGTACTGGAGCAACAGGGGTGTGGAAAGTTCTGGAGCCCAAGTTTTTAGGACTATTACCGGAATATTGTCAGGGTATTTGCAGTATCCAAAGCCTTCAGCTGCTTCTTGATATCATGTGGAGCGAATTGAATTAGCTAAAGACCGACAGCTGAGATTCTGAAAACCTCCAGAGAAGGTCGACACGCATCATTCACCTGATGATTATTGCAAATGTTTCAATTTTGCCAATGTGTGCTGGCACTCCCCTGTCATTGAGGATGGAGATATTTGTAAGCCTCTTTCTCCAGTGAGTTGTTTAAGTGTCCACAATATTTATGACTTGAAGTGGCAGGACGGTGGAGTTTAGATCTGATCCATTGTTTGTTGGATTGTTTAGCTCCATCTATCACTTGCTGCTTATGCTGTTTGACATGCTAGTCCTGTATTGTAGCTTCACCAAGTTGATGTGACATTTTTGGGCTGCGTTTCTCCTGGCATGCCCTCCTGCACTCTTCATTGAACCAGGGTTGATCCCCGGTTTGGAGGTACAGCTAGTGGCCCACAATACCTCTTGGATTTCCAGTCTTCAGCTGCTAGATTCAGTCAAATTCTACACATTTAGCATGGTGGTGGCCACACAACACGATAGAATGTGAAAATGGAACTTTGTCTCCACAAGGACTGTGCAGAGGTCATTCCTACTGATATTGTCATGGGCAGGCAGGTTGAGGACAAGTATTTGTTTCCCTCCTTCTGGTTTCCAACATTTTATCACAATAGGAGAATGATTTAGTGGAGATGAATAACAAACTGCAAAAAATGCTGGAGTGTTCAAAGAGGAAATATAAACTGCGAGAAGTTGAAAAACTGGTGGACTGTAGGGACACGGAATGGCTGGAAGAGAAATATTTGCAGCAGAATCATAAGGTGCAGCTTATGGAGGAGGGCTGCCAGGTCAAATGATGACTGTAGTGTGCTATTTCAAATCAGAAGAGGTGCAACGTCTTACCCCTTAGGCGAAAGTGTGAATAACACCTTGAGAAAAGAACCAAGTTATAACAAACTCCAAAAGTATTCACTTTACTTATTGAAGTCAATTTGTGATCTTCTTAATTTTGGATAAGGAGAAGTTAATGATTGGAATAGCTATATTAATCAATTTCTTTCTTAAATATATCCGATATCTTCTTTACAGCAGTATTATATAAATTCACCACCCTCTGTGTGAAAACTTACCTCTTCATCTCTTCCTAATGGCCTATTCTTTACTCTGAGACAGTGATCTCCATATTTTAAACATCCCAGCCAGAGGAAACACCATCACTGCATTTATTCTGTCCAGGTCTGTCAGAATTTCAATTAGATCCTCTCTCATTCTTCCAAATTCCAGTGAATACAGGCCCAGTTAACCCACTCTCTCCTCATACAGCCACTGCTCCACTGATCACCCCTTAACTGATCACCAACTCCACTGAGTATGCCCTCCCCACTTGACCACCCTTCCACTGATCACCCCAACTCTGACTATACCCAATCCCCAAGACTATGGATGAAATTCTCCGTCCTCCCAGCCACGTGTTTCCTGCCAAGGGGTGGCGCCTTGCTTTCTAGTACTGGATTCTCTGGTCTCGCCGCTATCAATGGAATTCCCATTGATGTCACCCCATGTCAGCGGGAAACCCGCAGGTGGGGTTGTGCTGCTGACAGAATCAGAGAATCCAGCAGCAAGAATGGCCAGAGAATTCAGGCCTATATTTTTTAAAGAAAGCAGAATGTTATATTGTTATATTGGTCATCAAGATCTAGGAACAAATTGTTTAGTGAATGTACAATCAGTGTGCCATGTTGTCTACTGCGCTGCTATCAAGTGCTGAGCAACGATGTATCAGTCTACTAACCACATGGAGAGCTTGTAAGAAATACACCAAATGAAGCTCCATCATTCTGAGTCTGAACGTGTAATTATTTCGTACTTCTGAGCCATAAATTACCTGCAGTGACAATCACAATCAGATTGCCACTCTGCTTCTAATGACTTACCTTAAAATCAAGCTGCTCTTCTCTTGCCCATCCTTCTGATTCAGGCCAGGTGAGAAGGGTGTGGTGCAGCGGATTCTCAAGGCCTTGTGTCAAGGGCAGCTAAGTCGGAAGTAAGGAAGATATGTCTCTTTTTGTTTACAGTACTTGCTGCTGTAAAGTAGGTGGTTTTAAAGATCCAGTTACTGGGAGAAGCCAGGCAAAAGGCAAGATAGTCAGGTAAGTTGGTAGGAGGGAACGGGATTGGGGATAGTCAGAGTTGGGGTGGTCAGTGGAAGGGTGGTCAAGTGGGGAGGGCATACTCAGTGGAGTTGGTGATCAATTAATGGGTGATCAGTGGAGCAGTGGCTGTATGAGGAGAGAATGGGTTAACTGGGCCTGTATTCACTGGAATTTGGAAGAATGAGAGAGGATCTAATTGAAATTCTGACAGACCTGGACAGAATAAATGCAGTGATGGTGTTTCCTCTGGCTGGGGTGTTTACAGTATGGAGGTCACTATCTCAGAAGTCTGAGATGAAGAGATATGTTTTCACACAGAGGGTGGTGAATCTGTATAATGCTGCAGCATAGAAGACATCGGATATATTTAAGAAAGAAATTGATCAATTTTTAGACTCTGAAGACATTAAGGAGAATGGTGAGAATGCAGGTGTATGGCATTGAGGTAGAAAATTAGGCATGACTATATTGAATAGCAGCAAGACTCGAAGGGATGAATGGCTTCCTTCTGCTTCTATTTTCTATGTTAGTGAAGGGCTCATCAGTAGGGTGTGGTCAGTGAGTGTATAGTCAATGGAGTAGATAGTGAGGGAGTTGGGCAGTGAGAATGAGTGACCATTGGAGATGTGGTCAGTGAAGAATGGTCAGAAGGGTGGTCTGTGAGGGTGTGGTTAATGATGGGTTTGGGTGATCAGGGCAGGAATGGTGAAGGGGAGGAGTTAGGTGGCCAATGGTGGGTGGTCAGTAGTGGGTTTAGGTGGTCAGTGGAGTTGGTGAGTGAGGAGAGTGAGTAGTAAGTGATGGGTGGTCAGTGGGAGGGAGGTTACAGGGGGCTGTAGTTATGGGTTGGAGAGGGCAGTCAGAGTGGCAGGGAGTAGTCAGGGTGGTAGGGTAGTTAGGGAGTGAGGACATAGTCAGCGGTTGGGAAAGGTAGTCAGGGGATACCATAGTTACTAAGACATTAGAAGTAGTTTTAATTCTTATGATTTTTTTTTCTGGGTAACTATTGTTGTAAACCAGTTTGAATCATTGGGAAGTTACCATTTAAACCAGAGTTTCATATGGTTCCCATTACAGGGTATTTATCAAATGGTAGTTTGAAATTCCAGCGCATTTGCTGTGGCAATTTACTTGAAGACTCCCGGGGGGACGAGTGATCCGGGTGGCATGGCAACACAGTGGTTAGCACTGTTGCCTCACAGTGCCAGGGACACGGGTTCGATTCCTGGCTTGGACCATTGACTGTGTGGAGTTTGCACGTTCTCCCTGTGTCTGTGTGGGTTTCCTTCAGATACTCCGGTTTCCTCTCACAGTCTGAAAGGCATGCTGGTTAGGTGTACTGACCTGAACAGGTGTCAGAGTCTGGCAACTAGGGGAATTTCATTACAGTGTCAATGTAAGCTACTTGTGGCTAATAATTTTTTTTAACTTTACTTTGTTCCCTAGTACATAGTGTATGATGCCATGGGCAATGGTAATTATGGACCAATATTTAAGAGTTGGAAAAGGCTAATTGACCTCTTGAGTCTACTTTGCCATTCAATATCATCATAGCTGTACTTCCACCTCAATTCCCCCTTTCCACACTATCCACAGATCTTTAATTTCCTTAGAATCAAAAATTATATTGATCTCTGCTTGAGTATGTTTAACTACCAAACATCTAGAACTCTCTGCGGTAGAGAATTTAAGGATTCACAACAAATGAATTGCCCTTCATCTCAGACCTAAATGTTTGACCCCTTATTCTGAACTGTAGCCATTAATTCTGGATTCCCAGCCAAGGGATACACTTTTCCAGCATTTACACTATCATCCCATTTGAGAATGTTTCAACAAGCTCTCCTTTTTCAAAATTCTTGGAAATATAGTCATAATCTTCTCAATTTCCCTTCAATAGGAAAATGATCTCATCCCAGGGATCAGCCTAGTGAACCTTCATTGCACTCTTTCTGAGTCTTGTATGTCCTGACTTTGGTAAGGTGTCAAAACTGTTGCAGAAGACAATGATAGAATAGAATACCAGAAGGGTTTAGGGGAAGAATCCAAAGTTTAGTACTTAAACGGCTGAAAACACAGCCACTGAAGTCAGAGTGCTGAAAATTGAGGATGTGTTTGAGGTCATAATTGAAAGAATCTTTGAAACGTTTATAAGGTGAGGGGAGGTTACTGTGATGGAGAGGGGAAAGGTAATGGTTCGGTTTAAAAGAAAGATGTGAATTTTGAAATGGAGGTGGGTTAGAATGTAACCTTTTACTAAACATGGGTACCACCTTCCAATATATATTCCAATTGTTGCCAGGCTTTCTTTTATTACCTTCCCCTTCGATTCCTCTGTCTGCATCTCAAACATTCAGTTGGAAGCATTTTATCATGTTCTCATTTATCTCATGTTTAAACTCTTTTTTAATTTGATAGTACCCTGTTCTGTGGGCTTGACCCTGTACCCAAGTTTCCCAGAATCTTTTTTGCTGTTGGTCACAAATTTTACAATTCATGGGATCCTTACTATTCAATTGGAATGACTTGGGGTTTATTTTGCCTTAAATGATTGTCCTAGTTATACAATTTATATTGTACTGAATTTAAATATTGTTTAAAGAAGCTACACACCAAGAAGGAATGCACTAACATTTGTAATTTGTGGCCTTGTATTCAGGCTGCGAAGCAAAAGTGCATTAGAGAAAAACAGAGAGTCAGAATTTACTGTAGCTCGTCAACAAACAGGACAGCCGTTCAATAGACTTATCTTGTCTATTCAATTCTCTTGAGCTTATGCACAGTATGTTGCTGTCAGGGGAGGGGAAGGTAGGGGAGTTGTTATGGGGTAGGGGAAAATATGGTGGGGGAGGGGTCACTTGTAAGGCACATTGCCTCTACAAGGCATCTGGGATAAATGCAAGTGGGACCAACAACTGTGTATCCTTTAACCAATCAGATTGAATGACCATTAATTTATAACAGCAGTTCAGAAAAAGTAGTGCAAGTTTGAATAGTTAATTCAATGCCAAATTAGGTGTAGGTGAAATAAGGAGAAGGAAAGAAAGATTGTATTAAGAGAGAAAGAAGAAAAAAATTAACAAAAGGATCTCACTGTTTTTATGTCTCCTACAATAATTAAGAAATGAAGAAATGGGACTTCACCCTTATAAAAGTTAACTTTAAGTGCCACTGAGGATGTTTGGCAAAATTAGGACTTACAATGCCTTAAAAATGAAACTTAAAATGAAATGATAGGGCCTAACTATGTATGGCAAGTTTAGTTTGTATTTACAATGCAAAAGTACTAGAACATCATGCTGTTCAATATATTTTCACTTCTTCATAATAACACAAAGTCTTTTTATAAGCATGTTAGCAATACCTCATGCATAATATCTTGTGTCAATATTATTTGCTGGGATGGAACTAAACAAGGCTGTATTCCAAAGCATTCTTAGAGTAAAGTCTACAATTTATCCAAAATTCAGTAGAGAAACTCTTCATTAATATCTCAAAAGATGGCTCTCGTGCATCCAGTGCCGAAAGATCACTTAAACCAAGATCCAATTCCCATCAAACTTTTTATTTGCTAGCGCATCAGAAAACAGTAGGCAAGTTAACACATTTATTTGGTATTAAATGCTATCTTTTATGAAAACTAAAATTGAATAAATGTAACTGATAAAATCTGCTGCATTTGTTACTCCTAGCACCAGTGAGACAGTGTTTTGGATATATCTTTTTTTATATAAGTAGTCATGAACAAAGGGAAACAGGGACAACACTGTCAATGAACAAGATAAAAGAGAAACAAGATCAGAAAGAATGGAACAAAACAAATCAAGGCTGATATTTCTGGAAGAGAAGTGGCATTGAACCAAAGCTCAACCTTCTTACTTTTCTCCCTATTATTGCAGTATCAACTGTCTACATCCGGGATTTGAATACCCAAAGCCTTTCTATAATTCCCTACTTGAAACTTGCATTTCCACTTGATTTGCTTTGCTTATTCATAGTAGGCCTGATGGAATATGGCCGACAAGTAAAAGCATCATGTTTAGGTGCTGTCACTTTTAAACAGTGGAATATTCAGATTTTGCTTTGCATTTCCTGAAGACCCCTCAAAGCCGTCATCAACCCAATAGGCTCCCTACATCTGTCTTTATTCCCTGCAATTCAGAGACAGAAAAGAAAATTATTTTCACATTAGCAACTCATTAGTGGTCATAAATCTGTATAAAAATCCCTGTTGGATCCAAATGCATTGTTTTTACACTTTTGAATACTTATTTTGGTCATTGTTAAACTGCTTAGCACAGGCCTGCAAAGACCACTGTAATGCACATGGTTAAGTGGCTAGGGTGGGGCATTCTCAGGGTTATCAATCACTTTCCATCAATGTCATTACCTCCTGGTGAGTCACCACCAACAGTCAAGTCACTCAAGCTGTCATTATCTTGGGCTGCTGCATCTTGTCAAACATATCAACAGCCAGAACTCAGAGCTTTGCTGATCTTCCTGAGAATATGTCAGTTGAACTCTTCCAAATTATACTGTCAATAACACTACCATCTGCCAACATTGCTAGTCCACCTAATTATGCTGGCAAGATTTTTTAAAAATCAAAATGCACAACTCCTTTAGTGAAAGTGATGAACAGGTTTCCATCCTCTGTCAAACACATTACTAACACACAGTTTGCAATGAAGAGAATATGCAACATGGAGATTTTGCATAGAGAATGTCAGATACCTGACGAGTGATGAGTAAGTGAAGTAGGCACAAAAAAACCATTTTTTAAAATGAATCCAGACATTGATTGACAAGGTTGTCCATCAGGCTTTGCAATAAAATGATGCCAGTGCAGCTTTTCTAAAATAAACCTCACCAAGCCAAAAAAGGCAACAAATATCATCCAGAAAAACAAGAATACAGGCTAGCCAGAGACACTGCTGTCTTAATTATGAAGATGAGACTTTGAATTGAGATAAGGTGTTCCTTCAAAATATAAACATCTCTTCCTGGAAAATTGGCCATAAGGGCCTTCACATAATGGAGAATTACTGGAGAAAGTAGGAAAGACTTGATACCAAATGGCTTTGCAAGTGAGTGCTGCACTCAATTCCGTTGCCTCTAGCTCTTTACAGGGATCAACAAGGGCCCTGTGCAGCATCTCTCACTCTGCAACACATCAGTGCATAAAGAAGATCACAGATGTTCTTTATAGAAAGGTACAGATTTGCCACCATCTCAGGCTTCTCAAGAGTTCAGGGTGCAATAGACTGTACCATTTAGCTACATGGGATCTGCTAATGTTTAGAAACTACAAAGATACCATTCCTTCAGTATACAGCTGGTGTGTGAAGCATATAATGCATGTGTGTGCATGTTACTCTGGGAGTTGCCATGATTCCTACATCTTGAGTGACCCCAGATAGGTGCCTGGAGTTTTCAAGGGGTTATTTGCAGGATGGCTGCTTGGGGGGTAAGGGGTGCTCTCTCAAATACTGGTTGATGCAGACTTCACCACCATCTAATGATGCAAACACTGCATCTCCCTCACAGTCATATTGAGGAGAGGTAGAGTGCTCATGGAACTGGAAGAGGGTGAGAGTGTATCATGGGATGAAGATCCAAAAGCCTAGGAAGCTGCTGAGGGATAGTGAGTATGATATTGTCATGGAAGAAGGTAGACATGCCTGTGAAACTTTAACTATTGGAAGCTTCAGGCAAGAATAAAGTAAAGGCAGGGCAAATGGTCACATCTCTCCCAGCCTTCAATGCCAATCCCTTTCATCATGGTGGATCTCCAACTATTCAGAGCGAGGTAAGTGCAGCATTCACATTTGCATGTTCCGACCTCACTACTCTCCAGGCCATGATCTCTGCTTTGGCTCATAGTGTCCTGTGAATATGCTCACTCTGAAAATTGTGCACCCACT
Organism: Sphyrna mokarran; assembly: GCA_024679065.1. Classification (NCBI taxonomy): domain Eukaryota; kingdom Metazoa; phylum Chordata; class Chondrichthyes; order Carcharhiniformes; family Carcharhinidae; genus Sphyrna; species Sphyrna mokarran. The sequence continues at coordinate 46,338,420 of JAGIQG010000005.1, forward strand.
GAGCAACAAGACCATGCAAGAGAACGTTTGAAGCTTTCAATGCCAGTTAATAATAAGAACACTGCTGCCACTGAGGATGAGGACATTTGGAAGGATCTCATGCTTATGTGTATATCTTGTCTTCTGCCAATACCACTGGAGAGGCACAATTGCTCCTAGGATATCAATGCTGATAAGCTGCTGTCACTCATTTGTGTTTCTTGAGGAAGAAGGGTTAGAAACCCTTACATCACACACTTCAAGTAAAGATTTAAATATCTATTAAAGATTTAAAGATCTTCCTGACACACATAAGGGTGCAGAGACATTTCAACATCACATGAATATGAATCTCACAGTGGGACACTGAGTGGAATGATGGCTAAAATTTAACATTAGTGAATTCCAAAGTAAAAATTCACAATTCCTTCATTTAACCAAAAGATTCACATTACCATCAAATATAATCACAAAAGTGCCATTTCTTTCCAGTGATCGCATACCCTTGAACCAAAAATGACATTAACATTTCTTAACTTTCATATTCCTTGGTGCAGCCCCAACATCCACAGCAGTAGAAGAGAAGACCTGCTGACTATTATATCCTGATATCTGTGATGGACATGGTGGATGTCCCCAGGGGTCCGAGGCCAGAGAGCCCTGGCCTGAGGAGGTTCACCGTTCAGGTCGTCAGCTGCTGGAGTGGCTGCAGTCACAGGCAGAGGGAACTGTCAAGAGCTGCACATCCTTAGAGTATCCTGACAGGAGGCTCCCATAATGTCCAGCTGACACTCATCTTCCTTATGGATGCCCAAGGGTCTTGGCCTGACTCACACTAGTGATAGTGCACCTAGAGGAAGGTGAAGGGCTTCATCCCCATGTTGCCTGCATCTTGGTGGTGCCCAGGAGAGTGTGTGGACATGGAATGCTGAGCACGTATCTGGTAGGATCTTCTGGACCAAATTCTCCACCCGTGGTCATTGATCTTCCCATGGTGGCTGCTTCTAGAAGCTGGGGCTGAGCAGGTGGCTGTTCTCCAGCGGCCCTCCAAGTACCGGAGGGCAGACTGTTGTGGGGACTTGTCAGTGAGGTGTTCTGCAGAAAATGAGTTCAAACCTAATCTGGAGCTGTGTCTCACTGTGGTATGCGTCTCTGCGCTGGTCGAGGTGAAAATGGTCTGGGGGCTCAAACAATTGCTTGGCTTTCTTGTAAGCCTCAAAGTGTTGGTGCTTAGAAAACAGAGAATAGAGTCTCAATTGAAGAGCATAAACTGTATAAAACTACATGCGACTCAATGTGATTGTCAGGATTTGATGCAGTGAAGGCGCTGGGATCCATATTATCTTGTTGGGAGAGGTTATCTTCTCCTTCTCCACAGGGCCAATCCCCATCCTGTCTAACCTGCTCAGCCGTAGCCTCCTCAAACTCAGTCAGGGCAATGACATCAGCCGTCCCTTCGCTAATCTGTGACCCTTTGTGCTTGTTATGTGCCAGCTTGCTCTGTATGAAGATGAAGGAAAGATTGTGATTAGAAGGGATGCAACAAAGGGTGGGTGAGATATATGTCCCCTGTTTGTGATGACCCCTCCTCAGCAGGACCAGAGGATGTAATATGATGGTAAATGGGATGGTGGTGATGTGAAAGTGTCTGTGACTTGACATGAGTCCCCTTTAATGGCTGTGTGAGTCCCCTGAAGAGGGTAGCCACTTGAGTACATGATACCATGATGAGATTTTGGTAGTGGAGGGAATTGATGGATGACTTATCTTGGAGAACTGGACGAGGGCCCGCATCCTCTCCCTACACAGGATGTCATTTTTGGTCACAGATATATGACAGCATCCCAGGCTGGAGACATGACGTTTGTTGTTTCCTTGAGTCATCGCTGGGAAACAGGACATGTCTGTGTGCCCACACTCTACTAATCAAGGCCTGGAGGGTATGATGGGTGAAATGGGGTGCTGCTTTCTTCTTGAGGCTATTGGCTTTCTTCCAGTGACTGGAAGACATTTCTGCATGCGTGCTGAAAACAGGTGGGCCGGGGAGAGTTTAATGTGTGCATTAGACTGGCATTTAAAAATGATGCTTGGAAATTTGACAGCAAGCAGATGAATTATCTTCTGACTCATTGGGTGATTCAGCCCGATACTCGCCTGTGCATAAGTAATGAGTTTCCAAGCATGACATCATGGGGTGAGTTCCCACCACTCTGACCTGTGGGTGCAGAGACTGTTAGAACCACCCACCACCACACTTAGTCTCATAAATGGAAAATTCCTCCCTCTATTTTTACAGTCTTCACTCTGACCAGTTACACCCCAAAAAGGTGAAGGAGGAGAAGTTCTATTGCGTCTTTGCTGTTCATCAACTTCCAAATGTTAGCAATATTTTACTCATTTAACAAAGTGATAACTAACTCTTTTTAACTAAAAAAAAACACAAACAATGCAGGACATCACAACAATTAACTCTGACTTCAAAACCCTGCCTTTCTGGGAGGACTTCAAGTTAGCCCTTCTATTGCAGCCACTGACATTGCCGCCAGAAAGGAGGAACCACCTTTTCCAGATACTTCTGCAACAATTGCATTGCTCTTTCACTTTCACTGTCACACTGGCACCCAAAAGGACATTGCACAGACCAAAAATGCAGAATAAAGCAACATCATTCAGTGCAGTCAAAAATGTAACACAAATTTAACTAGATCAGAAAGTTTGACTTAAGAAGTACAAATTATTCTAACAGTGGATTGTTGATTGGTGCAGGATTAGATTCAGGCTGGTTGCATTTTATTTTACAAAGGTGATGTTTAATAATATTAAAAATAACTTCAATCGTGTCCTCTATTCCCAATTGACCTGGCTCCTCAAACAATGCGGAAGACAGTTCAAGATTATTATTTCAAACTATGCTGGATAAATGATCTAGGGGACATACATTTGAGTGAGTGGAAAGTAAATTCAAAATGGGACTATTAAGAATAATTTAATTATTCATAGATGATAAATGTTTGAAATAATATCATCAGGAAATGAAGATAAACCTTTAGTGCAGGTAAATACTATAATCTGCAAACTACGTTACAAGAAAAAAAGTTCTAATGGTGTTAACTGACCTTTTGTTCTTCACAGAGGCTAGGCTTTAACCCAGATACATTTAAGTACCTTTATAAGAACATATGGCACATCAGCACCAATGGTCATTTAAAATTTGCTTGCGTGTTATTTAGTAAAATAGAAACCTTATGTCACACAATACACAATGTATTATTATGCTGTGGATATGGCAGTGTCCTTCTTAAAACTGTGAAGTCTAATTGCCATATATAGGCATGTCATGCGAGTAATTATAGATTAATTTATCTTAGGCATGTCATGGGGTCAACTAGTTGGTATCTTTATAGATTTTGATGTAGGGGTAACATATTGGCATGGTTAGGTGATTTGTTAATTATTAGGAAACAGGGAATAGACATAAATGGATCTTTTTCCAGTAGACAAGGTGTAGTGAATGATGTGCCATGGGACCTTAACTTCTCACAATTTAAATAAATGACTTGGATGAAGGAACCAAATGAATGGTTATGAAATTTGCTGATGAGACAAAGATAGATAGGAAAGTGAATTGTGAATGGAGCATAAGGGGGCTACAAAGGGATATAGATCGATCAAGTGATTGGGCAAAGATCTGGCAAATGGAGTATAATGTGGGAAAATGTGAAATTGTCCATTTTGAAGAAATAATTTAAAAAGCTTATTATTTAAATGGTAAAGGAATGCATAGCTCTGAAGTGTGAGGAATCCCTAAACATGAATCACAAATGGTTATTAAGTAGATATAGCTAATAAGAAGGAAAGCTAATGAAATGTTATTGTTTATTGTGAGCAGCATTGAATACTGCTTCAATTATACAGGGTATTTATGAGATCACATCTAAACTGGTCTCCTTATTTAAGGAAGGTTGCGAATGTACATAAGCAGATCAGTGGACATTTATGAGACTAATACCTGAAAGGGGGGTTATCTTAGAAGGAAGATTTGGAGATCTTAGGCTTGTATTCACTGGAGTTTAGAAGAGCAAGCATTGGCTTTGTTGAAACATATAAGATCTTGAGGGGTATTGACAGGTTTGATGTGGAGAGAACATTTTCTAGAATCTAAGGTCACTGTTTTGCCTATTTAAGACTCAAAGGAGAATACCTTCTTTCTCTCAGAGGATTGTGAGTCCTTGGAACTCACTTCCTCAGAAGATGGTGGAAGCAGAATCCTTGAATATTTTTTAAGCAGAAATTCTGGATAAGCAAGGGGTGAAACGTTATTGGGCATAGGAGGAAACATGGAGATGAGATTATAATCAGAACAGCCATGATCTTACTGAATGGTGAAGCAGGCTGGAGGGGCCAGGTGGCCTATTTCTGTTCCTAATTCAAACGCTTGCATATTCTTAATTTTACAGGAACACAAATCTTTGGTTCTTTTTTACTTTTGCTGGACCAACATTATTCACCTACATATTATGTTTCCCCTGAGTCAAATCCCAAACATAAAGCATCAATTCAATTTATGAAGACTTAAAAACATAGAAACTAGAAGCAGAAGTAGGCCATTCAGCCCTTCAAGCCTGCTCCTCCATTCATCTTGGTCATGGCTGATCAGCGAATTCAATATCCTGATCCCCCCTTCCTCTGATATCCCTTAATCCTTTTAGCCCCAAGAGTTATATCTAATTTCTTCTTGAAATCAGACAATATTTTGGCCCAACTACATTTTGTGGAAATGAATTCCACACATTCATCACCCTTTTGGTGAAGAAATTTCTCCTCACCTCAGTTCTAAAAGATTTACCCCTTATCCTCAAAGTATGATCCTTAGTTCTGGAATGCCCCACAATTGGGAACATTCTTTCTGAATCTACCCTATCTAACCCTGTTAGAATTTTATAAATTTCTATAAGATCCCTCTTACTCTTTTAAACTCCAGTAAATATAATCCTAACCGGCGCAGTCTCTCCTCATATCACAGACTTGTCATCCCAGAAATCAGCAAGGTAAACCTTCTCTGTATTCCCTCAATGGCAAGGACATCCTTCATAGATAAGAACACCAAACCTCCACACAATACTCTAGGTATGCCCTCACCAATGCCCTACACAATTGCACCAAAATATTCCCATCCCTACACTTAAATCCTCTTGCAATAAAGGCCAACATACCATTTGCCTTCTTTACTGCCTGTTACACCTGTGAGCTTACTTTCTATGACTGATGCATGAGGACTCCAAGGTTTCATTGAGAACCCACTTCTTTCAATTTACACCCAATTAAGTAATAATTTGTCTTCCTGTTAGGGGATTTTCACATTAATTCCACTGCGGTGTTAATGTAAACCTACTTGTGACTAATAAATAAACTAACAGAACTAAGGAAAGTACATAAATTCCAAATTCATTGCAGCTCCAACATTATTGATTTAGTTTCTTTCTAAAACCAGAGAGAAGCACAAAAGAAGCTAGTTTCAATGCACAGGCTTGCAACAAATTAAATTAATTAACACAGTTGCCATGTGGAGAAGGATCTTTGAAAACAAATAAGCAGAGAGGACAGGAAGTGAATCTGATGGCAGGTATTGATGCAGAGGAAGAAGATTGAGAAAGAATAAGGATACAACTTACAAGTCATTATATAATGAGCAACACCAGAATAATAGTGGTAAGAGTCCAAATTCACATCAACCAGCATCTATGGTGATAGGAAGGTAAGCTAACATTTTATAGAATCATAGAATCATGGAATCCCTACAGTGTGGAAGGAGGCCTGCGGTTCATCGAGTCTGCACTGATTACAATCCCACCCAGCCCCATCCTCATAGCCAAATGTATTTATCCCCCTAGTCCCCCTGACACTAAGGGGCAATTTACCATGGCCAATCAACCTAACTCGCACATCTTTGGACTGTGGGAGAAAACTGGAGCATCTGGTAGAAATCCATGCAAACACGAGGAGAACATGCAGACTCCACACAGCTAGTGACCCAAGCTGGGAATCAAATCCCGGTGCATTGAGGCAGCAGTACCAACCACTGTGCCACTGTGCTGCCCAAATATTCTGGGCTTGTCCCAGGTTTGAACCCGGGCCTCTCACATTCCAGGATATTCCTTAAGAAAGAATCATTCCCCTAAACCAACAAGCTAATCACTATTTCAGCCTGAAAACCTTTCATCAGAAGGATGGGAGATCAGCTTGCATAAAATTTTAGAAAAAATGGAAAAGCGAATATTTGTAGAATGATAAACCTAAAAGATGACAACAATCCTCTGGGTACGGTGGGTGCAAAAATAATTAATTCTTCTTTTGCTGAATAATTATGAATTCCTTGGGATCTAATCAAATACATCAACTAATTATTCAGGAATGGTTTTGTCCCCAAACTTCTTTATTCATAAACATAGGAGTTTTATTTTTCAAAATCCAATTGGAAAATGCTAGTGTTGCTTATGGCCCAGCTGGAGATGAATGATTTTCACCAATCTCTCAGCCTTCAGCCTGAACCAAAGTCAATTTGATTCTATTGAAGGTAAGAATTAGAGAATTATAGAATTTCTACAGTAGAGAAGGAGGTCATTCAGCCCATTGAGTCTGTACCAACCACAATCTTACTCAGGCCCTATTCCTGCAATTCCAAGAATTTATCTTGCTAGTTCACCTAACACTAAGGAACAATTTAGAATGTCCAATTAACCTAACCTGCACTTCTTTTGGACTGTGGGAGGAAACCAGAGCATTTGGAGGAAACCCATGCAAACACAGGGAGAATGTGCAAACTCCACACAGACAGTCACCCGAGACCAGTATTCAACCTGAGTCCCCTGCGGTGTGAGGCAACAGTGCGAACAACCCATGCCACTGTAAAGAGAGATAAAGTGGCCAGTGTAGCACATGGTAGTTATGATTCCTGCCACAGTGAAGAGATGGTTTGCTAATACTCCGGCTCTGCAGCCATTTACAGGAGAGTCCATTCTCTCCACTGTAAAGCAGGCACTTCAGGACCAGTTGTTGGGTAACACAGACAAAGTATGAGAACAGTATGGGACCCCTGGCCAAAGAAGATCAGTATATAAGGGAGACCCAAAATCATTCAAAAATGTTAAACTATTGCTCAGAATCATTCAGTGCAGTCGTGGTACCCTATTCTGTTGAAAACAAAATCAGTGTTGACATTGTGGAAGACACACATTTTCCAGCAGTGTGCCCGTCTGGCTTCTGCTTAAGCAAATCATCTCATTATTCGTTGGCTCGTCCAGCTTTTGAGGACATTAACACGGATTTAGATGCTGTCACTTTTAATCGTCAGTTCCGACGCTGCAATGTCTCTTTTCTTTAGGCCCGCTTGTATGATTCGCTGCAAATCAGTCATGTTCTATGCCAGGGATGTTTTCCTTTGCCGCGCTGCTGCTAAACAATGTCTCCGGTGTGGGTGGGCGGCAAAAACACCATCAATACAAGAGGGACTGTTTGAAATGTGTGCTGCTCCACAGTCAGAATTGAAAGAGGAGAGAGTTATGGCTCTCGTTGTGGTTTTCGGTCAGTTCCGATGAAGAACTTGCACTCGAAATATTCTAGCTAGCAATTGCTAATCAAACAGCTTTTTAGTTTTGATTTCGAACTGCGATAAAACGTAATGACTTAAGTGTGGGAAAAAAAAACCTCAGTGAAATAGTCAGTTTTTAGCTCCAAAACTGATCTGGCTCAGTTCCTGAAGTCCTCTTCACCAATAAAAACAAACCCTCCAGTGATTCTTCCCTGTAAGCAACTTCAAGCCGACCGAGGCAGCGTTTTGTTTCTGTGTGATTAGACATGCATGCAAAGCATCCCAGGCACTGCGAACATTCACTCAGACTGCGGGGCAAGGCCACTGGTGCTGTCACTTCTGTTTATCTGTCAATACTAATTTAGTGCCATTATTAGCTGTATCTGGCGGCAATCCATGAGGAATTGGTTGAAATCCCAAGAAACACATCACATTAGACAGAAGGCATGATTACAATGCAGAGTGATTTAAAAAGTTTAGTTGCTAAGTTGTTTTATTTGCCTCACGTGCTCCTTGACCAATTCACAATATCGTTTCTTCAATTGTTCATAGAAAGTTAAAGAAAGCAACCAGCCAAGCATTTTTTCTTCCCTCTAGTTTCCTTCAGTAAAGTATCCGAGCTGCCTTTTAGAAGTAGGCTTGATGGTGTAAGGAGTTCAATACTAAAATAAAAAAGGCATGAACCCCAATTTCCTGTCACTTTGTATGTTGGTGATCCATCAAACGGTGCCAACACAACCAATGGAAGGGAACTCTGAACGTGAACCTTCTTACTCATAGGATTACAACCAATAGCTAGAGTGAGACATCTCCTGGGAGCTTTACAGGATCACAATTCTGATAGTTGTGTCACTGAGATCAGGCTGTGCAGGGCTAGGGTAACACAAGTCATAGGTCTAAACATAGGAATCATCTGTACCATGTAGCAGAGTTCTCCTAATGTTTAAGTTCAACGAGAAAAAAATTGCTCACTTCTCATATAACAAATCTCCGGCTTTCAGGAGTGGACTTAGCATCCCACACAACATTGATCACCGTTACTGTCAATTTCTTTTTAAGTCTGTTTTTTCCCCCTAAATATCTCAAGGCCTACTACAAATTGCTTAATTCTCAAACTGATATCAGTCAAATGGTTATTTATTTTTAAATGTAATGTTATTTTAGTACATGCATGATACACAAAATACATTTCCTAATATGGTAACATGTATTTCATCACGAGACGGTAATAAACACAATTGCATCAATAATATTGATATAATGATAAATGACAAAGAATTTGTCGCTGTTATCAATCTTAGTACAGTGCACTCAAACACTGACAGATATGCCTAAGGTATTTTGTTCCTGTTGTTATCCCTTAGCCTATGGTGCACATTGGTGGGGCCAAATAGGCTGTGAGGGTGTCTGGGGTCCACAATCATTCCTCATTATAGATACAATGACATCTGTTAACAAGCTTTGTAAATGCAATATGGTTCTCAGTTCAGCAAGGAAGGTACATTTCTAGAGACAGTTTGTACTGATTTTTTTGATGCTTAATGCTATTTAGATATAATGCACAGTTAAACAGAAAGAAAAAACATTTAAGCTATTTAGATGTGGGCATATATCAATTTGTGTTAAAATTCCCAAAATTCAAAAGGGAATTCACTGGAAATCAAAATTTAGTTCAGGAAAACTATGGAAATACTTTCTACAGCCCATATGTAATAATGTGATGTTTGATGAACATTGTCTTATTTGAAACATATTGTGGATCATTACACATTTAAGTTGGCAAAGAGATGTAACAAGATTAACTCCAGACAAATAAAGCAGAAATTAAACATCACTACTTCATTTGCATCTGCCTTAAAGTTTCACATGCTTAGCCTTGTGTAGTAGCTTCCTCCGTTTGGATCAAATCAGAGTTGTAACTGTGTGCAACTGGCTTTCCCCAGAATATATGGAGCACTGTGTAACCAGCATCAGTTTATGCTCCCATGTGGGAATGTTAGACTTCTGCTACTAATGAGGTAAATCAGATTTAATCCACATTAGGTTGGCTTAGCCTGCTGTTATACTAGAACTAAAAGAATATGAAAACTCGTTCAGGCCATTTTTCATGACAGGTTTCATTGTAAAAAAATTGACTTCTGAAGAATATCAATGTCCCACCAATATACTACAGTTACAGTTTACAGTTGCAACAACAGCATTAGGGATGTGCTATCAGATTGTATATCATGTGCATAAAGCAATGAAATTATTGCTACAAGTTATCCTGAAGTTATTTACAATGGTTGAAAACCAGGAAAAACTATCATAAGATTTAGAACATAGAACATAGAATATAGAACACTACAGCACAAACAGGCCCTTCGGCCCACAAGTTGCGCCGAACACATCAAAACCTACCCAGCCATAGACCTATCTATAACCCCCAATCCCATTGGATCCCATATACTCATCCAGAAGTCTTTTAAAAGACCCCAGCGAGTTCGCCTCGACAACCACCGACGGCAGCCGATTCCATTCACTCACCACCCTCTGAGTGAAAAACTTTCCCCTAGCATCCCCTCTGTACTTGCTTCCCTGCACCTTAAATCTGTGCCCTCTCGTCGCGACCATTTCAGCCCTGGGAAATAGTCTCTGAGAGTCCACCCTATCTACTCCTCTCAACATCTTGTAAACCTCTATCAGGTCGCCTCTCAACCTTCGTCTCTCCAGGGAGAACAGTCCCAGCTCCCTCAACCTGTCTTCATAAGGCATGCCTCCCAATCCAGGCAACATCCTTGTAAATCTCCTCTGCACCCTTTCAATAGCTTCCACGTCCTTCCTATAGTGAGGCGACCAGAACTGCGCACAGTACTCCAAGTGTGGTCTGACAAGGGTCCTATAAAGCTGCAGCATTACCTCCTGACTCCTGAACTCAATCCCTCGATGAATGAAGGCCAGTACACCGTAAGCTTTCTTAACCACATCCTCCACCTGGGAGGCCGATTTGAGAGTCTTATGGACCCGGACCCCAAGATCCCTCTGCTCTTCCACACAGCTAAGACTCCTACCTTTGATAGTGTACTCATTCATCCCGTTGGATCTGCCAAAATGGACCACAACACATTTATCCGCGTTGAAGTCCATCTGCCACTTCTCCGCCCAGTCTTGCATCCTGTCGATGTCATGCTGCAACTTCTGACATCCCTCCAGACCATCCACAACACCACCGACCTTTGTGTCATCGGCGAACTTACTCACCCATCCCTCCACTTCCTCATCCAGGTCATTTATGAAAATGACAAACAGCAAGGGTCCTAGAACAGATCCCTGGGGCATTCCACTGGTGACCGACCTCCATGCAGAAAAAGAGCCATCCACAACCAATGGATTTGTTTAAAGTTTTTAAGTTTTTACTTATTAATATCACAAATAGACTTACATTAACACTGCAATGAAGCTACTGTGAAAATCCCCCTGTTGTCACATCCGGCACTTGTTCATGTACATTGAGGGAGAATTTAGCATGGTCAATGCACCTAACCAGCACATCATTCAGTCTGTGGGAGGAAACTGGAGCACCCAGAGGAAACCAACAGAGACAAAGAACATAAAACAGTACAGCACAACACAGGCCCTTCAGTCCCCAATGTTGTGCCAAGCTATGTCCAATCCCAAGATCAAGCTATCCCACTCACTGTAATTCTGGTATGCTCCATGTGCTTATCCGATAACCGGTTGAAAGTTCCTAAAGTGTTCGACTTCACTATCACAGCAGACAGTTTATTCCACACCCCAACACTCTCAGAGTGAAGAATCTACCTCAGATATCCCTCCTCTATCTCCCAACATGAACCTTATAGTTATGCCACCTAGTAACAGCTACATCCACCCGAGAAATAGCCTCTGCCCGTCCACTCATCAAACCCTCTCATCATCTTATAAACCTCTAAGATACGAGGAGAATGTGCAGACTCTGCACAGGTAGTGTGCCTAGTCAGGAATCGAGCCCAGGTTTCTGAAGCTGTGAGGTAGCAGTGCTAACTACTGTGCCACCATGCTGCCCTGTCATTGCGCATGTGATTGTAGTACTTGATATCTAAATCTATAATTTTTATAAATTTAATGAAAAGTGACTGTGTGCTAAATGTTTCCATGGAAGACAATATTTAGGGGCAGTATCTAGGGAGGTGATGGTCTAGCGGTATTAGTGCTAGACAATTAATCCAGAAACTCAGCTAATGTTTTGGGACCCAGGTTCGAATCCCATCATGGCAGATGATGGAATTGATATTCAATTAAAAAATATCTGGAATTAAGAATCTTCTAATGACCACCAAAATCATTGTTGATTATCAGAAAGACCCATCTGATTCCCTAATGTCCTTTAGGAAAGGTAATCTGCCATCCTTACCCAGACTGGCCTACATGTGACTGCAGAATCACAGAAATGTGGTTGACTCTCAACTGTCCTCGGGCAACTAGGAATGGGCAATAAATGCTGGCCAGCCAGTGATGCCCATGTCCCATGAATGAATTTTAAAAGATGAAGATTTCAGGGCCAACTTTGTTTTCAAGAAACTGCTTGATGACTAACAATTTAAACCAAGAATTATGTTATGAAGCCAATGTGCTTCAAATAGGAAAACATCAGTGCAAATTGTTCTACAACAGCATGGTCCATTAAAATAGTTAAGTCTGTGATAATGTCCCTCATGGATTCAAAGATTAACTCGGTTGTATAGTGTTAGAAAAAATACTTTTACACTGACAGGCACAAGTATTCAACAGGTAAGTTTTGCATTTGTGCAGCGTCAAAGTGAAATCTACTGGATTTGACAAAATTGAGTCTGGGAAAGGACAATGGGTATGAATCTTTATGGCAACTGACTTTGGAAATTCTAGCAAGATTTCTTCAGGGGGTTCAACCAGCTGCAAAATACTTACATGGTGGAGCCTGTGGTCCTATCATGGACCTTAGTACAATGTAAAATGCTTTGAACTGCATTAAACTGAGACCACATTTTCCCTCTCAAGTAGATTTAAAAGATCCCAGGCACTATTTTAAAGAAGAGCAGGGAGTTAACCTGGTTCCCTGGCTAATATCTTAATCAACAGCTAATATCTTAATGAACATCACAGAAACAATTATCTTGTTATGATCTCATTGCTGTTTGTAGCAGTTTGCTTTTGCATATATTATCTGAAACATTTTCTACATTGTAACAGTAAATACAGTTCAAAAGTATTTATTTGCCTGTAAAGCACTTTAAAATCATAGAACCATACAATGCAGAAGGCGCCCTTTGGTCCACCAATCATGCACTGACACTTGAAAAATACCTGACCTCCCACATAATTCCATTATGTGACCCATAGCCTTGAATGTTATGACATGACAAGTGCTCATCCAAGTACTTTTTAAAAGATGTCAGGCAAGTCACCTCTACCATTCTCCCAGGTAGTCCTGATTGTTACCACCTTCTGAGTTAAAAATGATTTTCCTTACATCCTCCCTAAACCTCCTGCCCTTCATCATAAATTTGTGTCCTCTCATTACTGATTCTTCAACTAAGGGGAACAGTTGCTCTTTATCCACTCTGTCCAGGCCACACATGACAGTGTACATCTCAATCAGGTCCAACTGGGAAGTCTGGTGGTCATGAAAGGCTGCATATAAAGGCAGGTTTTTTTTTGAGAATGCACTCACTGTGGTTAGCATATTAGATGGCAGAAATAACTCATTAAGCAGAAATTCAACTGAGTGTTTGATTCCAATGTCCTTGTAAATCATGGCAAGAAAGTCTGAATATTGAATGAATGGCAAGTCATTATCAGATTTCCTGCTTTAAAGCATGACATTAAGTACAGGGGAAATATTTGATGCTTAAAGCATTCATCCATGTGTGCCACAAAAACTCCATTAAAACAACATGGGTTGTATTTCAAATGGACTTGAGTAACAGCCAGAAGTCCCTGGCCTCAGAAAACGACCTTACCTGCTGGGACTGCAGAGTATCCAGCTGGTAGCATACTCTCTTGGTGAAAGGCATGATCAGCTCTTGAACCAATCCAAACTTATAATCTCATTGTTTTCAGTGGAGCCGTTTTACAAACACAGTTCGTGCTTCCACAGCGATGTGATAGAGCAGCTTAACAAAGGTGGAAGACCTGAACTGTGGGTCTCCAAGCATCTCAAAAGTTGCGTGTATTCAGTACTTTAAATAAAAAATGTTCTCTTCAGATTCTTTCATAAATCATGCTCAAAAATCTGTTACTCTAACCAACCTATTTTTTAAAATAGTTTTTAAGGTATATTTATCACTTTATTTTGCCACTACATGATGATCGTGCTGAGTGCAATAAAGACTATGTGAGATACACAAAGGGATAATAAAGATTTTATTGCTGTGGACCTGAAGGTGTCTGGTATGACAGAACTCCATACGGCTTCAAGTCCCATATTACAGTCCAGTCATAAACCTGGAGTTTTGTTTTGTCAGACTACTAAGAAAAGTATGTAATTCAAAATAAGGCTAATTCAATCCGTCTAGGTCTCTGTAATTAAAAATAAGGAAGAATAAACAATGGAAGTTTACAATAAACTCCATGTAAGAGCCCCATCTGACATTGGTTCAAACAGACCTTGTCAGCGCATGAGATCAGCTGTACCAGGCCTCATTTACATAAGCATCATGTGGTGTTGCAGAAACCACATTTTGCCAAGCTGTCAGTTGATCAGCCATCTCTTTGCTAAACAGATTTACCATTAAAATTGTCTGCACAATTTGTCAGTTAAATGAGGTACAAGAGGGACACACTATTTGCCCCTAATTAGCTGTGCAGACTACCTTTGTCTGTTTGATTAAGTATTCACTGTATCAATTTCATTTAATCTGATTCATTTCGCACACTTCCCTTGAGACTCAGCCAATATGGTCATCTAATCTCTGATATCATCTCTGATTTCAGTCTGTAATGGTCTTCTTTACTGAAATCCTACCTACATGCAGCAACTGTTCTCATGTTTTATAAGGTTTTTTTCAGGGTAATGATCCAAATTCACCAGTATATTTTCATTTGATTTAATGGAAGAAATTATATTTTTTACAACAGTAGATTGCAGCGTATAAGTTTTCCCAGTATATAAGATGACCCCTTTGTTTGATGCCAAAATACATATTTAAGTCTGTACTCAATGTAAAAGTTGACCTATTTTTCAACTAATAAACACATGTGAAAATACTGGCATTAGGAATCAACCTGGATTCCTCAGTTCAGAAATGTAGGTTATAAGTCAGCACACGGGATCAAACAAATAATACTGGCTGTACATTGGGATACAAGAAGAGGCACATAAGTTTAAAACATGCTCATACAAAGCAGAGCAAATGTGGCAATTGACAAACAAAAATGGGGCATTCGTCATGAGAATCCATGGTTCATATTGGCTGTAAAGGTCAGCTCCCATTTTTGGAAGGATTTTTTGAAGCTTCAAATGTTGATTTAAGCAGCGTAATCTACAGTAACATCAAGTGCACAGGCAACAATTTCTACCCTGGGGCGAAAGACTTCTAATTACAACTTTTTTTTCAAATAGATATCATCTGTGCAGTCATCAAAAAAATTAAAAATAGAAATAACAGCTTTACTATCCCAAGTTAAAAAAAACTTTTCAAAATTGAATGTGCGTTTTCTTAGTAAAGAAAATCATTTTGAAAGCAACTTAAGTAATTTTTCATCGGAAATAAGCAACCCCAAACTATTTTGTTTTTCATTATTTATTATTTTACCAGAATAGCAACTTGATAGGATGGGCTTTACTGGTTATAGTTACAAGTAGCTGAGCCATGAAGATAACAAAGGCCTTGTGTTCTGAACTGGAGTGGCATGGAGGGACGTGCCTCAATATTCGACTATTAATCTCAGTATCACAATGTGTAGGAGGGACAATCAACCAAGTTTCCTACTTCTGCTTTGTTATCCAGTGACTTCCGCTGGATTCTATGCATGTGGATCTTGGAAAGAGTAGAACCAAGCTCTATGTTGAATAGCTCATTAATGCTCCCTGTCTGACTTTCGAGGTGTCTAAAACCAGAGGTCATAGTCATAGAATATGGGGTAAACCTTTTATGACTTGAGATAAGGAGAGTTTTCTTCACCCAGAGACTGAACCTGTGGAATTCGTTACATAGAAAACACTTGTGGTCAAAACATATACTTTCAAGAGAAGTTAGGTATAGCTCTTGAAGTGAAGGGGATGAAAGGATATGGAGGGAAGGTGGAACCAGGCTATTGAGTTGGAAGATTAGCCATGAGCATAATGAATTTTGGAGCAGGTTCAAAAGATTGAATGGCCTACTCCTGCTCCTATTCTTAATGTTTCTATGTCTTGGGTAATACATGAAGAGGGGATTTCTGTGCAAGGTACGGGATAATGATTAATATGCATGGGAACATACCTTGAAAGGGTCAATATTTTTTGAACAAGGTTTCATAGAGAAAAAGTACAAAGAACAAAGAACAAAACAGCACAGGAAACAGGCTCTTTTGCCCAACGAGCTCGCGACGCCATCCCGATGTTCCCATCTCTACCCATGATCCCTGTCTATGTTTATAGATATATGGATTAAAAACCAAATTTGAGACAATTTAAGGAGAATTTGTTTTGCCAATTAGCCTAAGAGCACATCTTTGGAATGTGGGAGGAAACTGGAGCACCCGGAGAAAACCCACGCAAGCACGAGGAGAATGTGCAAACTCCCACAGACACTGGCCCAAATCCATGAATCTGCACAGCACAGTGATTGTCACTGAGCTGTCGTGTTGCCCATCAAATGGTCCAGGTCAATCGTACACTAACGACGTGAAGCACTAGGATACTCTCGAAAAAAATCCAAGAGCAGCCCTCTCACGACATATCACGTGTATGCCCCTTGTTAGACAACAAGGTGGACCAAAGCACCTGTAGGATAAAAACAAGTACATCAATATCATCATCTATTTACACACTTCCCAGGGACTCCCAAGGCTCATGATCCCTATTTTAAATCAATTTTCTATACCCCTAAGCAGAAAGAAATTTATTTTTGCTTTGAAGTTAGGTCTGAAGCTCTCAGGAGGAAAGGTATCTGTGTGTCGCTTCTGTTTAATTGTATTTCTATGACCTTCAGTGTTCCAGTTTTAGACTATCCTGATCTGGCACTGAAGCAACATTGACAATAGTAAATTATTGGAACAGGCTCTCCATGGCTTAGTTGGTTCAAACAATAAGTAGCTAAACCATAAGGACAACAAAGGCTGTGTGTTCTCTGCTGGGAATGGTGGGGGGCATTAGGGGTGCAATAATTGAACTCTGTAACTCTATGAGTAGAAATCAACCAGGTTCCACAGTTTCTCAACTACTTTTGGGTAAAGTTGGAACTATTAAGCATTTGAGATCCTCTATGCCCATCAGAGGTGCTCTACCCTAAAGATGATGCCACCCAATTGTCCTTCCTTCCTGGCCTCTTTAACCTTTCCCATCCCACCCTTCCTCCCCACCCTCTCTGATCTCCCAGCCATTCCTGTACAAAATCACTCGACTTACCTGGTGTATACAATCATTTCTTCCTCAGGACTACTTGTAATCCCACCAGTGTCCACTACTTTCTTCTGGTGCTATTGCTGGGACTGCAATCAGATTGGCCGGCACCTATCCCAAGCTGACTTTCTGAGGGGTGGAAGTCCCATTCTCATCCAATCAAGTCAACCCACAGCATATTATCACTGCAGGACAGCTTAGTTTTATGTCAGCAATCCACTCCTTGCATTTGTATAACTTATTTCACAGCCTCAGGACATTCCAAAGTATTTTACAGTCATTGAAGCACTTTTACAATGTTATAATAAAGTGTAATCTCAACTTGCGTAAGTCATCCAATGACTCCTACTTAAATGTTTAATTGTAGTAACTGACCCACATATACATTTTAACTTGCTCACTTTGGACATACTTGAAGTCGTAGGTATTGACAATAAGATAGATTGTCACTTTTGACAGCTGCATATTACCTCAGTCCTATGAGAGTTCAGTTGTTTGATGTGATGCAACGCAAAGAGAACGATTTAAACAGTTAATGCTGTAAGGAGAGAGTATGAGTAAACTATTGATCTTCTCTCTCTACTTATGGCAGAGAGAAAACATTTATATGATGACTTTTGACTCTGGAGGCATTTTAATTATTTTTTAAAAAAAGTAGTTGGAAATCCTTAACAGAAAGTAGAACATAGAACATAGAACATAGAACAATACAGCACAGAACAGGCCCTTCGGCCTTCGATGTTGTGCCGACCAAAATAAAAAGCAATGCCCCTCCTAACTAAACCATTCCCTTCTCATCCATATACTTATCAACTAACCTCTTAAACGCCACCAAACTTGGCGCATCTACAACAGCTGCAGGCAGGGCATTCCACTCCCTAATCACTCTTTGAGTAAAGAACCTACCTCTGATATCCGTCCTATAACTCATACCCCTTAATTTAAAGCTGTGTCCCCTCGTGCTAGCTTTCTCCATCCTAGGAAAAAGGCTATCACTGTCCACCCTATCTAAACCTCTAATCATCTTATATGCTTCAATAAGATCCCCTCTTAGCCGCCTCCTTTCTAACGAAAACAACCTCAAATCCTTCAACCTCTCTTCATAGGACCTGCCCTCCATACCAGGCAACATCCTAGTAAACCTCCTCTGTACCCTCTCCAATGCCTCCACATCTTTCTTATAATGTGGCGACCATAAAAGTAGCTTTTATGCTGAACCTAACTGACATTAAAATGGTCAACCTAACTCCACAAGGCAACAAGACACAGTTAGAGAAATAAAAAGCACATGGCTATAGCATGTAATCAGTGTATATACAGTCAGAGGGTGTTTGAGACACATTTGAAAGGCTACATTTTAGAGGACTTGTACTACATATAAATGAAACTCCTATAACAAGTACAGATGTGGCTTATCCCAGCCATTGAATAGACCAATACGACAATGTAAATTGTGAATTTCTAAACCAGTATATCCTTTAAAATTTAAAAACAGAGCAGTGCATCACCATCTGTAAACAAGGGGTTGTGCAAAGCTGAAGGAATATTTACTTGAAGTTCAATATAAATAAGCCTTAAATGAAAAACTAGCCAAAATGGGATAGGGTCTCAGAAATCTATGAGAAATGTGTACTGTAGCTAAACCAAACTAAATCATAGCAATCACACCAGTGCAAGTAAAAAAAAACTAGCAGACAATTAGTGTGTGGTGTAAGTTGTACAAATTGGTATACAACTTTATTTTATTTTTCTTCATAATGTCTCATAATTACTATTCAAAATAAAGTAGAATTTGCAGTATTTATTCACTTTCTTTTTCTGGATTAAGATAGGCTCTATCAAGACATTGTATTTAGTAAATTATGCAATGTCTCGACAGAACCCGTCACAATCCCAAAAAGAAAAGTGGATAAATATTGTAAATTCTAAGAAGTGTGGAGAAAGGACAGAAAGTGGGATCACATCAAATATTTCAGCAAGCAAACGTTTAAGGCCTGTGACATATTCTCAATTATATTCATTTTCTGCAGAGAATCAATTGTTCCTCATATTTCAACCAAATGTTGTTAGATCTGACAAATGCTTCTTTTTTATATAAAATGATAACAGGTTTTACAGTCAAAATGCCACACTAACGAATGGTAAATTGTACATTTAAAAACAGAAACTTTTCGTTTTCTCCATTATCCTGCCAAGTAATCTTCTCTATATTTAAGTTGTGATGAATCTGTATTTAATCTCACAACCCTATTAAATCTTTGATTTGAGACTTTGGACTACATCAGAAATTTTAGGGTTCACAGAATCTTAGATGGGATTGTGATTTTCCACTTTGTAAAGCAATTCTCCCCCTGCCTTCCATAGATTCGCCGATCAGGGATACTAAACATCAAATGACTCACTGGTGATGGACTTTCATCCTAGTCCAAATGGCTCCATTGCATTCTACGGTGCATTTTCTCTCAGCCTACCTAAAGAGTGACAGATAAGCGACGAAACGCGTGCTAGATTCATTTATCAAAAACTTCCTCCAGGTTTTCAGTAGGATGCGGGAGCATAGTATCTTACTTAATAGTATTGTTCAATGACTTACGTGTATGATATACATGCATTGAGAAGACTGGCGGCTAATGATGGTACAAACACGCTCAGATACAGCAATTTGATTCCCCTTGTTGTATACCCTGAACACTGTTGAACACTATTTGGCCATAATTGTCACGAAATATCTCCAGAAGTACCAATGTATAAATGAAATTGCAGGTTTTGGTCAAAATTAACATTGCCTTTTTGGACTTGTTTTAAGTTTCTTTAAACTGGCTGTTAGACCTTCCTCTCGCCCCTCCCCCTCCCCTAATCAAATACTAAGCTTGTCCCTTGGTGAATTGATTTTTTAAAACTAGATACCACAGTTTAAAAAGCGAAATTCAACCAACAAGCATTGTTTGGTGTGGTGTTGAAAGATTTTTGTTTAGCAACTGCAACATTTGTCTGGTTAGAACGGAACTGGGAAATAAAGAGCAGTAGACATCATTTTCTAGTCGATGACAACTCAAACAAGGGTGCCCCTGAATGCAGTCAGGGCTTTTTTGGGTGGAGGGGGAATGGCACTGAACATCAACGTGCGTTTAAATGACTCGATTCTCGGCCATTCGGCATTTATGAGAATACCTACATCTGTCACCCTCAGTACACGGTTTTTCTCACACAACATTTAAGCGCTTGCTCGATTGTTTGTTAGAGCGAACGAAAGACACTTCAAAATGTTCTCCGAGTCGGTACAACTGCCCCGTGTCAACAGTTTTCTTTTCAAAAGGCGTTCAAGAAACACCATCGTGCGGGTGACAAGAAAATGCAGCTCATCCGCAGTGATTTTTCTATCAGAGGAGCAAGAGCTGATACCCTCTCTGAGGGATTCCCTGAACTATGGGTTACTGGCAGACAGACAGGCACTCAATGACAGCCATTTGTGACCAACTAGTGAACGCCATCTGCTATAGAAATCGGGAAAATGCAACATCTCCGGAACTTGGAACTGGACTCTACTGACGTTGACGGAAAAAAAAAACCATCTTGCAAAATGTAACGAAATGTTAGTCCCCTCTATATAGTCTAGTAAGTATTTGGTTTCGCGGGACAGGGAGGGGAAGCCAAGCACGAAGTGCAAACACTGCTGAGTGTGGAATCAGGTGATATCTGGTCCGCGGCTCTCCCGAGAGGGAAAGAGAAATGGTCTGTGCACCTGCCGCCTAATTCACTTTTAAAACCTGTCACATTCAGTGAGAGTGGGCAAGGATAATGAAGTGTGTTCAGGCTGTCAATTCAGTCAATAAGTTATCTCCAACCGCCTTTGTTTCAGCGCCGGCTTCGCCTTTGATCGGGCAGAGGTCCTTATTATTCAACTAAAATTTATTTTCAATTGCAGACTTACTGCTTGCTGGCACAAGCTCGGGCCTAAGCAGCAAGTCCTTGCTAAAGGCCAGCCTATTGTTAAAGTTCATGTGTCCCGCCCGGGTTCTTTGATCTGTCAGATCTGCTTCAGCAAACTGGTTAAAAGCTGCTTAGCCAACAGGTGTGTCCTTTGAGAATTTGGAGAAAACGGCGAAACATTTTGCAACTAATCTAATAGATTTATCCACTTAGCAAGCAGAAAATGTCCTGACAATCCCTGCTGAGATGCACTGGGGTTTTGTGCAGTTCCCCCCACTACCACCTTTAAATAAGAAGTCTTGTCCTTCAGTTCGAGGACAAGACTTCTTATTAGTGCTTGGGGTTGCACATTGAGAATTTGGGGGAAAGAATACATCAAACGTTTCTGACCAGGTCTATCCATTTAGCGAACCGATGTGACATGGAGATTAGGTAAAAAAAATTAGGTAAAATAAAAAGGTTTTCCGGCTTCTCGTAAAAACAATACTGTCACTGATGTTACTATTTCATTTTTTTTAAAAGGATGATTGCACTTCAGCTTAATAAAGGACAAGTCTTTGTAGAACTTTTAAATGAGTTGAAAACTTTTACTTCTCATCGGCTGGACGGCTTTATTTCGATTTGCCTGCGGAACGTGTCTCCAAAGCAATTCGTAAATCCAGTTCTTGGAGATGTGCTGATGCGATAAGGTCTATTTTGACAGATTCATTTTATTAAATAAAAAGCAGAAACTCTACCACCGCCAGTTTGTGCCTCAAACAGAAGCGCTGAGTGATAACGAAAACTATAGCCTCCCTGATCCAGCCATCACCAGCCAATTTCAAATCAATTTCACTCAGTCTAAAGTCTCTAGTTAGTGATCGCCTTACAAGTGGACCAGTCAGTAACCGCTTATTGTAAATCCCGGAGAAACCGAAACGATTTAAGTGAGATATTTGGATAAATTCTTACCAAAATAATGCACATTAAAAAAAAGTCAATATCGAATTCAGTACATCGAAAACAATACTGCCATCATGTCATTTATTAGCTTATTTCAATCAAATGTGAAAAATATCTTCATTTATTACGGAATTCGGATGATAGTTTTTTTTTGATACTGCCACCGAATTCTGAGCAGCACCAAGCTCACTAATTTCCACTTTTTCACGAGATACATTGTATCTCGTATTTTAGCGGTTCTGTCACAAATAGTTCAAGGAAGCATTAAAGCAGGTGCGCTTGTTAATATTTTGAATTGTAACCCATAAGTATGTGATATATATCTATATGTGTGTGTGTGTGTGAGGCAGAGAGAGGGAGGGGGTGGGAAGGGGCATTAATGAATTAAAATTATTTAGGAGTAATCTCGCTAACGTCATAAACAAAAGGAACATATTTGCATAAAGTTAATCTTGCTCCATCTGCCAGTTCATTCTGCGCCTCCGCTGCTCCTCGGTGCTGTTTGCAGCCGAACCCAAAATGTTAAATTACAAACCTTGCATTGTGCTGGCAGTGTTAACAGTAAATCTGTGGGGGTGAATGAGCGGGGCGGGTGGGGGGGGGGGGGAGGAGGAGATGCCGTGGGAGGGGGAAACAAGAGGATTCCGATCTCTAAACACACAACAGGGTCTCAATCCCTGCTCTCATTTCCATCATTTAACAAGTGGATGGAATGCATAATCTTGCATTATAGTTGCTCTGAATCAACGATTGTGCGCTCTGCTGATTCTTATTACTTCCAACATTGTTCACAAGAACTATTAGCCTGCAATCTCTGCAAACAGACAATTGCGCTGAACTCCTCAAAACACGTACACAGAATGTAAGACACATGTTAAAGGACGGAAGAACTGTACTCATTTGAAAGAGTAGCACTTCGCAGCCGTATTGTGATCAATCACCCAATATTTGCACGACTCCACAGTAATATGTCCTGTTCCTGTGCATTTGTGTGGACTTCAATTTCCAATCGAGGGATTTGTGTTCTCAGGTAATTTTTGTATCAAGCATAGACAAAGGGAATTATGTTTTCCTTACCAATCACAAATAAGTCATTTGTAAAATCAGAAGGCCCAAGTGTCACAGAAAACCAAGAGCAGACAGGGGCGCTGAACTTTATTTCAGATTTCGGACGTAAGCACATGTCCTCAAAATGACAGAACCAATTCATTTCTCCCCTGGAGATTTTGAACTTGAAGTTTTTTTGTTTGGAAAGAGCCTGCTTGCTGAATTAGGAGAAAACAAGAAAAATATTCTGTCTGGAGGCTTAGTTATTCTGAGTAATGCTACAGATGATTGCCAGGAGAAAGTAAACGTTGATTGCATAATACTGTAACTGCAGGGTTCTCGTTCCCTGCAATTTATTTTAAAGTGCGATAAAGAGTACACTGGAGTCAAGAGGAACAGAAAGACACCTTGTCATTCCTAGATTAACGATGTAAACATATATAGAGAACAATTTTATTACCCCACTCACCACCCATGTAGAAATTCGGTTAAGATATAATGAATTATCCTTTGACTTTCTCGTTAATCCTGGTGAAAACAAATTACTAAATTACCGTCTAGAACTACGAAGAGGTAAATTTGAGGTTTCAAACGACAATATTCTCCAGCAGTCCTGATGTAATCTAATTATTTTCTCTCTGCGAAGTGGAGATACTTTGGAGATAATTATATAAATTAGTATCTGCAACCTCAGTGAATATGGATTCAGACTCTCACGAATTATACTTGAAACTGCTGTTGTAGGTTACATCTGGATCACTTTTGACACCAGCTAAATAAACGAACTCAAATTAACTTAGGACTGTTACATCTGGACATTTCCAACATCATCCGCTTCCAAAATATTATATCCCCCATTACCACCTCCACCCCACCAACAAAGCAAACAGATGTGGAATAAAGTAAAACAATTTGTTTTGCCTACAATTAACTATTTAAAGATACATGACTATGCACTTTTTTCCAAACCGTAAATGTATGTATGTAATATATACATTCACAATAGTAGGCGTGATTTGCAATCTCAACTCAGGTCCCTCTTGTGTACAATTCGGATCCTCCCCTCAGAAAAAACGTGCAGTGACTCTGAACATAGAGACGCCTCCCACTTTCAACCAATCCTCTTGTTAGTTCGCGTGCTTGAACTTGGAAGATTTCGGCCAAACTAAATCCGATGAAGCTTCTTTGAATGGAAATTCGAAGGGTTCAGGGGACAAGGCAGATTTATACCAAACCAAAAAAAAAGCAAAGCTAGCGTGAGCACAACAAATTCAACAAACGCAGCTCAGTATCTACCTACCGGCAGAAGGGCTGGAGAAAAAACAGGAACTCCGCGCTTTCAGAGATAGATCAACCCCACCATCTTCAGCATCATCCTGTTTTCGCCACTGCGTCTATGATATTGATGTTATTGTTGGGCCATGTGCACCCACAATTACAGCGTGAACTATTAAACACTTGGAGTTTATCCTATTATAGAACAGGGAAATATAACATTTGGAGACAGTGCAGTTTTATGCTTTAGCCTTGGATGGCCAGTCTGTTATCCGGGTGGCAGTTTTCCCATCCACACGCGGGCATTTCTTCGGAAGGTATTTGCAAACGTATACGCGAGTTATATAAACATGCTTACAGCGACAATGCTGTCCCCACCAGCTAATCCACTGAACACATTTCCCCTTGTCGATGGGCACATATTAAGCAGACGCCAGGTCTGCCTCAACAATTATTCAGCGAAAGTTCCAACAAAAGAAGCCGTCTCGTAAACTTTCTGATAGATTGGCGCGCACCCTTTAATGTGGGCGCTTCATTAGCCACTTTTCACTATCTTCGGTACATTTTATTATGCGCACCTCCTACACCACTCATTACAATCGTTAAAGACTATTAAGTAAGCTCTGCACATGTCTGACTCACAACAAAACGAGAAAACCGCACCACCGCTGGTTAGAAAGTTGAATTTGATGGAGTTTAGCTTAAACGCTTCAACTTTTCCTCCAGCTGCAGACAGAAGCCAATTCGACTGGCTGGAGGCAATGGTCAAATAAAAGCAATTAGGAATTGAATTAAAAAAAAATACCGCTCGGGCTAATTCGTTTTAAATTGACTTTTATTGAAACGTGATCGTTCAGGGACACCGGGCTTTAATAAATATATTCATAAGTCATCGAGATAATACAAAAATAAACGACACGAGTGTTGTCTTCCATGTGTAACAAAATAGTTGCAGCAAATGTTGAAGGACGTGTGATCTCTTTTACAACGGGTTTGTATGCCACAAGCCATGCGGATCTGAGCAAACATGGACAACATAGACACACCTCAGCTAACAACTACATTTCAGCAATCGTGTTACCCCTCACACTACAGGAATTCCAAAAAAAACTGGCCACATCACATTCTATCTCTTGCTTGCTCTTGCTGTATTTGCACTGTTTCCCATGCGTTAGTCGGCGTGAATGATTTAATACAGTCATAGAAACACCCTAAAAGTACCAAATCCTTGTTACAAGGAAATGCATTTTTTTTCGTAACTTGCTTGGTTTACACGAGATGCCGATTTGAAAATTCACAATTCAAAAACAAAAACAAGTAAGCATGCAATCAGATCTGGCTGTTGGAGTTAGCTGACAGTTTTTTTTTAATATAACACAAGGTCAGTCTTTTTAATGAAACTCAGAAGTCAATCTTCTTATGCAACGCGGCGTCTTTTTTTTAACAACAATCACAGCTGGCAAAAGCAGACCTTACTTCATTAAGTCTTTACCATCTGTAGAGAGCCTTGGCATGCTGGCTGTGCTTAGGGCTGAGATGTGGGGTGGCGGTGGCACCTGGCAGATGGTGCAGGGGCATGGCAATCCTGCCCAGTGCTGGAAGGTGTTCCCTAACGGTACAGGAGGCGCCGAGGACGTTTTCAACAGTGAATGAGGAGGGGGTCTGACCGCGCTGATCCCCGGTAGGGAAGCCGAGATAGTGGAAGAGGAGGAGGTCAGGGCACTGCCCAAGATGGGATGGACCTGGTGGGCGGGCGTGGAGTGTCCTGGGTGCCCTGCCGAGTGCCCTACTGTCCCGCAATGGAAAGCTGAATGATGCCCGCCGTAAATCTCCCCTACTAGTCTTTTCATCTCCTCCAGAGAGTTCGACAGCATCAGGATGTAGTTTCTGGCCAGCAGCAAAGTGGCGATTTTGGAAAGTTTCCTCACTGATGGTCCATGGGCGTAAGGCATGACCTCTCTGAGTCCGTCCATCGCCAGGTTCAGGTCATGCATCCTTTTCCGTTCCCTCCCGTTGATCTTCAGCCGAAGGTTCTGCAAATCTTGCTCCGAGAGTTGCTTCTTCACTTTGAACTTGCCTCCAGCCTTGTCCTCGGATCTGTTGAGAGCTGTTATATTGTGCTCATTGGCGAGCTGCTGGAGCAGGTCGTTTTGCGTGGAAGACACCGAGTTCATTCTGGAGTCCTGGTGCTGGAGGTGATCCCTCAGATAAATTTCGTCCACGTCTGGCGACGAAGCTCTGCTAGAGAGAGAGCTGGAGTCAGAATTCATTTTATTGCCTCTCGTTATTATGAGATGTTCCTCTAGTCAATAGTTTGAGACCTTGTTTTGATGCCAGCCTTCAACGTCAGTGACAGAAACGAGCAACAACAACAGTAACAACAAAAAAAGACCCACACAGCGGCTTCCTGGAAGCTCAGAAGCGCTCCCCAAGCAGGCTGGACCTCTTGGCCAGTTGTGATGTTGAACGAGATTTGGTTTTAAAAGAAGCTTTTTATAGAGGTGTAGCGTGCAGCGAAACAAAGCTCCCTCCTATACATAATGGTCTTGTTAGTATGACGTGGAGATCACTGAGGGCGGCGCAGCTTTGACGGTTCCATTTAGCTGTGTCCTATTCATATTCATTGTGCTTTTCTTTACGGGACACCCTGCTATGGGCGATCTGAAGACAGAGAGAGAGAGAGAGACTTACCTCGTAGCGAGTGAACATTTAAATACCAGAACGTGAATCGGCCCAGACATTCAAGTTTATGAATCAGATAAGCTAGAAATAACTATTGAGAAGAGATCCCCCCATAAAGAATCCTATGTTTATCAGATTGCAGGCTTTTCAAAATTATGCCCGAGTTTTATTTAATATTGTAATTTGTTTTAGCGCCATAAGGATAATAAACCAGTCGTTTTAGACTAAACATTGCTGCCTTTGTATAAACGCTTCAAGGTTTAAACCTTGCAATTACTGACAAACAACTCGAAGGACATATGCAAACAACCCCGCTCCTGTTTATTGTTTAAAATATAGATGCATCTGGGATATTGTTGAGGAAGGGGTTCCTTTTCCGGTGATTACTTAGGCAATCGAACAAGCATCGGGGAACGGATTCCAACAAAATGTTTATCGCGAAATATCGACTCCTATCAAGGAATGGGGCAGTTTGATAGGAAAAGAAAGAGGGGGGGGGGTGGCAGATTACACAGCCTCCGGGTGAAAGATCACAGTGAGTAAGGGTCTGGGGAGAGAGAAACACACCGCCTCCCAGTGACTGAAAAGCGCAGAGCCCACCGAGAGAGAGCGAGAGAGGACAGAACTGCAGCGAAATAGCCAACTCACAAAACTGAGCTTCTACTCTGAGTGTCCTTATGGGGCGAGGATTGCCGGATCTGTGACTGCTCCTCCCGCCTCCCCCGAGAACACCTTGTTTAAATAAGGACCTCGGCGATGGAACAATTCGCACGGTGTGGGCGTGTAGGTGATGTGTTATTAATTACCGCATTAAAACACCAAAATGAACGAAGTCAGCTCTGAACATACTGTAAACAATTCGTTATTTTTACAAACACGGCAAGATATTTGCAGCAATATTTGTTCTCGTTATTTGATTTCTCTGCATTACATTTTCCGAGTATATCTACTCGGTGAAGATGCGCTCATTCCAGGAGAAATGTCTGATCGATAAACAATGCTGTTAACCAATTGCCTGCGCCGTCCATCCAGATGACCATTTCGGTTATTGCAAAGTAGTCGATCGGTTAAACGAGTGCTCGTGTTATTTTGTGCTTGTAAGCAGGGCATTAGGGCTAACCTCATACACTTAAAGGTAAATGGAAACACCACCCAGCCCAGACTAGTCTATTATGGAAGCTAACGGTCAGCAAGTAACATGCTGAAATTCCCGAAAACGTTTTCTATACTGCAAACGGCCATTGACTTGCGTTCAAAATCAAATAATCGTATGGTTACGGACAGAGAAGAAAGTTCTCACCCACTGCCAGTATCGGGCCAATTCTCCTACCGATCTGTACTTTTGTCTCTAAGTATACGTGTTCATCCCTCTCTTTGAGTATGCATCTGTGTTTTTAAATCTGTATGCGATGCCTGTATAATTTGTTTATTTATGTGTGCCCATGTGTACATGTGACTGCGTTGTAAATGTGACTTTATGTGACTTTGTCATGTGCGTGTGTTTTACCAATGTATAGTTAAAAGGTAAACACACACCCAGCCAAGTGGGATTGCCAGATTTCCCCTGGGCTTTCGTTCATTTTTATTGTAAGTAATCAGATGAGGAGACATATATATATATGAAAAAGAGCGGAAACCTTGCTGCCAATCCTCCGGAAAACAATGAAACTACAATTCAAAAGACCGAACTTTTCACAATTCTGTATTGTGGGCGATAAAATGGGATAATTTGCCATTTATATTGCTAAAAGTCATTGATAATCTGGGTATTTCCATTCTCACTTCCTCAAGCGATAAGTGGGTTGAAATTGTGGTTCATGATTTCACCCCAAAATTATCACATCCTTTTCTATGAATATCACAAATAATTAAATCGGGCGGGTGGTTTGTTTTAAATTCCACAACTAGGAATGATTTTTTTTACTCTTTTCAGACTTACTATCCTAATCCTGAAGAAAATATTCTGATATCTCGTTGAGGAAAGGAGGATGACGGGCAGCTAAACCGTTACAGAAGTTTGGTGTCAGTCTCTCTACTCTGGCTAACTCGCTCAGAAGAAAAAAGGGCAACAAGCCACAAACCTTTCGAAACCAATTTGGTCACCTTTGCCCAGAGACCTGCCAGCGCTGATTAAATGGAGAAGGTGGCCGGAGTTCTGGCTTGTGTTATTATATCGGTAGTTGCCGAGTTGTTGTCCATTTATCACTGAGTTCTTTACACACATGTGGTATCGACCCGATGCCCTTTATAGTGCTCTGCTTTAAGTAAGTACTTAGGGGGACAGAGACGTTGACACATCACTTGTTCCATGTGTTAAGTGCTTTTGGAAGTTTTTTTTTTCCCTTTAGTTTTATTTTTTCCGATATCCTTGATGAATGATCGCGAATTTTAAAATTAGAGGCAAAAACGATTCTGACCAAACGGTGCCTACGTATTCTATAGAAGTGGCACTTTTGACAAAGTCTGACCCTTCTCGTTATTTAATTAAAAAAAGGCTCTTATACTCTTCAGCGGATGTCTGCAAGCTCCTGGATTTATCTGACAGCTAGCGGGCTCGTACGCACTGTAACTGCTTTTTCAGATATAAATAAAATTATTTTCTACTATGTGGGCTGTACAATTTCTTGTATCCAACGCAGTCTATTTACTATTTACGTATCCTATATTCAAATACAGGTAATGAAGATGAGATGCATTAGACGGGATTATTTTCTGTTGCCTATCATTCAGCCTTTTAGTAAATATGGTAAATAAATAGCAGTTTAAATGATTTCAAAATTATTTCTATTGCTTCACCCACTCCATGGACAGAAAGGGAAATACCGGTGGAACGCATTGATTGGTGAATGCAAAGCTGAGATTAAACTATGCTATGTTTAACTACTGTACTTTGGGCAGCAGGGAGTGGATCTTCATTCTGACAGAACTTCTGGAAATAAGAAAACAAGAAATTCATAAATTGACACTGGAAGTTGAGGCTGTGATGTTTTTAACTCTCGGTGTTTCGCAGTAGCGAAAGTTACTGATAGATATACAATGTACCCATTACCCCAGCTCTGTCGCAGTACTCAGCCAGCTCTGTCTCCTGCGAGCGTGCTGAAGGCAAAAAAAAGTATGTGCGGGGTGGGGGAGGTACACTTCCCTCTCTTTTCTCTCTTGGTGGCATTTGAAAGTGTAAAGCTTTGAATACCAATTGCTTGAACTGGACATATGTGAATCTCCTCTAATCCTACTAATCTGGACTTCTTTGTACGAGTGGGCAGCACACATAGATCTGAGCCCAGGATGCTGCAAATCTTTTAAAAGTGACCTAGTGTGAGAGAGAGGGAGCTGACAAGGGGAGAAGACTTCTGGGAGAGATCTTGCTGGAATTCACTATCGTCTCAACAGGAGATTGGGGGAATCTCCTTGCCTGCGACCAGCTATCCCAAGAAAGGAAATCGGCTCAGCAGGCAAAAACACAAACTGATTGCACGCCGCACAATTAAACACAGCGAGAAGGAAAGCTGCCGGCTCGGGCTATGTGTGGCAGGATTTGTTATTGGTGGGGACAGTCCGGCTCTTCGTGGCTGGCAAGGGTGTGGGAAGAGGGGAGGGGGGTGGTGGGGTGGCACAAACTCCAGCAAAATTAATACCCAACCAGGCTCCACGGGCTAACTTGTCTTCTTGGATTGAAAGGTTGCAGAAATAGTTCATAAACTGTAAAATGAACTTCATAAAGCTTTACATTATCATTTGTTCCTTTTACAGTCATGACTGCAGCTTATCACATCACGAAAAACAAAATAATCTCCAAACTGGAAAGCAGTTCTTCAAGCCAAAGTGACAGCTCTTTTTACATAGAAGTCCATTGTATATGATATTCCAAGCCGCCAAAGACACATAAGATTGCAACAGCGAACCTACCAGACACTAACCACAGTCCACTGAAACGCAGCGAGGTTTAATCATATTGCCATGCTTATCATTGCATTGATATATATAATTCGAACAAATATTAAAATGTGACAGATTTTGAATGCTGAATCATCCCAGCACTGGGACACTGTTAACAGATCCTCTCCACTATCCCTTCACCCTCCTAATATTCAGCGAATATTTTTAATGTTGAATTGATAACCATAGATGTGAGCACATTTCACATTTCATCCGATTTACTTGAATGTTAATTTGCCCCTTGAAACAACTCGTTCTTTGTGTTAACCGTTGCAATTCTAACAATTTAATGAAATTATGTATTTAGGACAAAGTAGATTTCTTAGAATGATTTTTTTAAAAAATTCTAATTGCGAGTTGCTGAATCACAATCGAAACGCAACCTATCCAAAAATCAGCATATTGACCAATCTCTTCAAATAGCCTCTCATTCGGATCTGTAAGAAAAGGTTCAGGATTCATTTAGTTCACAGGTTGTTACTGATGCCGGATGGGCTCAAAAGCCTCATCGCCTTCCAATCAAGACAAGTAAGGGGTTAAAAAACCATTAATGAAGGATGGAATTAAGTAAAATCAACACATTTCAGCAAGTTCGCTTTCGAGGTTCAGTACATTGAGGGTTGAAGACGCCTTCTCGTTAACTGAGTGGCCGGGTCTCACCTGCAGTACTGTGAAAAACTACCTGAATAGGTCCGAAGTGGTGTTCCCTTGCGTAGTGTCCTTACCCGGCTCTTCTTCCGAGCCTTAGTGGCACAGGCAGAGAGTTCTGCCACTGAATCACTAAATTGTCCTCTTGGTCACAGAAATTGTTTGCCACAGCGCGTCCAGAAAGAGATAGACCGAGGGAAATACTGGAAGACGAATTTGAAAAGCTAAATCTTCAATTATTTTAAAATAAATTCAAAAGATTTCAAGACATAGGAACGGGAATAAGCCATTTGGCCCGGGAATAACCCCATTGAATGAGAACATGGCTGGGGTGATTTTATTCTTAATATCACTTTCCTGACTCCCCACCTTTCCTTTCCCCATGACTAACTATTTTATTTATTGGTGTCACAAGTGTCGCATCAATACTGCAATGAAGTTACTGTGAAAATCCCTGAGTCGCCACACTCCAACATCTGTTAGAGTACACTGAGGGAGAATTTAGCATGGTCAATGCACCTAACCAGCACGTCTTTGGAATGTGGGAGGAAAACCATCAGACACAGAGAGAACATGCAAACTCCACACAAACAGTGACCCAAGACGGGAATCGAATTCATGTCCTTGGCATTGTGAGCTAGTCATGCTAACCACTGTGCAACTATGTTACCCATACTACTCGACTTAAATCTTGACACCCTCAAAAACAAGTATCTGTCTAACTCATGCTGGAAAATATTAAATGGCCCAGCCTTCAATGCTCTCAGGGGAAGAGAAACCCAAAGTCTAATAACCCTCTAAGTTAAGAAATTTATCCTCATCCCCATCTTAAATGGAAGACCCTTTATGTTGAAACTATGTCCTCAATTCTAGATTCCATGAGGGGAAACATTCTCTCAGCATCCATTCTGTCAAACCCTCTCAGGATTACATGATTCAATAAGATCACTGCTCATTCTTCTAAATTCAGTGAGTAGAGACACAACTTGCCCAATCTTTCCACATCTCAGGAATCAGCCAAGTGAACAAAAATAAGTGACTCCATTGACATGTTTCCATTAATTGGATTCTTATGTCACTAAATTCCTTGGATTACTGTACAGAACTATAAGGTATTAAAATCCAAAACCCATAGTTGGCTAAACAATTTAATTTCAAATGATCAAATCAAAATATAGTACATGATGTTGGTAAATGACAATGTACAGTTGTCTAATGAGCAATGTGAAATGTTAACAACAGTGCTTCTAAACTGAGACTAATTATTTCTGACTTGACTGATATTTTATCAATTATTGGCAGGAGAATTATTGATGAAAGCTGAAATAAAATTATATTGATCAGGACTGATTGATAACAGAGACAAGAAACTGCTATATAAGGAGTAAGGGCCCCCTTTTTGGTATCAGTTATTCACAATTTAATGATGTGTCAATAACAAATTATACTTCATAGGTGGAATTTTACATGATTTTTTCTGAATTATGCTTTGGCCATGATTTGATAATTATGAATGGAGTCAAGCAAGGGGTGACCTCGCGAACTACAAAACAGCAGACACATAGTGATGTAGGCAGTTGTGTCAAAGCTTGCAGAGTGGTCAAGAAGGATGAGAAGGAAAAATACACATCATTAAGACATAGAGGATCTTACTAACAACTTAGGTTATATAGAATGACAAAGAATATATAGCACAAAAATATGCCATTCACTCAACCAGTCTTTGCCAGTGTTTATGCTCCACTAGAGGCTCTTTTGCCATTCCTCATTTAACGCTGTTAGTATAACTCTATTCTGTTCTCTCTCATTTGTGCCTCTACTTTCTAATTAAAACTATGCTTATACTATTTACCTGAAATACTTCCTGAGATGTGGGATCCACATTCTCAGTGCTGCCTGGCTAAGTAAAATTTATTCTGTATCCCTTTATTATTTTTGGTGCTTATCTTACAATGTAGGGATAAAGTTTTGCCCTTCCCCACGAGTTGAACTCTTTCTATGCCCACTCAATTAAAACTTTTCATAATTTTGAAAACTTCTTTGAGATCAGTTCTCTGCCTTTACTTCAGTGCAACCTTCTTATTAGTTATTTTTATGTTAATTTTATTGATGAATGTTTTAGTTTTAAACATTCGTTTGAAGAAATATTTTGTTTCCCCAAAATATATCTGGATATTATTTATGAGTTCAATGAAAAGCCAACAGTAAATGAAGCTTTACTGTAATAGAAAGAGCTGCGAATATTAGAAAATGAAATTTTAACTCTTACAAGATAAAAATGCCTATGGGCGCAGGAAACTGTAGGCAAATAAGCAGAGTCCCAAGACAATCAGCAAATCAAGATAAACTAATAATGGGAGTTTGTCTGAAGCCCCATAAGTACATACAGTCTATCATGGCTGAAGTATACAATATAAAAAGATGACAGGGAGATGTGCCAGCAGCAGAGCCCAGATTGCCTCCACCTGTCAGTCTATCACCAAATACGTCTGCAGGTTCTGGCATGCCTACCTGGCAATGACCCTGAGAAGCTGGATATGCAGCTTCTGGATCAACATGGAGTCATTTGGAGGTCCTTACCATCTGTGTTAAGACATTGGCAGCCAACCTGCACCATTAGTAAAACATTGCTAGTCAAGACCATCTTCTCCCTCCTTCTGGGCTAATGTATGGATCAAAGAACAAAGTCAATACTGCACAATAACAGGCCCTTCGACCCACCAAATTCACACTGACACATGACACTTTTCTAAAGTAAAGACTTTTTGCCTCTACACAGTCCATATCCCCCTATGCCCTGCCTATTCATTTGTCAAGGCACTTCTTAAAAGTTTCCATTGCATCTGCTTCTATCACCTCCTCTGGCAGTGGATTCCAGGCAATTACCACCCTCTGTAAAAAACTTGCTCCCATTTTTCTTTTAAATTTTCCGCCTTTTACCTTAAGTCTATGTAACTCAGTAATTGACATTTCTACTCTGGATAAAAGACTCTGATTATCCATTCTATCCAACCTTCCATAATTTGTAAACTTTTATTAGGTCATCTCTTAGCCTGTGACATTCAAGTGAAAACAAACCAAGTTTGTCCAATCCCTCCTCATCACTAGTCCTCCTCCAAATCAGGCAACATTTTGGTAAAACCTTTTCTGTACCAAAGCCCCCACATCCTTCTAGTAGTGTGGTGACCAGAACTGTACTTCCAAATGCAGCCTAACTAAAGTTCTCTACAGCCGCAAAATGACTTGCCAAATTTTATACTCTATGCTATGACTGATGAAGGCAAGCATGTCATATGCCTTCTTAATCACCTTATTTAACTGTGTTGCCACTCTCAGGGAACTGTCAAACTGTACGCCTAAATCCTTTTGTATATTAATGCTTCTGAGGGTTCTGCCATTTACTACGTATATCCTTTCTGTATTAAACCTTCCAAAATGCAACACCTTGCAATTGTCTGAATTAAACTCCATTTGTCATTTCTCCAGCCAAATCTCCAGCCTATCTGTATACTGCTGTATCCTTTGGCAATCTTCTTCACTATACACAGCTCCCCCAATCTTTATGTCATCTGCAAATTTACTAATCAGGCCATCTACATTTGCCTTCCAATCATTGATGTATATTACAAACAACGGCACTAATTCGTGTGGAACACCACTGGTCACAGATCTTCAGTTAGAAAAACACCCTTCCATTGCTACTCTCTGTCTTCTATGACCAAACCAATTCTGCATCTATCTTTCCAATTCACTGTGAATCCTTCTGCATCAGCCTGCCATGAATGACATTGTCAAAGGCCTTGCTAAAGTCCATCTGGACAACATCCACTGTCCTGCTCTCATCAATCATCTTTATCATTTCCTCGAAAAACATAATCAATTTCTGAGACCTGCGATAGGTTCACCTACAATATCAGGCAGTTTGCTCTCTGTGTATGCATTTAACTGGCATTTTCATTTCCTTTTCTATTGAACAGCAGCAGCAGTCTGACATAGCTACCCAAAATCACTGCACTGTTGGGTTTCCCGAAATAGAGGGATTATAGATGACAATCTGTGTCCATCCTGCAACCCATTCTGAGCTTAAGTAAGTGGATGTGGAATTCATTCAAACAAAAGTGCTGGCTTGTTTCCCCTCAAGCCCAAAGATAATTGGGGTCAAGAGGAAGATGTCTCATTGTATTATCCAGGTGAACATTAGGGGCAGCAGCACTGTATTGGTATTGTCGCTGGATGATGATCCAGAGATTCAGGGTAATGTTCTAGGGACCTGGGTACAGGGCAGATGGTGAAATTTGAATTCACTAAAAATCTGGAATTAAAAGTGTAATGGTGATCATGAAACCATTGTTTATTTTTGTACAAACCCATCTGGTTTACTACTGTCCTTCAGGGAAGGAAATCTGTCGCTCTTATCTGGTTTGGCCTATCTATGATTTCAGTGCACAGTAATGTGGTTGACTTGTAAGTATCCTCAGCAGCAATAAATACTGGCCCAGACAGCGATGCCCATTGCCTATGAATGAATATGTGAAAAAAATGATTTCATCATCAGTAGTTTTTGGATGGCCCCAACTTTTCCAAGAGGCTACAAATTACAATGATGGATTGGAAAATAGTAGGTAGGGGCAGTGTACTTTCTCTTCCACCCCTGTCCAGTTTTCAAAACAACTTCAGGTCATATTATTGACTGTCTTTATCTTCCTTGACTGGTGGTTACCCTGAGCATCAGTAGCACAATCGTTAGACATGCTTTAATATATAAGTAAATTATTGCAGTTGGTGAAATCTGAAAAAAAGACAGAAAAACAACTCTGAAAAAGGATCATTGAGACTTGAAATATTGGTTCTGTTCTCTCTCCACAGATGCTGTTAAACTTGCTGAGATTTTTCAGCATTTTCTGTTGCTGTATTCGACCTTCTTTCATGAATATATTGGGCACCAAAGATCCGCTGTGACTTTCTCTTAATATTGAGAGGTCCTTTTCCAAGCTGGTCTGATTGACTTTTTGTGCGGAGGGTAGAGATCTTGGTCCATTATAAATCTCTATGAAACCCCCAGTGTAAGGCTGGGATCAAACATTTTCAAATCCAAGCTGAATTTACAACTTTCTAGCAATTCTCACAAGATGTTCCAGTGGAACAGATGAGAAGATCACATACTTTCATTACATGATCTTATGTCTTCGTTTAGATTTCATATGATTAACCCAGAAATCTCACCAACATAATGGTGCATTGTAATAAATAAAACTCCTAAAATAACTAATGCAGCAGCAATCTATATATTAAAAGCACTATGTTCTGACTACATAGTATAGAGACTTTGCAAAAATATTCTCAAAGATTTCCTCTGGTTAGTATTTCAAGTGAATTCATTTATATTTCCTCCTTTAAATACATAGCAATAGAAATAGTTTTTCCTCCTTTCTTCCAAATTACAGTTTGATTCATTTCTGTAAGATATACAAGCCTTGGGTTGGCATGGTGGCACTGCTGTCTCACAAGCACCAGGGACTCATGTTCGATTCCTAGCTTGGGTCACTGTCTGTGTGGAGT
Organism: Sphyrna mokarran; assembly: GCA_024679065.1. Lineage (NCBI taxonomy): Eukaryota > Metazoa > Chordata > Chondrichthyes > Carcharhiniformes > Carcharhinidae > Sphyrna > Sphyrna mokarran. The sequence continues at coordinate 46,375,568 of JAGIQG010000005.1, forward strand.
TTGCACATACTTCCTGTGTCCACATGGGTTCTTCCAAATACTCTGGTTTCCTCTCACAGTCCAAAAGGTATGGTGGTTAGGTGTATTGGCCAAGCTAAATTGCCTCTCAGTGTACCTGAATAGGCACCAGAGAATGACAAGTGGGGGATTTTCACTGTAACCTCATTGCAGCATTAATATAAGTTTACTTGTGAAACTAATAAATAAACTTAAAAAAAACTTAAAAGAGACAATAAACATACAGATGAGGATTAATTTAAACTAAATCCTAATTCCATTAAATAAAAATATCCTATAATTAACAAAGCAAGACAAACAAGTTCATCACACTGGTGCAAATTGGAATCCACAATACATTAAGAGATGTAACTATAAAGGGCTTGATTAGAAAACTTGAAGCAATTTTGTATTAAACTGAAAGATCACATGACTGATGGCCCTCTACTTAAGTCACTCTATTTATTTTTTCAAATTAATAAATTGCTGTTTTTCATCAGTGAAATATATATTAAAACCTCTTCCCTGTAGGGGCTGATTCTCATTGAAGTATGGTGAGGACGGGCAGGCTTACTGGGTTTGTCAGGAAAATGTTTCCTCTCAAAGTTTGGTGAGTGGCTCTTGAAAGTTGTAACTCAATAACTGATAATGATTTCTCTGCCCCTTCAACCTTCTCAAAGGTTTCTTCCTGCTTATTGTCCACTGCTCCACCAACTGGGTGCTTCTCTTTGTGACATTGTTATGTCTAAAGCAAAAGGGACATTAAACTTTGAGGATTTTCAGGGCCTCACCTGATCTGTTTGTGTAATGGAAGTACAATTTTGGCTTGCCTGTGGTGTTCATGATCATGGCTCTTGAAGATTTATGGGTTTCCTACAGTGTTAGATGATGATCCAGGGCAACAGTTTACAGACCTGGTCACCCTGCAGTTTCCCAAAAGTAAGATACATGAGTTGCCGAGGAATCTGGCATTTATCAGTATGACCTTGTGCAATAGTTACGAAACAGTTGAATAATGGTGTAATGGAGTTTCATCATTTAAAAGGGTATTCCTCAGTAAATGCATGAAGGGATTCATTTGTGCTATCCATCGTCATATGGACATTGGGAATTCAGCTGTGTGAAAGAAGTCTAGAGCTTAGGCTTGCTGAGTTCTGGTATGGAAGTTGATATGTTGGTTCGCTTAAGCAAACAATGCATCAGTGACTTTTTTTTATTCATTCATGAAACATGGGCTTCATTAGCTGGCCAGCATTTATTATCCACCCCTAGTTGCCCTTGGAGGGCAATTAAGAGTCAACCACATTGCTGAAGCTCTGGAGTCACATGTAGGCCTGATTAGATAAGAATAGCAGATTTCCTTCTCTAATGGACATTCATGAACTAAATGAGTTTTTCTGACAATCGACAATGCGATCAGTAGTTTCTTAATTCTAGGTATTTTTTATTGAAGTCAAATTTCACCATCTGCCATGGTGGGATTTGAACCCAGGTCCCGAGAACATTGGCTGAGTTTCTGGATTAATAGTCTAACTATCATACATTGACTTCCTCAATGTATTCACACATGGTTAAGTGACTAATGCTAACTGTGTCATGGCTAAGATGACCTTAATGGCCAGTGGTAATGCTTTGCTAATTCACTACTTTAACTGCAATTTTCTATGAAACAGGACACAAAACAATGGGTCTACCTTCCCACTGGAAGATATTGCTCCTTTATTAAGTATAGACAAGATCACGCACAATTAACTAACATAGATATAGAACGAATGTGCCTGATTCAGTTCAATTCTGATCAGACTTGTTTTGGACATTTTGAAGTTCTGTGAATGTATCACCTGCTCCACAAGAGTGTTAACGGACGAAATTTTACTGTCCTGCTTGCAACGGGAATTGGATCGGAAAAGGGGCTGACAATTGATCTTAGATAGGATTTTATGGTTTTGGGATGAGCGAGGCAGTAAAATCCAACCAACAGTTCAGAAATATTTCAATGGCTATGAGATGTCAAGCAGTCATGAGAGTTATTACCTAAAAGCAAGTTTTTGTTTCTTTCTTTTATTACCAGAACCAGGATGAGTGTTGCCAATTTGGATTTCACTATATATGTTAATTACAGAAACAGAAAGGGGAAAATTTGAAATCTCTCTTGGAAACCAGGTAAGTGAGACATTGCCAAAAGAGAGAGTTAACTCCTCAAAGAACCAGAATACACAACACTTTCTCTGAAATAGTGCAACACCTATAATCCCTCTCTCATCATTTGTAAGCCAGTTTCTGCTGCTTTGGTTGTATACTTGAGTAAGGGCAATCCATACCTGATCTAAGATCAGTGGGAATTGAAGAAATAGAGTGCAGGTCAAGATGACAGCCCTGGCATACAACTTAAGAACAATTCAGATCTAAACACCTCTTGAAAGTGCAATAAAGTGACCAGCTCCTGACATGCAACAGGGAGTATTCAGCTACCACAATTAGAACTGAGATCCAATGAAATGGAACTTTCCTCATTCTTTGAGCATTGTGCTCTACTAATTACTTAAGATTGTGGAGATGCTGGCGTTGGACTGGAGTAAACACAGTAAGAAGTCTCACAACACCAGGTTAAAGTCCAACAGGCTTATTTCCGAAAGCTTGTGCATTTTATTACCAAATAAACCTGTTGGACTTTAACCTGGTATTGCAAAACTTCTTACTATAATTACTTAAGGTTAGCAGGAGTAATTTGAGCCAGGAGCATAGGCCGTGTAATTTTAACATTCTTTGCAAATGAAAAATTTTTTTATGTAATTCATCACTGAATTTACAGAAAATGTTTGAAAATAGTTTTTTTTGTTATTAGAATATTAACAAATAATTTATTCTTACCGTGTTTCAATATGAAAACTGCAGAGGCCTGGACTAACAAAGCCCGAACTGGCTTGAGTGCTCCATTGATGTAATGACTTTCTAATCAATGTGTCACTCCTCACAGCAGCAATTCAGCTACAATCACCTTATACAACATTGCTTCACTGGTAAAGTAATCGAAACATAGCAATGCTGTTTCCATGAAGAAGAGCTAACAATATTCTCTCTGCCGTCTGCTTAAACAGCCAGTAAAAGTCTCTTTCAATATCCCTTGTTGATTGAAGTTAAAAGAATCTTCTTAATTAACAGATAAAATACGTCAATTCTACTATTGTTTCTAAGGTTTCCAACATTTCTATGCACTCTTAGACAAGGTATAAAAAAAGCTTGTTACCTGAAAGTTTCCTACTTATAATTTTCTAACAGCTATCCACTGCTTTCCTTCATGATTCTTTTTATTTTATCAGTATGACAATAGTCATTCAATTAATAAATTCTGTCATCTTGTCCTTCCCAACCCCTAAACATGAAATTCTCCATGCACTGCCTGCTCACCACGCTCACTGTTAAAATCAAGTCTTATGATATTTCCTCCTGCCTTATTCTTGTCACGGGAATAGATATGGAGTAGGCCATTTAGTCTCTTGCTCTGCCATTCAATTAGATCATGGCTGATCAATACTCAACTCCAACTTTGCATAGAATTACATAGAATATACATCACAGAAACAGGTCATTTGGCCTGTTTATATGCTATGCAATATATGTTATTGCTTATGATCCACTCTTTTCCAATGCTTTTCATCCACTCTAAGCAAAATCCTCTGCACTATTCTACCTCATACACTTAACTATCCTCCACACTATTAATCACTTTTGATTCATATCCTTTGAAAGTAAACAAAAATTGATTGATCTTAGCCTGGAAAATTTTAATTGACTTGGAACTGACTACCTTTTGGGTTGGGATGGGTGGGGATAAGAATTCCAGATTTATACTACCTAATATGTTGAAGTACTTCCTGATTTCACTTCTGAATGGTCTTACTCTAATTTTAAGATTATTCCCCTTTTATTTTGGATACCCCACAGAGGAAATAGTTTAGCTTTATTTTCCTTAACAAATCCCTTTAAAATTTTAAACACCTTATTTGAATTAGCCCTGAATCTTGTATCCTCAAGCAAGTACAAGGCTTGCCTGATCATTTAACCATTTTAGCCTTGTTATCATTTTGGTGGATCGGCACTCAATCCCTTCCAAGGCCAATGTATCTTTCCTGAATGCCCAGGAAATGAACATCACACACCAGATTGGGTGTGACCATAATAAAACATAAACAATAAAGAAAAGGTAAAACTATAACAAAAATTACAACAAAAAATATTGCTTCAAGATGTCAAAGTTACTGAGGGGTCATATGCTTTTGATGCACAGAAGGGGCAGGAAGGTTAAGCTTTTCAGTTTTATCAATGCATGATTTGGAGCTACCTGGCTGCCAATAATGATCAGGTTTGCAGATCTTTGCCTTCTAATGTTGCCCTGCACTAGGGTATTAATGAAAATAAGGAGGGAGACTCAGAACATCCACCCACATGAGAACACCACACTGCTCTCACTTGGCTCTGTCAATCTTATTCAACTACAGGTTCAGCTCCAGTTGGGCAGGGAAGCCTTGGAAAATCCAGAGTAAAATAAAAAAGTTTAGCTATTGACATACTGGCAGTAGATTGGTGAACAAGTGTGGCAAGGCAAAAACTGGCATATCAGCATTTATCAAATGAAAGCTATTTGCAAGTAACTTTTCTACTGCCTGAAACAAAATAAGCCATCTAATGCACTACACATAACATAACTGGATATTTGATTTGCAAGTGAAATATAGTAGGCATTGCATCCAAAAAATACGTTAATTTGAAGGGATGGTAAATAGAGGTGAATACTCCTTGTTCAGAGCACTCCCCCTTTTTAATGAGGAAAATTAGTTTCTCCAGTCTTTCCTTGACTTTAGAAAATAAACATATATTAATTTATTATTGATCTGGAGACCCCTGAGTGGAGCTACTCTCCCTGTAAGGCCTCTTTCGTGACATTAATAATGGAGAATCGCCCAATGCAGCTGGAGGGACTTTGTTGCGCCAGCTGAGACTCTCATTTCAAACCAGCCCGAGGGTTGGTCTGCAGCCACCCAACCACACGAAACCATGCTTTGCCTGGTAAATTTGTATTCTTAGCCTGCAGAGCAACTCCCTGGAGTGAGCTCGCTTTGGAGCTTTCCTTTCAATTTAACAGTAGTTAACAGGCCAATCAACTCAGTTGAAAGGAATAATTAAAATAAAAAGGAACAGCAGTGTACCATTCAGCCCCTCAGATCTGTTCTGCCATTCAATTAAAGCATGGCTGATCTGTACTCTAATTCTATTTATTCACTTTGGCTTTATTTCCTTTTATGCTTTGCTGATAGCAAAAAGCTATTCATCTCCGATTAAAGATTACCGATTGGGTGACCATTTATTGCTTCTTCCTTTGAGAGCGTTCCACAATTCTCCAAGTCTTTTTTAATGAAGATGTGTTTCTGAATTTCTTTCCTTGCCTGATTGTAAGGTTACTTTTCCTCTGGATGAAAGCAAATTGCTGCAGATGCTGCAATCTGACACCAAAACAGAAAATGCTGGAAAATCTCAGCAGGTCTGGCAGCATTTGGAAGGTGAGGAAAGAGCTGACGTTTCAAATCCAGATGACCCTTTGTCAAAGCTTCTGTTTTTCCTTTGTCCTAGACTCCCTCATCAGCAGAAAACAATCCCCTTAGGTATCCTATCAGATGCTTTCAAAATCATGAAAAAGCCTCAATCAAATCACCCTTTCACCTCTGTATTCCAGATATTGCAAACCTTATGTAGGTTACCTCTCTTCCCTGAATGATTTTAAATTCTCACACTTCCGCAGAAAGCCATTATGAGATAATCTCATTATCCCAATTTGCATCTGCAGCATCCATCTCCTCCAGTGAAACTGTTGGCTATCCAGAGCTTCTGGTTCTTTGACCGGATCTCCTACCTCATGGACCCAGCCTCTGACCTTAATTATACAGTGAATGCAGAGGCAGCCTCATAATTGGCCACCTTCTGTTAGATTGCAATGCTGTACGGATCCACACATATTCCCAGTGGCAGAAAACATAGAAGAATAGGAACAAGAGCAGGCCAATCAGTCCATTGAGCTTAATCTGCCTTTCAGTTTGATTGCAGCTAATTCCCTATCTCAAAGCTGTACTGTTGTGCTTTCCCCATATTCCTTAGAAACCTATTTATTTACTTCTTAAATATTTGGCCTCCATGTGTTGGAAAATTCTACGGTTCCGCTGATTTTCATTCCTTTAATAGAAAATGTTTTTTATCAGGTCAGTGCTGAATGGTTTACCCCCATATTCTGAGACTAGAACCTCTTGCTCTGGAATCCTTAACCAAGGGAACCAACATCCCTAAATCCAGTCTGCCCATTTGTGTTAAGATTTTATGCGGTTCAATTATTCTTCTCAATTCCAGTAAATTCTGGCCTAGTTGGCCCAATCTCTCGTTATATGACATCCTGCCATCCGAGGAATCAGTCTGGTGAAACTTCACTTCACTCCCTCAATGGCAAGTATATCTTTTCTTAGATAAAGGGACCAAAACTGCACACAATACTCCAAATATGGTCTCACCAAAGGCCCTGTACAACTGCAGTAAGACATCATTCTTCTGTTCTCAAATCCTCTTGCAATGAAGACCAACAGAATATTAACCTTTCTAACTGCTTGCTGTATCTGCATGCTTGCTTTCAGTGACAGGTGTACTATGACACCAAGTCCCTCTGTGTGACATTTCCTAATCTATTACCACTCAAATAATTCTCTGCCATTCTGTTTTTTCTACCAAAGTGGATAACTCCACATTTATCAACATCATACTGCATCTGCTATGTATTTGCCCAATCACTCAACTTGTCTAAATCACCTTGAAGCTTCTTCATATCCTCCTCACCACTTACATTCCCACCTAGTTTTGTGGCAGCAAACTTGGAAATAATACATTTGATTCCCTCATCCAATTAATTTGCTGGAAAGCTGATCTTCTGAAGGAGCTGTGCTACCAAATAACTCATTGGAAGTTCAAAGATGCATTGTCTACAATTCTTCCATTCATAATCATTTCGGGATGAAAATTCCCGGTTAAAGCACTTACGATTTTCCAGACAGTCAGCCCTTGTCTAAGTTTCTGCAAACATAATAAAGCCTCAGAAAGTTCACCCTAGATCCATGGATTGGGTGTGGGCAGGATCAGACCCTGTTATCCTGCTTTCAGTCAAATAAGTTGTCCACACTCGCTATTTCTGGTTATATAAGGATTGGTCATGCTGGCAAGCTAATAGAGGGTGTCAGCTGCAGAACTATGTGCTAATGCTGGTTGTGATTAAATGTAAAATTTTCATATGGGTGTTGTGGGTGGTTTGGATGGAATTTAATTAGTGGCACACTGTTCCTAGCATCAAGACCAGAAGTAGATGCCACTTCTGCTTTTGTGTTGAGAGTTGGTGCCCATACAATTAATATTTGGAGGAGGCAATGGCCTAGTCATATTATCACGAGACTATTAATCCAGAAACTCAGCTAATGTTCTGGGGACACAGGTTTAAAACAGCTGTCTGGTAAAACAAGGAGGCTCCATGTTAAAGTCATAAGGCCCACCTCTGTTCACTCTGCAATTTGGTCAGTTTATTTTTGTAACCTTTCATTGCCCTCAGTCTCCCTAATATGTATCCCTGCATCATTTCATCTCATCTCCCCATTTAAAACCTATTGGTCCTGGAACACAACACCCACCCTACCCCATCATGTCCACGCCCTTTACAAATTTAATTTGAGATGTCAGAGTAGGAATGACATAGACTTGCTCCACAGTTCAGCAAAGCCTTCCTACAGATTCCCCTTTTGGCCATTAGGGAGCAACAGGAGGTATGATGGTGAGAGGAAACCCTCCTATCTGATCAAGACAGCTCGGGTGGAGAATGAACAGGAGGTTAGCAAGTGTGGGATCCACCCAAGATCATGGGTGAAGTGCCAGAAAAGGGTCAAAGATTTCCTTCGATCCACCCAAATGTGTGGTATGAGATTGCCCCTCATGTGGGTCTCGGGCTATGTATTTGCGCAAGTGTCCATCTAGGCTAGACAGGACATGCTGGGTTGTGCCTGTGCTGTGCTCAACAGAATGTGACCCCGATCCTAAATTTGACTCCTCTGCCATCGGGTTGGGTGCATTTCTGCTGATGAAGGCTGGGTGTCAGAGAGACAGGTGAGAATGTATCCACTTATTGAGTCATGCTTCCTTATCCCAGAGTCTTCAGTAAATTCTACATAGTACTTCCTTTCCTTTCAGATCACATCAAAAAATATAATTTTCTAACATTAATTAAAATTATGCAAAGTACATGCCTAGATAAACGCAGAAACATAAACGATAGGAGCAGGAGGAGGCCAATTGGTCCTTTGAGCCCGCTCCGCCATTCATTACAATCATGGCTGATCATCCAACGAAATAGCCTAATCCTGCTTTTTCCCCTTTACTTTTGATCCCATTCACCCAAGCACTACATTTAGCTGCTTCTTGAATACATTCAATGTTTTGGCATCAACTACCTCCTGTGGTATTGAATTTCACAGGCTCACCATTCTTTGGTGAAGAAATGTCCCATTGGATTTTCAACATGTGCTTAATGACAAATGTTGGAAACTCAAATCAAAACAGAAAATTCAGGAATGATTCAATAACTGAAAGTGAAGAGCTAATATTTTGGATGAAGCAAATATGTTCCATATTAATAAATTTATCACATCAAGCATTAAACATTCAAACCATCAAACTGTGTGAGTTATGTGTGAGTTATGTTGGCAAGACCAAAAGAGAATTGGATTCAAAGTCATGCTAATGAACACTAGTGTGAACCATTTAGCAAATTTATCTGAATTTATTCTGTTTATCATCTTAATAGAGCAACAAACTCATTGGGTGGAATTTTACAACCTCGCTCATCCTGAAACCAGAAAATCCTGCCCAAGGTTAACAAACATTTCCATGCTCCACCCCTTGCCCACTCTGAGTCCCATGACAGGCAGGATGGTAAAATTCCAGCTCTTTAGTTTAAGCCACGTTAATTAGTTTAAACTAATTTAGTTTAAGTAAGTTCATGCCTCTATATTGAGCAATTCCGAATATCTCATCGAGCAAGATTTTCCTCTCTTCCTTTGCCACTTTGCCAAGTGACATTCTTGCCATAAATGCCAGGTAATGACCATTTTTGACAAGAGAGAATCAAACCACCTCCTCTTGATTTGAATTGTGTTACAATCATTGAATCCTGCTATATCAAGATCCTTGGGGTTGCCATTGACTAGAAACTGAGCAGGACCAAAGTTACAATTGCATGCTGAGCTGACAAATAGAACAGAGATCTTTTCTAGATTCCCAGCTTTTTTTTTAACATAATATATTTCCTAAGGTAAATTCTGTTGGATGCATTCAATATTGCTCATTATGAAGCGGCCAGTGAATAGTGTAAGCCGTACAGTAGGAACTCAAGTCAGAAAAGGAAGAGTTAAAAGAAAATACAATTTCTACAGTATTGGCTCTTCTGTGAGCTCAGATTCCAGGCTGTTGCAATAATGCTTGTCCCTTTAAGTTTCTGCAGACACTGAAAATCTTCAGCAATGGGCATTTGTTTATTATTTCGCCTATTAGTAAATTCCTAAGTGCAGATAGGATCATTGCTTGGAGTTGCCACAGAAACCTAAATGAGAAAACCCGTCACAGTCTGTTGTTGGTCAATTTGGCAAGTGTATTACTGGTTCTATCAGTTCTTTGCAACATCCATAGGAAATTCTATCTGGCATAGCATAATTTCAGAATTGCTGTGAATATGTCATTCTGCCTCGTAAATGCATAGAGATGAATTCCAAAGTTGCTTCCCTTTTCTCAATTTCCTGTCCTGTTATATTCTTTTATTTTGATGGTCTGTAATCGATTATTGATCTCATCCAGTTCAATATGGTGTTGATGGCATTTATAATGAATAAATTGGGAAACTGAACTTTTTACACCCATTGTTTGCACTGAAAAAATAATCAGTGTTGGGCTAACCAATTTTGTGTTATAATCCCACAGGTGCACTTGCCTCTGGAAGTGCACTGGCTACGATAGTGGAAGCTAGTGACATCTAGATGTACAAAATGAAGGCCTGACATAGGCATTAGGCACATTGTGAATGGAAATTGGTGCTTTAATATCAGTTGTTGGACTGCAATGTGAAACTAGTCACCGAGGTGGTTGCACCCAGTTGTTCCAGCTCTTCAGTGGCCTTGCCTGTGGCCATAAAGCATCTGCACTGCCAGGGGATATCTTCTTTTTAAAAGTTTATTTGCAGTGGAGCCAGGAATGTGGGTCACTCCCAACTTGGTTTGTGCTTTGTGTTACCCCCAAGAACTCCCCTCCCCGACCAGCATGTTCACCCTTCCCGATTGGACTGGCGTTCAAGCTGGCTCAGCATCAAACCCAACCATAGTTTCTAAGACTCTGACTAGTTCAGGTCACTCACCCATACGTTTGGGCAAAATTTGGGATCACGTCCTGAATTTCACCCTGTAAACCGACATGAGCCAAAAATTTGTGTATGGTTTGAAAGAAACACATTAATAGCTGCATTAACAATACTAAATATTGAATGAATGAGAAAGAAACTGGCACATTTTAGAGATCAGAATTAAAATAGAAAATACATTGGGTCTACAAAGACAACTAGGATTCTGATGGGATGTATACAAAAAAAAACTATTTTTCACTTCCAGTTGCTGGCTGATCTGGTTTGTGCTTTCCAACATTTTCTGTTTTTATTTCAGATTGAAATATTCATCATTGTGGCATACCCTGACTGTAAGCTTTTCAAACTCATAGAAAATTACATTCAATACCTGTGTGCAAAATAATGGTTGAAAATAATCCAAGCTGCAATTTATACCCATAAACATTGAGTTAAAGCAACTGAAGTTGCACGCCGCGTACCAGGTGTAGTAACAGAATGATTAAAACCTTAGTGAAACAGCCACACAAAAAAACAAATAGGATTAATTTGCCTTCCAAATCCCAGAAATCTGATTGGTTTGTGACATTGCTATCCATTTGCCTCTTCCCTTGACAGCTGAAGCCAAATCTGTGTAAGTTATACAGATCTGAACTAGCCTGCATCCCAATCCCTACTGTTTAACTGTCCTTTCAATCCAGCCAATTGTCCATCTCTTCTTGGCTCTATTCTATATTCCTTTCAGCGCTGCAACCTCTATTCTGCTTTGTATGTCACTTGGCATTTGGTTCATCCACTTCCAATGGGCTCATGTGACCAGAAAATGAAGGTTTTCATCTCAACTCCCTGAGGAGGCTGATAAAAAAAGATTAAGATGTAAGCTGGCCGGATAAGCTGGGAACCGGGTTTATTATCACTGAATGGCAGTACAAGGAGGGAAGGCAGGCCAGCTTTACTTCTGCTTCGACAAGGCTGGACGGATACCTGTTGATGACTGCGTGTATCCACTAGAAAAGTTGTTTCATTAATTACACATTAACCATATCTGCTAAGTGGGAGGTATCGATAAAAATGCAGATGTTGCTGCTTTGGAAAAGGATGCAAAACACTTGATCCTGTCAAGAGAACATTTTCAACTAAAGGAGTTTTGTGGGTGTTAATGAATGGCTTGTATTTTAGTGTCCTGGTTCAGCCTCTTAATCATTAAACCTCTTTATAGCAGTAAAATGACCATCCATTGTCATGGTCACTCTTGTGGAGGCATTACATATGCTGAAAGGAGAGTATTTTACGAAGGGCACTAAAACAGGACACAAGGATAGCTGCTGAAATTCAAAAGATATATGGACGGAGTATCACAAAAAGGGAAAACAATCCCAAGTTAAATTATCAGAGTAGTTTCGTTTGCAAGTCAAATGCGCATCGCCTGTGACATAAATCCACAATTTAGGTTCTTCTTTTCTATTTGTCAATCATTACTTCACATTTTAAATTTATCTTTGAAGCTCTGTTATTTGTACCAAATCTGCCAGTGCTAAAACCTGTTTAGTTTTTTAAAAAGTTTCTTTTAAACTGATCTCTGTGCAATTTGAACTGTCACTTCGATGGGCATGCTTGTGACAGTTTCAGATAATTGTGCAGAACTGCAAATTCTAAATAAAAATCTTGTGAATTAAGCATTTCTAGGGAAAAACCTTCAGCTTGCCAGCTGTAACTTTATGAGAGAAAGAGTTTGCTGTATATCACTTGTAACCCTTTGCTAATATAGGTATAAAACACTAATTGCAAATAATGTGCAATGCACAATTCAAGTCACTGATAATATCCAATATACTACAAATGATATACAATATAACACTGCCTCTCATCAAAACATAGCTACTATTGTTTAACGTCACACTATAATTTTAAACATGCATGCGCTGTTTATTGAAAACGGCAAGGTGATACTACTTTAAAACTAATCTTGAACACTGGCTACTGAGACACTACATTGAACTACTTGGGAATTTTGTTTTTATTGCAGCCTGTTATTTTCCTCCTCTGCTAATCCTGAGCCTCTGTTTTATCAATGTCCTTTCAAATGGTGGGACTTTTTTTTGCTTTGAGTGCACCATAGCAAATCAGAAAACAAACTAACAGATACAAAAGAATATGCTCTACTCCTCTGAACACATCTTCTTAGCTTTCATTGTCTGAGGCTTACTTCCAGTCCTCTACAGTTACCACAGTAACTAATTACAAATCTGCTGCTCTGAGAAAGAATTATTTAATAGTGATGTGAGCCCTTTTCTGCTTCAGAGGCTGGCCTTTTGCTACTCAACTTCTGGTAGATGTTCGGCCTCGAGGTCATACTGTACAAACTCTGAACGTTGGTGGCCATTTCTCCTTTCTGAAACTTTTCAGTGGAGTTGAACAAGGAGGCTAAGTGTATCCCTTAAAAAAAAAGTGGTGGGGGAAGATTGTGAGAGGATTATAATGTCAGAAATTCAACATAAAGAAGTCACTTCATGAGTTGTATTTCACGTTATGTTATTTTATTTAAATGTTACATGTCCCACTCAACATAAAAAATACATCCTACTCAGTTTTCATTCTGCATTTGGTGATCACCCAGAATAATGCCCCTAGCATTATTATAACTCTGCAGTAAAAAATTCACTTTCATTTTGTTTAGAATGGCATCATCGATCATGACATGTCTGCAAAAGATCAGTTGTAAATATATTTCAATGTATGAAATGACAATCCTCAATTATGTGTAACCTAAACAGTATACCTGTATTTAGGTTCGATTCCCGGATTGGGTCACTGTTGGTGTGGAGTTTGCACTTTATCCCCATGCCTGCTTGGGTTTCCTCTGGGAGCTCCGGTTTCATCCCACAGTCTGGAAGATGCACTGGTTTCTTGCATTGACCATGCTAAATTCTCTCACAATGTATTCAAAAAGATGCCAGAGTATGGAATTTTCACACTAACTTCATTGCAGTGTTAATGTAAGACTATTTGTGGCACTAATAAATGCATTTTAAAATTTATTTATTTCCTTTGCATATTAGACAGCTGCTTCCATTAGCGTCAGTTACTTACTGGTGTCACATATATCACTTTATTCATATTGTGGTGTGAATTCACAACCAATGGGACAATGTCAGGGGAACAATGACAACCACAACAACAACTTTTATTTGCATTGCTCTTTTAATGCAAGAAAATATCCCAAGGTATTCACAGAAGCATAATCAGACAAGAAAAGGCTGGCACATGCCAGCAATGACAAAAGTTTCATGTGTACTGACAGAAAATCAGCTATGTTTGCAGACATTGAAAGTAGGGATGCCAGAAACCATTTTGCCACATTTACTGTAGCCGTTTCTTTCTAGGACACCTGGTAAAATACTCGTGGAGAATGTTTGTAATTCCAGTATCATTAATGTTGAATTAGTTATGTTAGACTGTCCGCTTTGTTAGAAGTAACCCTGTAGCATGAGTGGGGGCGTGAGGGGGGACATTAAACAGATGTTTAACTTCTTCCCAGAAAATAGTTAATCACAGAGTATGCAAACTATCCTTTCCAGTGACGTTTGTATCCCAGGCAGTGTTTCACTTAGGACAATATCATGACTCATAAACCTTTCAGTGATTTATCAAATCATTCATCAGCTGGATCTCGATTTTTATTTAACAGTTTTTAATGTTCATTTGTTTTAAAAAGTCATTGTGGGACCTGGGTATTACTGGCTGGCCAGCATTTATTGTCCATCCCCACTTGCCCATCGGTAGTTGAAAGTCAACAACATTACTATGGCTCTGGAGTCATATGTAGGCCAGACCAGGTAAGAGCAGTAGATTTCCTTTCCTGAAGGACATTAATGAACCAGATGGATTTTTCTGACAATCAACAATGGTTTCATAGGCAACTGTATATTTTTAATTCCAGATTTTTTTGAATTCAAATTTTACCATTTTCTGTGACAGGATTCAAACCTGGGTCCCCAGAAAATTAGCTGAGTTTCTGGATTAATAGTGTAGCGATAATACCACTCAACTATTGCCTCCTACAATGGGATATGGGATCTCTGACTGGGCCAGCTTTTATTGCCCACCCTAATTGCATTTATGAGGGCATTTAAGATTTAACAACTTTGTTGTAGATCTGGAGTCACATGTAGGCAAAACCAGGTAAGGAAAGCAGATTTCCTTCCCTAAGAACATTAGTGAAACAGATAGGCTTTTATAACAATGGTTTCACCGTCATCACTACACTTTCAATTAGAAATTTATTTTATTGAATTCAAAGTTCACCATCTGCTATGGTGAGATTTGAATCAGGGACCCCTGATGTTGCCCTCGGCCTTTGGATCACTAGTTCAGTGACAAAACCACTACACCGTTGCTTCACAAATTTTCTCCTTGCTGCATTAAATCAGGATCACATATATCTACCTATTCACCAAATGATAGATTTGCTAATTATAATCACAGGATTCCTACCAAAGCAAATAGCTCTATGCTTCTGCATTAGAAAGCACATTTGCTGCTGTCCAGCGAAGCAGTCCTTTATTTAGAGGTGACATATTTTGCTGTTGGTTTGCACTGCAGCTCTGTCAGTAATTAACAATCCAAGCATCAGCCAATGCTCAGAGCTGAACTGCAGTATGGTGATTTGATTTGATTTATTATTGTCACATGTGTTAACATAGAATGAAATTATTGCTTCTTGCGTGCTATGCAGACAAAGCATACCATTCATAGAGAAGGAAATGAGAGAATGTAGTGTTACAGTCATAGCTAGATGAGATGAGCAACATAGCTGCAAAACAATAAAGGTTAATTTTTCGCTTTATGCAATAGCTCTCTTGCAAAACTTGGATGGAAATAAAATTGGAAGAGATGTGAATTATGCTGTGGACTCTCTATCATCAATTTCACCCAAAACCAAGATCTCCCTCTCAGCCTTGGGCGGTTATACAAATGGATGTCTTTTTAACTGTTAGCTTTTTAAGGCTAATATAGTCATTGTACAATCTCCAACTGTTTGTAAACTGGAATAGGAAGCAGGGAGCTAGTTAAAGAATAAAGAAATCAGCCTGAAATTTCCTATTCTAGGATAGAAACTGTTGGGGATTGTACTATGGCCATTAATAACAGATTATGTAATTACTTGTGTTACAGCTTTCAAATTCAAATAACACTCATAGGATTGAAACATCTGCTGGGAATTGCTGCCCCTAGGTCAGTGAACCCCAACATGTAAATTTCATAATCCATTCACTAATGAGCAACAATTGTAAAGTGCTCATGACTAGGGATGCAAGAGAACATTATGCAGAAAATGCTTGGTGTACAGTCTGTTGTCAGTAAAAACTAGTCAAAGTGCATATTTACCTTAATGTCAGGCACATTAGGGCCATGTCAATGCAACTAAAATTTCTGAATAACACATTTCAAAGGTGACCTCGAACTGTAGGTTGAAATATAGCTACTTGTAATATCAAAGTTGTGATGTAAGTGTACTCTTTAAGTGATTTTTTTAAAAAATCATGATTTTGCAGCTCTCACAGCTTCAATGTTTACTTAGCTCACAACCATAGTGATCTCAGTGCTGCCAGGTTGGCTACCAGGAATCTTTTCATTGCTCTTTCAGCGGCTTGGATGGGAGTTGTCTGTTTTTACTTTTGGATTTTTTTATATCTTTGCATTGTTAAGGGGAATTAAAAAAAAACTGGTTGGCAGGTTAAGTGACAGAAGTTCTTTCAATTTCAGTTTTGAGCCACAGTTTAGTTTTAGAAGGGACAGCAAGTTAAAAGAAGTGTTTTCTCTCTCTCCATGCTGTTTGGGAAATTCTGCTGATTATCTGAAAGCAAGGTCTTCAATCAAGGTTTTCAATCAAAGGACTCAATTTCCATTATCAAGCGAGCATTAGATTTTACTGTGTTGAACTTGTTTTGTCTGTAGAAGGTTTTGATTTTGATTAGAACATATTAGATACATTTGTTAAGGTTTATATATCGTTTTGATTTCTTGTTTGTAATTGATAAAAGTTCTTGCTAATTTTCTAATTCTCTATGTTAACTATATTCTTAAATAAACTTCATTTCACAAAAGCTCTGTAGTGGGTCATGTGGAATATACCTCAAGTGAAACCTATAATGCTTATCCCAGCCAATTCAAAATGCAAAATTTATGATTCAGGCGGGATCCATACAACACTTCAGAGTTTCTGACCTAAACCATAACAAAATAACATAGAAATTGGTGTGAAATCTGAAGCACCTGTCAAAATGAGCGTGCAAGGGTACGGTGTGTTGATTTTGCGACCTTGTGTACAATAAGCTGCTGTTGGTGGATGGCCACGAAACATCAGAGAATTTGGGCCTAGCATTTTCTTGAAATAAGTTATATTGCTCGTTCTCTTCAAAAAACAATCTATGCCTATAGGTGGAGGTTTCTTTTTTCTGCTTATTTACATTCTTATTGGTGCAGTCTTTGATGTAAACGCTCTTCCACCTTCTTCTATCGACAACAAGACGCAGAAGTCTGAGGTCATATACTAACCAACTCAAGAACAGCTTCTTCCCAGCTGCCATCAGACTTTTGAATGAACTTACCTTGTATTAAACTGATTTTTCTCTATACTCTCCGATTGTAACACCACATTCTGCACCCTCTCCTTTCCTTCTCCATGAATGGTATGCTTTGTCTCTACAGCGCACAAGAAACAATACTTTTCACTGTGCACTAATACATATGACAATAATAAATCAAATCAAAACTCTGTGTAAAATGGGTAAAACAGCTGATTTTTATAGCAACTTAAAATCAGTCTTTAAATCGATTGTAAGACCTGCACTCATCAGCAATGGATTGGGAAGCAAATAGTAAGAGAGGACAGTGTCTGGTTCTTTCATTTCACCCCCTAACACCCTTACTGCATATCTTAATTTTTATTATTTCAATAGAAAATTATGACATAGTACTCTGTTAGTATTGTCTTTGGTTTGGGATATTGTTATTGTGGTCCTGATTTGTAGATAAGTCTGGAACTGATGCTACTAGCAAACTCTGGGCAACACTCTCAGGCCTCCCAGTAATGTGTTTCTTGCCGGTGGGAAGTAGTGCGTTGTTTGCTAGAAGTGGGATTCTCTGCTCCCGCTGCTGTCAGCAGCAACTCCCATTGATGTCACCCCAAGCTGGCAAGAAACCCATGGGCGGACCAGAGAATCCTGACAGTGTGAACGACCGGAAAATTTCAGCCTCTATCACGGTAGCACAGTGGTTAGCACTGCTGCCTCACAGCGCCGGGGGCCCGGTTCAATTCCGTTTGGGTCACTGTCTGTGGGGAGTTTGCACATTCTCCCCATATTTGTGTGGGTTTCCTCCAGGTGCTCTGATTTCGTCCCAAAGATCTGTGGGTTAGGTGGATTAGCCATGCTAAATTGCCCCTTAGTGTCAAGGGGACTAGTTGGGTAAGTGAATGGGATTGTGGAAGTAGGGCCTGGGTAGGGTTGTTGTTGGTGCAGACTCGATGGGTTGAACGGCCTTCTTCTCCACAGTAGGATTGTAGACTACAGGTGCAATTTTCCCAAAAATCAGCAAAGGCTGACACTGGATCGGAAAAGTGGTGTTGAAGCCACTGGCACTAACAGTGGCTTTCTTAATCACATCATTCAGGACACTGATCAGATTGAAATTGTCCCACCAGTAAACATGCCTCAGTACCTAATAGCTATTTCAGAACCCCACCACCACACATTGCCCCTCCACATCACATCCCTGGCATTGTATAGACACTGCCTCTAGTGCTGCCCCAGCACTGTCCAGTGCCAGAGGGCAGTGCTAGGGCAGTCCCGAGGCAGTACGAGGACTTAGTACACAGATACTGCCAGGGCATGACCCACTCCTCTCTAAGTGATTCTCACCGGAGCTCCTCTGGGCAGTTCTCCTTGGCAGATACACCTCTTGGGAGAGCAGTTGTAATTCACGCCATTCTGCCCTCATGTCAGTATGTGGACTTTCCTACAAGGGGTGATTCAGACATTGAGGCCTGATAATTAGATGTAAATATATGGAAATCACAGACAGGATGCAGAGACCTTTGTTCTTTTACTCTACTATCACCCATCATGTCTGATGAAAATGAGAAGGGAAAATCTGCTGTCCCCCGTATATTTACATATTTTAACATTAACCGTTTGTACAACAGGTACTAGCTGATTCACAAAGTATGAAGAAATTTGGGGGTTGGGGGGTAAGGATGCACCCCTTTTCTAGTGAAGGTTGATGAGAAGCTTTGGAGAAATGAGACCCAGAAATTGAAGGCATTCATCTATAAATACTGTTCCTCAAGGTGGCATTCTTGTTTCAACCATCTTCAGCTGCTTCATCAATAAACTTCCTTCAATCATAAGGTCAGAAGTGGGGATGTTCACTGATGATTGAACAGTGTTCACCATTTGCAACTCCTCAGATACTGAAATAGTCCATGTTCAAATGCAGCAAGACCTGGACAATATCTATACTTGTGGTGACAAAAAACATTTGCACCACACAACTCTGGGCAATGACCATCTCTAATGAGATAGGATCTAACCATCGCACTTTGACATTCAATGGTATTACTTTTGCTGAATCCATCACTATCAACATCCTTAGGATTACCTTTAATTAGAAATTGAACTGGACCAACCAGACAGACACTGTGGCTACAAGAGCAGGTCAGAGGCTAGGAATCCTGTGGTGAGTAACTCATCTCCTGTCTTCACCATCTACAAAGTACCAGTAATGGAATACTCCCCCCTTGTCTGGATGAATGCAACTCCAGAAACCTTCAAGAAGATCGATACCATCCAGAATAAAGCATCCCATTTGATTGCTACTCCTTTCACATGAAATCAGTGGTAGTGGTGTGCAACCATTTACAAGATGCACTTGTAGATGGTTACACCAAGGCTCCTTAGGTAACATCTTCCAAACCTATGACTACTACCAATTAGAAGGAAAACAGCAGCATATACTAGGAACACCACTACCCTCCAAGTTACTCAGAACCTTGACTTGGAAATATGTTATCGTTCCTTCACTGTCCCTGGACAAAAGTCCTGAAATTCCTTCTCTAACAGCATTGTGGACATACTTACAAGATATGGACTACAGCAGTTCAAGAATGTAGCTCACTGAACAGCAATTGGGGATGGGCAGCAAATGTTGACTTTTCCAGCAAAGCCCACATCCTGTAAATGAATTTTAAAAAAGAAGGATGTTTGAGGAGTATTACACATATTTGCAGGCATTGAGATCAACCTCAAAGGATGAGTAACACCTGACAGGTAAATTGCTTGCACCTACAGCAATACTTTGTTAGGCAAATCATTGCAAGTTTTGTTCTTTAGTGCAGGCACCATTGGAGTGAGTATCAGTTACAATAGAGTCATCTACAGGATTCTCAACTAAGAAGTGACCACAGGTTATTCAATATCTGCATCTCCTTGAGAACATAGAACTTATTTGTAGATCATGATGGAATCTGCAGTTTGAGGCATCTGAATGAGTAGTAGTGATGTCAAAGACAATGGTACACGAGCAACTGGTGACCAATTCAACAATGTAGCAGGAGCAGGAGGAAGGTGGCATCTTCTTCTTAAGCAGATTATAGTACTGTTACAGAGGAAGTAAAAGTGATTACAAAAGTGATTAGCTGTGATTGCTGCTAATAATAGAATCATAGAATCCTACAGTGCAGAAACAGGCCTTCGGTCTATCGAGTCTGCACCGACCACAATCTCACCCAGGCCCTAATCCCTCTAACCTACACATCCCAGGACACTAAGGGGCAATTTTAGCATGACCAATCAACCTAACCCACACATCTTTTGGACTGTGGGAGGAAACTGGAGCACCCAGAGAAAACCCACGCAGACATGAGGAGAATATGCAAACTCCACACAGACAGTGACCCAAGCCAGGAATCGAACCCAGGTCCCGGGAGATGTGAAGCAGCAGTGCTAACCACTGTGCTACCGTGCTGCCCATGTAATGTCAATCAATATTCCAGAAAGAGATGAGGAGAAGTTATCAAATAAAATGAAAGAAACGAGAACAAAAACCAGTTGACCCAAGGATGCAGCTTGAAATCAGGTCCATGTGATCACAGAACGTAGAACATTACAGCGCAGTACAGACCCTTCGGCCCTCGATGTTGTGCCGGCCAGTGGACCCTCTAACCTAAACTATTCCAATATCATCCATATGCCTATCCACCGAACATTTGAATGCCCCCAAAGTAGGCGAGTCCACAACTGCTGCAGGCAGGGCATTCCACGCCCTCACCACCCTCTGTGTAAAGAACCTGCCTCTGACATCCGTCCTATAACTACCACCTCTTAATTTAAAGTTATGTCCCCTCGTGTTGGTCATCACCATCCGAGGAAAAAGGCTCTCATATCCACCCTATCCAGTCCTTTGATCATCTTATACGCCTCAATTAGGTCACCGCATAACCTTTTTCTCTCTAATGAAAATAACCTCAGGTCCCTCAGCCTTTCCTCATAAGGCCTTCCCACCATACCAGGCAACATCCTGGTAAACCTCCTCTGCACCCTTTCCAATGCTTCCACATCTTTCTTATAATGCGGCGACCAGAACTGTACGCAATACTCCAAGTGCGGCCGCACCAGAGTTTTGTACAGTTGTAACATAACCTCACGGCTCCTAAATTCAATCCCTCTACCAATAAAAGCTAACACACCGTACGCCTTCTTAACAACTTTATCAACCTGGGTGCCAACTTTTAAAGAGCTATGTACTTGTACCCCAAGATCCCTCTGCTCGACAACACTATTAAGGGTCCTTCCATTAGCCCTATATTTCATATGCCTGTTATTCCTACCAAAGTGAATCACCTCACACTTATCCGTATTGAATTCCATTTGCCACCTCACGGCCCAGCTCTGCAACCTATCTATGTCCCTCTGCAAACTGTAACATCCATCCTCGCTGTCTACAACTCCCCCCACTTTGGTATCGTCAGCAAATTTACTAATCCAACCCTCTACACCCTCATCTAGGTCATTTATAAAAATGACAAACAGCAGTGGCCCTAAAACAGATCCTTGAGGTACACCACTTGTAACTGCACTCCAGGTTGAATATTTCCCATCAACCACCACCCTCTGTCTTCTATCAGCTAGCCAATTCCTAATCCAAACTGCTAAATCACCTTCAATCCCATGCATCTGCACTTTCTGCAGTAGCCTACCATGGGGAACCTTATCAAACGTTTTGCTAAAATCCATATACACTACATCAACTGCCTTACCCTTATCTACCTCTTTGGTCACCTCCTCAAAAAACTCAATAAGGTTTGTGAGGCACGACCTACCCTTCACAAAACCGTGCTGACTATCCCTAATCAATTTATTTCTCTCTAGATGCTTATAAATCCTATCCCTTATAATTCTTTCCAAGACTTTGCCCACAACAGAAGTCAGGCTCACCGGTCTATAATTTCCAGGATGGTCCCTACTCCCCTTTTTGAACAAAGGGACAACATTTGCCATCCTCCAGTCTTCCGGCACTATACCTGTCGCCAATGACGACATGAAGATCAAAGCCAAACGCTCTGCAATCTCTTCTCTAGCCTCCCAGAGAATCCTAGGGTAAATCCCATCTGGCCCAGGGGACTTATCAATTTTCATACCCTCAATGTTCGCTAACACCTCCTCCTTATGAACCTCAATCCTGCCCAGTCTACAACCTGGTATCGCAGTATTCTCCCTGACAACATTGTCTTTCTTCTGCGTGAATACTGACGAAAAATACTCATTCAGTGTCTCTCCTATCTCCTCAGGCTCCACGCACAACTTCCCACTGCTATCTCTGACTGGCCCTAATCTTGCCCTAACCAATCTTTTATTATTTATATACCTGTAAAAAGCTTTAGGATTCTCCTTAATCCTATCCGCCAAAGTCTTCTCGTGTCCTCTTCTAGCTCTTCTCAACTCCCTCTTTAGCTCCTTCCTGGCTAATTTATAGCTCTCCAGTGCCCTAGCTGAGCCTTCACGTCTCATCATTATATAAGCCTCCTTCTTCCTCTTCACCAGAGATTCAACTTCCCTAGTACACCATGGTTCCCTCACTCAACCACTTCCTCCCTGCCTGGCAGGTACATATTTATTACGGACATGCAGAAGCTGTTCCTTAAATATGCTCCACATTTCAGATGTCCCCAGCCCCTGCAATATCCTGCTCCACCCTATGCATCCTAAATCTCTCCTAATAGCCTCATAATTACCTTTCCCCCAGCTATAACTACTGTTATTCGGTATGTGCCCATCCCTTTCCATCACTAAGGTAAACGTAACCGAATTGTGGTCACTATCACCAAAGTGCTCACCCACCTCCAAGTCTAACACCTGGTCTGGTTCATTACCCAGTACCAAATCCAATACAGCCTCACCTCTTGTTGGCCTATCTACATACTGAGTCATGAAACCCTCCTGCACACATTGAACAAAAACTGACCCCTCTAACATACTTGAACTATAGCTTTTCCAATTGATATTAGAAAAGTTAAAGTCCCCCATTACAACTACCCTGTTACTTTCACACCTATCCAGGATCAACTTTGCAATCCCTTCCTCTACTTCTCTGGAACTTTTTGGAGGCCTATAAAAAACTCCCAACAGTGTGACCTCTCCTTTTTTGTTTCTAATCTCAGCCCACACTACCTCAGCAAACAAGTCCACATCAAACATCTTTTCTGCCACCGTAATGCTGTCCTTAACTAACAATGCCACTCCTCCCCCTCTTCTACCACCACCTCTGCTCTGACTAAAACATCTGAACCCCGGAACCTGCAACAACCATTCCTGCCCCTGCTCTATCCACGTCTCTAAAATGGCCACAACATCGAAGTCTCAAGCACCAATCCAGGCTGCAAGTTCATCCACCTTATTACGTATGCTCCTTGCATTAAAGTATACACACTTCACACCACCATCCCATTTGCCACTATACTGCTGCGACCTAGAAACCTTATCCGTGACCTCCCTATTCACATCCTCTTGTATACTGACACAACAATTCAGGTTCCCATCCCCCCCGAATCAGTTTAACCCCCCCCGAATAGCACTGGCAAATTTACCCCCCAAGATATTGGTACCTCTCCGGTTCAGGTGCAGACCATCCCTCTTGTAGAGGTCCCACCTACCCCAGAATGAGCCCCAATTGTCCAAATACCTGAACCCTTCCCTCCTGCACCATCCCTTTAGCCATGAGTTCAAATGTTCTCTCTCCCTATTCTTTTCTATGCTATCCCACGGCACAGGTAACAAACCAGAGATAACCACTCCGTTTGTTTTAGCCCTAAGTTTCCACCCTAACTCTCTGAATTTCTGCTTTATATCCCCATCCCTTTTCCTACCTACGTCATGGGTACCTACATGCACCACAACTTGGGGCTGGTTCCCCTCCCGCTTAAGGATCCCGAACACTCGGTCAGAGATATCACTGACCCCAGCGCCCGGGAGGCAACATACCAACCGCGAGTCCCGCTCCTTCCCACAGACTCTCCTATCTATCCCCTTAACTAGGAAGTCCCCAATCACTAATCCAGATCTTTTCTTCCCCCTTCCCACCTGAGCATCAAGGACAGGCTCAACTCCCGAGACCTGTACTCCATGGCTTACCCCGGTTGTATCTTCATCCCCAACAGCATCCAAAGCTGATCATGGCAGGATGAGATGTGGCATGGGCGGTGCAGGACAGCATGAAGGCTGGATTGTAGAGTAGGGATAACCAACATATAAAATTGCTGTTCAACATATAAGGTCACTGTTACTTCATAATCGCTGGGCTAAAATCCTAGAATCTTTTTCTTACCAGCACTGTGGGTATACCTACACTAGTTGGAATGCAATGGTTCAAAAAGGCAGCTCACCACCACCTTGTTGCGGGCAATCAGGGATGGTCAATAAATGCTGGTCGAGCCAACAACATTCATATCATGTGAAAGGATCAGAAAAAATCAAGACGTGAGGTGAATCTAAGAAGGAAATCCAGAAGAAGTCCACATCTTGTAGAAGATTGTACCCATTGATCTAAGGTAAGTGGGAACTGCTGTCATATGAGAATTGGTGGTTAATTCATTGAAAGAAGAGAGCTGGAATTTTACCTGGGAATAATCATTGTCTTCAAGGACTTTGTGGCTGAAATTGATACCATATTTGCTGAGTGGACTGTCTGATACATCTGTGAGATATTTCTTTGTTGTATCTACTATTTAATGTGCAATTATATAATTTATATTAATTATGATTTGCTTGTTAATTCATGCTTAATTTATTTTGAAGTTGGTCTGGTTGTTAAAGTAAAAGTTGTAATAGGTGAAATCTTGTCCATTGGCCTTTGATTGGGTTGTTCTGTAAATTTGACTCTTTAGGTTTGTTGATCATCATGAATAAAGCAAGGTATATAATGGACAGAAAAGAGTGCAGCTTGAATCACCACTTCTAGATAGTGGTGAGTTCCTCATGCAGCCATTAAACCATCTCAACAATCAGAGGAGTTGCTGATCCAGAGTCCAGTAGGTCCACCCGTATCAGATATTAGACCTCTCGGCAGCATATGTCTGGCCTCCAGCTATTCCCCACACAGTACCACATCATTAGGTCACTGCAGCCAACACAAGGCTGCACAACAGCAAGTGACAAGATACAACAAGCAACAGCTCCCCTACCAGGAGCAAGCTGTTAAGGAAACCAGGGCCAATTCAGTCCCATGAGTCTTTCGTGGAGCAGAAGGAGTCAATCAACTCCTGAGATACTACCCTTCAGTCAGCATTGAGAAGAAGCCTGACATTAGGATGACAACAAAAAAAACTTGTGTGAAAATATCTCTGGAGAGCACATTGTTAGAAAGAAACATGGAAACGAAAAGTAGGAGAAGGCCATTCAGTCCTTTGAGCCTGCTCTTCAATTCATTTTGATCATGGCTGGTTATTGAATTAAGCATCCTGAACCCCCCTGCCCCCATATCACTTTCTCAGATAAGGACATCAAAATTGCACACAAAACTCCAGGTGTGGCCTCAATTCCGCATACGTTTGCAGCAAAACATCCCTATTCCTATATTCAAAACTGCTCGCTTTGAAGACCAACATACCATTTGCCTTTTTTACTGTCTAGTATACCTATATGCTTACTTTCAATGACTGATGCATGAGGAATCAAAAGTTTCACTGAATAGCCACCTCACTCAATTTACACCCATTCAAGTAATAATCCCTCTTCCTATTATTGCTACCAAAGTGGATAACCTCACATATATCCACATTATACTGCATCTGCCATGCAGATGCCCATACAGTCAGCCTGTCCAAATCACGCTGAAGCATCCCTGCATCCTTTTTACAGCTCTTCCTCCCACACAACTTTGTATCATCTGCAAATATGAAGATAATATATTCAATTATCTCTTCCAGATTATTAGTATATAAGGTGAATAGGTAGGATCCTAGCACAGATCCCTGCAGAAGCCCACTAGTCACTGACTGCCAATCAGAAAAAGACCCATTCATGCCAACTCATTTCTTGCTATCTGCTAACCAATTATCTATCCAAATCTCGACATTACACGCAATCCCATGTGCTATAACGTTACATAATAGTCTAATATGTGAGAAAATCTGGATTATTTTGTAAAATTCTATATACACTCATAACTGGTACTGAGATTTAGAAAAATCCTTTATTCAAGATTCTTTGGAATTCGTTACCCCAGAGGGCTGTGGATGTCCAGTCACTGAATATATTTAGGATAGAAATTGATAGACCTTTGGGGATTAAGGCCAAAATTTCCAATCCCACTGGCAGCAAGCTCCTGCCGTAGGCTCTCCCAGTGGTGAAGGATACGAACAACAGGAAAACCCACTGACAGTGTTAAAAAGATTACGTTGATTATGTTCACTTTGAAATTCAGTGCAACAAAGTTTAATGCACTTTGACGTATGGCACTTTGTGCCATAGTATAATACATGGAAGGGTGCAGTCATAATCAAGTGATAATGATTCATGCTGTGGCATAGAAATGAAAAGGGCTGGCACATTCTCATGGTCGGATGGATGGTGGCTTAGGGAATGTTTCACTAACGACAATAAGGGGGTAGAAGGAAGTAAGGGGTTATCAAAGATAGACTTTGTTCCATAGAAAGAAGACTTTAGTAATGAAATGCTATATGCCTCTTTCAGGCAATGCTATTTGAATTCTATCCTATGCTGTGTCATGAACCACATGGATGTTATTTGAGAGGGCATCTCAACTTGAAATATTGCTTTGTGGTGCCGTATAGTTTTGTTTTTGGAATGATGCAAGGGGTCATGTGAAATACCTAGTGAGAATAACTAGTCACATTGTAACAATTACTAAAACTATTTATTAAACCCTAGAACAGACAAATATGCACAAATAAGATTATAACACTCCAGACAATTAAATATATGAATTATTAAACACACAGAGTTTGTATAAAAATTACCCCTTGTTCCAAAATATATATATATATATATATATATGCGATCGCTGGACTCCTTAAGACTTTCCTGTTCCCAAATAACATTTTACTTAAACAAATTACAAGTCAAATCCAGCAGGGTTACTGTACAGTACAAGGCAGATGATAAAGTCCAGGAAATCTCTTTCCCCAGTCCAGCGAAGATACTGAAAGTAGCTTTACGAAGGTTCCTGGACTAGCCTGGCTCAAAGATGTCTTAGATGTTAAAATGGCCTGTCAGATTCTGAGCTGTAAAACTGATCTCTCCAGCTCTTGCATGTTACAATGCCATCTTAGATGTTAGATGTTAAACTAGCTTCTTGGCTATGAAATGTTAACCATCCTGCCTGCTTCTGCAGGTGCTGATAAGTATATCCTGATTCCTGTGTGATTTTCTCTTTTGTATATTTGGGCTGCCCACGTCTCTTATATTTCATGACTCTCGAAATTAGCATCTGTATACCTCCACTGATCTCTTAGTCATCCAGGGAAGCTGTTTCCTGACAATAGCTATTTATACCTGATTCTGTTTGTTAATCTCACTGCAGGGAAAGACCACATCTCAAAAACCCCTTTGAATGCTGTTGCCAGGAAGATCGGTGACAGCTGTCACTCCTCTTCCATGATAGTGGAATACAAAGATGCACTCACAACTGTCCCTGAGAATCTGGCAGAGGGTCAGGGGATGGAGAACAGTCTGACCCCCTGAGAAGCATGTATAGGCAAAATGACAATTGATGTTCCAATTGCCCAAAATCTCCTGTGCCAGGGACCCCTCACTTTTGGCTGTTTCAGTTTATCCTGGCAACCAAGTTTCATAAATCTCTGACTAATTTCAGATCATGTCAGCAGTGGAAAGTCAGGAAGCTCATAACTGTTATGCCCAAAGCAGCACTCTGATGTATGCAAATGAAGCCATTGAGGTCTCCGGGTAAGTTTTGGCAAATTTACAACACACGGGAATGAGAACAGGTGGTGGATTCGTTTTCCACCTGACTTTCCGCGTTAATGTCTATCTATCTCTCTCTCTCTCTCTCGCACTCTAACAGTATCTATCTCACTTTATTTATTTTATTTACTTATTTTAAAGTCTTGTGTGTGACAATTCTCACTTCAACGAGTAGGATAGCACTTTAAATCTGCCCACAATAGGAAAAAAAAATCAAATACCACACCATTTTGATTGGCTTATATAAGCAACCTAACAAAACCGATTCATGGAAACAGATCAGCAAAAACGACCAATTCAAATGCTACAATTTAAATTAATCGTGTAGTTCAATTTATTTGTTCAAAGTAGTCCTAGCTGCCACCTGATTTCTGACCCAGTTGAATATGTAGCGATATAAATAATGTTTATAACACAAGGAAAACACATAAAACCTAAATAATTCATGCCAAAATCATTAACTCACCCATAAAATAAATCACACAATGTTAGAAATCCTTGTGAGCAGTTTTCCCCCCAAGGTAGCCTAGTTGGTTATGTTATTGAAGCAACAATCCAAGGTCATGAGTTCATCTTCCACTAGAACAAAATATGAAATTAAATTCAATAAATCTGACCATTTCTGGGCTAGTACCAGTTGCTAGATTATCAAAAAAAAATGCTCATAAAAGAGAACCTGGCATCCTGTCTGGCTGATGTGTGACTTTGTTTCCATGCTTGGTAGTTGCTTCTTAATGCCCTTTGAAGTGGTTACTCAGTTACAGAAAATATGGTAATGACCGAGGGGAGCAAGTAAACTCAGCTCAGTCAATTCTCTTCGACAACATCTGGGTGACAGGTGCCCAAGTTGAGAATGCTATCCCAAAGACTAGTCAAGCAAACAGCTTAATATAGTCACATTCACAATCATATCTATCATGTAGCATCCCAGACTCTCACTTTACCTTCCTGGGTATACCCTGCCTCATTGACAGAGATAAAAGCATAATGCTATACAGAAGGATCGGTGAGGCCCTATGAGTTGCCAACACTAACTTAAGGCCTCATCACTCTTGCCCAGAAATAAAATGACTTCTCGGGGCTTTTCAGGCAACCATAATAGATATTCTAATGAAAATATAAGCCAGGATTCAATATAAATGTGTGTTCATTAGGTGATTGGAACAATGTTCAGGAGAACTGAGAAATTCACCCAGTTTGATAACAATGTAAGGGAACATCATGATAGGGTTACTCTGTCTGATAATGTTGCTGGTTTTCTAATTCCAAAGTCATAGATTCTGTTCTTTTAATTACACAGATATAATGTCATTGGGATCATGGAGATCTGGTTCCAGTTGACTAGGGATGGGAACTCAACATCCTGGGGTATTCAATATTCCCAAATAAAGAGAGATGGAAAGGAAAAGGGGGGGTTGGTGAGGTAGTATTGCATGTTGAAGAAGAGATTAATGCAATAGTCAGGAAGGACATTAGCCTGGACAATATGGGATCTGTTGGGTGGAGCTCTGGAATACCAAAGGACAAAAAATGCTAGTGGAAGTTGTGTACAGACTACCAAACAGTAGTAGTGAGAATGGGGATGGCATCAAGTAGGAAATTAGAAATGCCTGCAGTAAGGATATAGCAGTTTTCATGAGTGATTTCACTCTTCATATTGATTGGGCTCATCAAACTGGCAGCAAATTGGTAGTAATGTGATGGAGGAGGATTTCTTAAAATGGATGAGGGATGGTTTTCTTGAGCAATTTTTCAAGGAACCAACTATAGAGCAGGTTTTCCTAGACGGGGTATTATATAATGAGAAAAGATTAATTAGCAGCCTGGTGGTGTGAGATCCTTTGGGGAAGATTGACCATAATATGGTAGAATTATTCATTAAGATGGAAAGGGACACAGTTAAGTCTGAGACTAGGGTCCTGAACTTGAGAAAAGCTAACTTTGATAAGATATGCATTGGTTAGGATAAGCTGGCAAAACAAACTTGAAGTGAACAATGGATAGGCAATGGCAGACATTTAAAGGACACATGGATGAACTTCAACAACTAGACGTTCTTGTGTGGCATTAGAGTAAAATGGGGAAGGTGACTTATCCATGGCTAACAAGGGGATTCAGGGATAGTGTTAAAACCAGAGAAGAGACATATAAATTGGCCAGAAAAAGCAGCAAGCCTGAGGACTGTGAGAAATTTAAAATCCAGCGATGGAAGGCAAAAGGGTTAATTCAGAACAGTTAAATAGAATATGACAGTAGGCTTGCAGAAAACATAAAAACTGACTGCAAAACCTATAGATATGTGAAGAGAAAAAGACTCTTCAGGACAAATGCAGGTCCCTTACAGTTAGAATTAGGTGAATTCATAATGAGTGCCAAAAACATGGCAGACATGCTGAACAAATACTTTGTATTGGTCTTCACTAAGAGGACACAAATAATCTTCCAGAAATACTAGGGTACAAAGAGTTTAGCATGAAGGAGGAACTGAAGGAATCCTCATTTGTCAGAAAATTTTAATGGGGAAATTGCTAGAATTAAAACTTGACTAATTCCCAGGGCCTAATTCTTTGCATCCCAGAGTACTCAAGAAAGTAGTCCTAGAAATAATGGATTAATTGATGATCATTTTCCAGCCTTCTATAGACTCTGAAAGAGTTCCAGTGGATTAGAAGATAAGTAACATGACCTCAACTTTTTAAAAAAGGAGGAAAAGAGAAAATTGGAACTTATAGATAAGTTAGCCTGACATCAGTATGGCGAAAATACTGGTCAGTTATTGAGGATGCAGTAATTAGCATTCGTAAAGCATTGACAGGATCGGTTCAAGTCTGCATGGGTTCACTAAAAGGAAATCATGATTGACAAATCTCCTGGCATTTTTTGAGGATTTGGCCAGTAGAGTGGACAAGGGTGAACCAGTGGATGCTGTGTATCTGGACTTTCAAAAGGCTTTTGATAAAGTCCAACACAAGAGATTACTGAGAAAAATGAAAGTTCATGATTTTGGGAGTAATGTATTGACATGGATAGAGAACTAATTGACAGATAGAAAATAGACAGTGGGAATAAATGGGTCCTTTTCAGTATGGCAGGCAGTGACTAGTGGAGTACCGATCCAAAGTATTTGTTCAGCAGGTCTGCATCTCTTTGGTGCTCATTACGAATTCACCTAATTCTAACTGCAAGGGATCTGCATTTGTCTTCACGAGTCTTTTTCTCTTCACATATCTATAGGTTTTGCAGTCAGTTTTTATGTTTTCTGCAAGCCTACTGTCATATTCTATTTAACTCTTCTGAAAATATCCATACCGAGGGAGGAAGCATTAGAGCTTCTAGGTAGCATTAAAACTGATAAATCTCTGGGGCCTGAAGGCATTTATCCCAGGCTGCTTAGGGAGGTGTGAGGTGAAATTGCTGGGCCTCTGACGCAAATCTTTGTCTCTTCCTTGGACACAGGTGAGGTCCCAGAGGACTGGAGAATAGCTAATGTTGTACCGTTGTTTAAAAAGGGTAGTAGGGATAACCCTGGAAATTATAGGCCGGTGAGTTTGACGTCAGTGGTAGGGAAGCTGTTGGAAGGGATTCTTAGAGATAGGATGTATAGGCACTTAGAGCGTTATGAGCTGATTAGGGATATGCAGCATGGATTTGTTAAGGGGAGGTGGTGCCTTACAAATCTGGTCGAATTTTTTGAGGAGGTGACGAAAACGGTGGACGAAGGGCGAGCCGTTGATGTTGTCTATATGGATTTTAGTAAGGAGTTTGACAAGGTCCCTCATGGGAGGTTAGTCGAGAAGGTCAAGGCAAATGGGATACAAGGACAGGTAGCTAGATGGATAAGTAACTGGCTTGGTAATAGGAGACAGAGAGTAATAGTGGAAGGGTGTTTCTCTAGCTGGAGGTCAGTCACTAGTGGTGTGCCGCAGGGCTCGGTACTGGACCTCTTCTATTTGTAATATATATAAATGAGTTGGAAGAGGGAGTAAGTGGAGTGATCAGCAAGTTTTTAGACGATACAAAGGTGGCTGGACTTGCGGATAGTGAGGAGCATTGTCAGGCGATGCAGCAGGACATAGATAGGCTGGTAGCTTGGGCAGACAGGTGGCAGATGGAATTCAATCCTGATAAATGTGAGGTGATGTATTTCGGGACAAAGAATGTTGGGGGGAGGTATATGATAAAGGGTAGACCTATTAAGAGTATAGAAACGCAGAGGGACCTGGGGGTGCAGGTGAACAAGTCTCTGAAGGTGGCAGAACAAGTGGAGAAGGTTGTGAAGAAAGCATATAGCATGCTAGCCTTTATAGGAAGGGGTATAGAGTACAAGAGCTGGCCTTTAATGTTGCAGTTGTATAAAACGTTGGTTAGACCTCATTTGGAATACTGCGTCCAGTTCTGGTCGCCTTACTACCGGAAGGACGTGTAGACTCTGGAGAGAGTGCAGAGGAGGTTTACCAGGATGCTGCCTGGTATGGAAGGTCTGAGTTACGAGGAGAGATTAGGCAAATTGGGACTGTTTTCCTTAGAAAGACGTAGACTTAGAGGAGATCTGATAGAGGTGTACAAGATTTTGAAGGGGATAAATAGAGTAAACAGGGCTAAGCTTTTTCCTAGGATGGACTCAAATAGCACGAGGGGTCACGGGCTTAGGGTGAGGTGGGTAAGGTATAATTTGGATGCTAGAGGGAGTTTTTTCACACAGAGGGTGGTGGGGGTATGGAATGCGCTACCAAGTAAAGTGGTGGAGGCAGGTACTCTGGAGATATTTAAGAAATACTTAGATGGGGACATGAACAGAATGGGAATGGAGGGGTATAGAAAACTGATTTAAAATAGGGATCATGAGCCTTGGGAGTCCCTGGGAAGTGTGTAAAGAGATGATGATATTGACGTACTTGTTTTTATCCTACAGGTGCTTTGGTCCACCTTGTTGTCTAACGAGGGGCATACACGCGATGGGTCGTGAGAGGGCTGCTCTTGGATCTTTTTTCGAGAGTATCCTAGTGCTTCACGTCGTTAGTGTACGCTTGACCTGGACCATTTGATGAGCAACACGACAGCTCAGTGACTATCGCTGTGCTGTGCAGATACATGGATTTGGGCCTGTGTCTGTGGGAGTTTGCGCATTCTCCCCATGCTTGCGTGGGTTTTCTCCGGGAGCTCCAGTTTCCTCCCACATCCCAAAGATGTGCTCTTAGGCTAATTGGCAAAACAAATTCTCCCTAAAATGTCTCAAATTTGGTTTTTAATCCATAGATCTATAAACATGGACAAGGA
Organism: Sphyrna mokarran; assembly: GCA_024679065.1. NCBI lineage: Eukaryota > Metazoa > Chordata > Chondrichthyes > Carcharhiniformes > Carcharhinidae > Sphyrna > Sphyrna mokarran. The sequence continues at coordinate 46,408,799 of JAGIQG010000005.1, forward strand.
TCGCGGGTAGAGGTGGGAACATCGGGTTGGCAGCGCGGGCTCATTGGGCCGAAGGGCCTGTTTCCCGTGCTGTTTTGTTCTTTGTTCTTTGAATTAACCCTTTTGCCTTCCATTGCTGGATTTTAAATTTCTCACAGTCCTCAGGCTTGCTGCTTTTTCTGGCCAATTTATATGTCTCTTCTTTGGCTTTAACACTATTCCTGATTCCCCTTGTTAGCCATGGATAAGCCACCTTCCCCATTTTATTCTAATGCCACACAAGAACGTCTAGTTGTTGAAGTTCATCCATGTGTCCTTTAAATGTCTGCCATTGCCTATCCATTGTTCACTTCAAGTTTGTTTTGCCAGCTTATCCTAACCAATGCATATCTTCTCAAAGTTAGCTCTTCTCAAGTTCAGGACCCTAGTCTCAGACTTAATTGTGTCCCTTTCCATCTTAATGAATAATTTTACCATATTATGGTCAATCTTCCCCGAAGGATCTCACACCACCAGGTTGCTAATTAATCTTTTCTCATTATACAATACCCAGTCTAGGAAGACCTTCTCTATAGTTGGTTCCTTGAAAAATTGCTCAAGAAAACCATCCCTCATCCATTTTAAGAAATCCTCCTCCATCACATTACTACCAATTTGCTGCCAGTTTGATGAGCCCAATCAATATGAAGGGTGAAATCACCCGTGAAAATTGCTATATCCTTACTGCAGGCATTTCTAATTTCCTACTTGATGCCATCCCCATTCTCACTACTACTGTTTGGTAGTCTGTACACAACTCCCACTAGCATTTTTGTACTTTGGTATTGTACTAGGATCTCAAATTTGCAGATGACACTAAGCTGGGTGGCAGTGTGTGCTGTGGAGAGGATGCTAAGAGTCTGCAGGGTGATTTGGACAGTCTGGCAGAGTGGACAAATGCAATATAATGTGGATAAATATAAGGTTATCCACTTTGGTGGCAAAAGCAGGAAGGAGAATTATCTGAATAGGAGCAGTTTAGGAAAAAGGGACGTGCAATCTGGGTGTCATGGTGGAACAGTCGCTGAAGGTTGGCACGGATTACAGGAGGCGATAAGAAATGCTAATGGCACATTGGCCTTCACAACAAGAGAATTTGAGTATAGAAGCAGGGATATTTTGCTGCAGATATACATGGCCTTGGTGATGCCACAGCTTGAGTATTATGCGCAGATTTGGTCTCCTAGTCTGAGGGAGTCCACCGAAAGTTCACCAGGCTGATTCTTGGAACGGCAGGACTGACATAAGAAGAGAGACTGGAACGACTGGGCTTGTACTCACTGCAATTTAGAAGAATGAGAGGGAATCTCATAGAAACATATAAAATCCTGATGGGATTGGACAGCTAGTTGCTGGAAAAATGTTCCTGATGTTGGTGAAGTCCAGAGCTGGAGGTCACAATCTAAGAATAAGGGATAAGCCTTTCAGGACTGAGGTGAGGAAGAACTTTTTCACTAAGAGTTGTGAACCTGTGGAATCCTCTGCCACAGAAAGTTGTAGGGGCCAATTCGTTAGATATGTTCAAGAGGGAGCTGGACATGGCCTTTATATCCAAAAGAAACAAGGTTATGGAGAAAAAGCAGGAGTGGGACACTGAAAGTGCATAATCAATTATAATCATATAGAATAGTGGTGCATGCTCAAAGGGCTGAATGGCCTCCTCCTGCGTCTATTTTCTATGTTTTTGAAAATTTTCAATGTCATTTGTGCTTTATAGGTTTCGACTGCAATTTGATAGAGTGGAAGAAATTAAACAGAACAAAATGGCCACATTTTCACTTTGAAAATTGATTAAATAATAACTCTAGTCCAACAATATCATAAATTATAAAACCTATTCATAGAATCATAGAGTGATGTTACAGTGAAGAAAATACCTTGCCCAGTACACCTGTAACAGCTCTTTTCAATTAAACACACAGTCCTTATCATTCTCCATTGCACTAGAAATTGTTACACTTTGACTATATATCTAATTCATTTTTGTAAGTTACAATTGAATCAATTTCTACCATCTTTTAAGGCTTCATCCAAGTCATAATAAATGTATAATCTTTTTTCTTGTCACCTCTGGTTCTCATGCCAATCACTTTAAATCTGTGAGTTCTCATTGCCACTTTAGAGTTTGTCATAGGTTGCTCTGTCAAAACCTTCTATGAGTTTGATCACTCTGATATTTCTCCTTAACTGTCTTTGCTCTTTTCTGACCATATGAGAAGAAGTGAACAGGTTCCCCTTTATTCAGCTTTCTTGATTGATCACAACAGCGGATTAAATTTTTTTTTAAAACATATGGATATGCCTTTTCAGAATTCAATTATGTTTAATTATTTAGTGAAAAATGAGAAACCGGTTGTACAACCTTTTCTTAAGTTGAAGAAAGAACAAATTTATTAACTAATAAATTCAAGGGAAGAAAATTACAAAAATATGTCTCACAGGCATCAGAAATAAGGGAAGTTAGTGTCCACATTAAAAAATAGTTAGAATTATATATGGTTAAGTGTCCTTTGATTGTCCTGGAAGAATCAATTGTGAAACATTGTACCCACTTCACGATACCTGGCTTCGTGGATGTGGTCGGATATGGAAGATGTTGCAATTACTAGGAGAACTCATTTTGCTGGTTGATTTCTAGTAACATTGGCTTCCAAACCAATTGAAGTACTCATTACAATTGAGAGAGAGAGAGAGATGGAGAGAGGAAGCCCAGCCTACAACTTATTTGCTTTGTTGAAAACATTTTTGCAATCTCTCTATAGTGACTGCAGCCTCGCTTTTTATACTTCACCCATTGTCAAGTTCCAACGTAGATCTGTCTGTGGCAGCCATTGTTTCAATACCTAGCACTTTGCATTTAATTGTCTCTTTCTCAGACAATGATGAGTTTGGATGTGTTGCTGAATTAAAAATTCATTTTGTTTCTTGGTAGTACATTTGGGCAGCATGTTTGCATGTTGGTTAGCACTGCTGCCTCATAGCACCAGGGAGCCAGGCTCAATTCCTGGCTTGGGTCATTGCTTATGTGGAGTTTTCACCTTCTCCCTGTGTCTGTATGGGTTTCCTCTGGGTGCTTCAGTTTCCTCCCACATTTTGAAAAACATGCTGGTTTGGTGCAGTGACCTGAACAGGCACTGGATTTTGGAAACTAGGGGAATTTCACAGTAACTTCATTGCAGTGTTAATGTAAGCCTTACTTGTGACTAATAAATAAACTTTACTTGAACGTAACTGGAATATTTCTGAAAAAGGAGGCAGCTTTTAGTCCTGCGCTCATCAGGACAAATGCAACAATGTCAAATTTCAAGCAATCATAATAATTAATACTACTGGTAAAAGGATACTGAGTGGTTGGCAAGTTGGTTCAGACTCTTTTTACAATTTTTATTTTTTCTTTCTTTCCAGGTAGTTTGCATTTATATTTAACAAGTACCTGCAGTGGGATTTCCAATTATTTTCATCATTTGGGGGAGTTGGCCACACATTTGTCATCTTGTACACACTATCGGAATATCTTCAGAAACATCTAACTATTCAGTCATTTTTGCAGTATCTCTTACCAAGAAAAATGATTTGTTTATTTAATGGTGAACTGTTGCCTCACTCAGTTTCCCCGTCTGCCAACCAGTTGCAATTATGCACAGGTTTTCTGGTTGTATTTGTCAATCACTGGGACCTATTTCAATAAGTCAAAGAGATTGGCGTCACAAAATGTGTTCACACCAGCACTCTGTGCTTCGAATGCAAGCTTACTACAGTGTCACTAATGATGCCAACTTAAATTTTGAAAAACCCAGACTACATTTTCCTGCCAAGTGAAAACTCTTTGAAAAATCAAATCTTAAATGTTGTTGAAAAAGGTGTTTGGTAAACTTTTATTGTAGGTGAAGGGATCATGAAAGATTAGCTAGTAATGCTTTTTAACATCATAACATGTAGAAAGAGGATCAAATGTGGTATGATATGCTTTATCCCATTAGTATTGTGAAATGACATTATTTACAGAGTACTTTTGGCAGAGTATAAATCACTCAGCAACTCAAAATTCATTGGACTAAACAAAAAAAATGCATAAAGAAAACACAACACATGCAATATTAGAGACACTAACTGGTAGTTCACTTCTGAATAAGCAGGCAGGAGAGGATATAACCTCCAGTTTCACTGCCAATCACTTTCATCCTGTTATTTTGCAATTTAAAAAGCTAATAGTTTAACCACCGCTCACTGATTATTACTAATGAAACTCAGAGCCTACCTCTGTCATGTTTTCACTGTTCTCTCCAGAGACAACTCCAATTGACCTTAACGTATCATTGCATCTTTTAACCACCTACTTGTGGAAGGGGTGCCATTAGGCAGTCAGGTAAAATAACCCTGTTAGAAGAGGAGGCAATGCAGAAAGGTCAGCCCTGTAAGAATGCGCTCATTAGAGCTGCATCTTTCCTTTGCACAGAGCAAGGTAGATTTTCAACCAAGCATACCACAAGATATATCTTTTAAATTTTAAAGAAGATAATAAAATTCCAGATACTTCATCATAAATGCTCCCCACCCCAAACCAAGATAGCCTTTCTGCCCCCTGCGATTAGCACTCTGTATAGTTTGAATTCTTTATTCCTGTTTGTGATGTTCTTCTTGGTGCTGCATCTGTTTTGTCTGTTTTCAGCTAATGGGCAAAGTTAATTGTGTTAGTTGTAAGGCCACCTGTCATATGCATGCCTCATTTCCATACTAATGGGCAGCCAGTGACAAGCAGATAGTGCTTATTTCAAATACATTCGGAGTTGGCTTAATGCAGCCAGAGAAATCCTTCTCGGCAAAAGTAAACTGCACAATGTTTTTGTTGTTACATATTTTATACTTGACAATACATTGTGGCCACAAAAGTCTGAACTGGAAAGTTAAGCTTTACTCAAATGAGCATTTCAGCAAGACATTATTCAGCAAAGAAATAGAAATATTGCTCACTCTGAGTCCTTCGCATGATGCAAAGAATTTATCAGATTTTGTGTCCAAGTAAACTCTAGCTTTGTTATGTGTATCAAAACACAGAAAATGCTCATTGCTGTATATTATCAAGTTAAAAACAATAGGATAATCCCAACTAAACCACCAAATTTAACACCCGCCATTTCAATAGGGATTTCTTTTATATCTGCTATAAATTATAGTTATTACCTCATTACATAAACACATTTAAATAATGGTATAATTAGAATACACATTGGAAACTTGTTTGTGCAATTGATGTCATTTTTCTACCAGTAACATATGGTGCATGAAATCCTTTAAATGAACACAATGGCTTTCCCATCCTGCTGCAACCAGGGCAGGAGGTAATGGCAGCAGGGAAAAGGCTTGCATTTAACAAAATCAAATTAATAAACTGTGGCACCCCCTGCTGTTCATTACCACAACTTGTGAAATGACTGCTGCAAATGTCAGCAATGCAGGGCATGTCAATCAGAGAGGGGTTAATGTTTTGGGTGTTACCTTGTGTTAAAATGATGACGCGGAATAATACCTAAATCGCTAACTGCCTAATTCATTGTCAGTTATTGACTGACCTCTTCTGCTCACTTTTATTTTAAGATTGCCTCTGTTCATGGCTTTCCTTTTTGCTTCTAAGAATAAATGATTATTAAATTAATGGTAGATATGCCACTGGTGATGGTCATCTAAGGAGTTCCATCTTCCGTTCTTCCTTTTGTCCTGAATGCAATGGCTGCTCTCTCACTTGGCTGCCTCCATAAACTTGAGCTCATACAAAATGTGTCCCAATTTACATCTTGCCGCCATTACCCATCATCTTTGTGCTTGCTGTCCTACAGCAACTCCCTTTATGGCCACACTTGTCCCAAACTGGAAAATCCCACCTGAGGTCAACGGACCTTTGCATAGTCTGCACCCCCCCCCGCCCCCCACCGCACTTCCTGCTGCTCTCTGCGATTCCTGTGGTGGACAGGATGAGAAAATTCACTGTCCCCCCCCCCATCTGAAATATCTCCATTTTAACAGTCTCAACTTTATATTCAATTCCCTCCCCATGGCCAGCCAGTCCCTATCTCGGTAATCTCCTTCAGCCAGACAAACATTTGGGATCTCTGTCCTCCTCTAGCTCTGATGTAGAGATGCCGGTGTTGGACTGGGGCAAATAGAGTAAGAAGTCTGACAACACCAGCTTTGGTTGTAGTTAATTGGTTGGACTTAAACCTGATGTTGTCAGACTTCTTACTGTCTTCCTCCAGTTAGACAAACATTCGGGATATCTGTCTTCCTCCAATTCTTTTCTTTTGCACATTCAGGTTTTCTTTACTCCACCATTGATGGCCATGCTTTCAGCTGATCAGCCCTAAGCTCTGACATTCCAGCTCTTAAACCGCTCAAACTGTCCAGTTCTCTCTTTTCCTTTAAGACACTCCTTAAAATCTACCTCTCTGATTCTTCATCTCACTTGACCTCATATCTCCCAATGTGGCTTGCTTTCATGTTTTGTTTGATAACTGTGCTGTGAAGCACTTTGGGATGTTTTTCTGCTTTAAAGACACTATGTAAATATAAGTTGTTGAAAATTACAGAGATAAGTGAAAGAGAATATATGAGTTCTCTGGCTATGAGCAACATATTGGGAAATCCATTAATATATTATATGAACTAACAAACACCAGGCAGCAAATTACAATTATTGTGACTGAGGGCAGAGTTCTCCCATGCTGAGATTAAGTGTGTGGCACTGGGCATCTCTGGTGGAACATTTCCTGCTGGCCAGAATGATAGGATCCCATGCTGGATTCTGTGCTGGAACCTCATTACTTATTCACAAGCAAGTTTCCCTCTGTGTCACCCAGTGGCAAGTAGTTAATTTGTCCACCCGCTGTCGACTGGTATGTTCAAAGGCCACAGCGCCATATTTAAATATCGGTCCAACTCATTCTCTCCAACCCACCTTCATCAGACCATGCAGAATGTCTGAAACATAAAGAGAAAAGGCTAGCAGCCTCAAAAAGATGTATGTTCCTCAATTCAGTCACCCTTCCCACCAAACACATTACCTGTGCGGTACCCATGCCACACATGGACCTCTACCCAGAGCATCTGAAGTATTTGTGCATCCCTTCCCAGTAAACGATCTTTTAGATCCCAAAAGAGAAGATGCTGGAAAATCTCAGCAGCTCTGGCAGCATCTGTAAGGAGAAATAAGAGCTGACATTTCGAGTCCAGGTGACCCTTTGTCAAAGTTCAACTTGCATAGCCTTTCTTCCATATTGTCCCTCTTTTCTTCATTAGACTAATCAGCCAATCTCCTAATTAACATTGGGAGAGTTGCTACGTGATATTAATCTCTTTAGCTCCAGTCAAAACTCTTCTCCATTCTGGAACCAAACCCACTGTGAGCAGGATGGGAGAATTGCACCTTAATTTCTTTTGCTCTCATGGCATTATTTTAACCTCTCAGGCATGTATTAATAAATATCAATGTTTGCTATTAAATTTTGATTGGCAGTACCAGTAAATTGTGAATAAAAACTCGCTGTTATGAGAGAACATTTTTTAACGTACACAAAAAGGTAATCACTGCATTGCAATGCAATCCTCTGAATCCTTATTCGGTCTCCAAGGTTTTTTTCTAACTCATATCAGAAACAATCTGGCACAGTAAGTAGTCTCACAACACCAGGTTAAAGTCCAACAGGTTTATTTGATAGCACAAGCTTTCGGAGCACTTCCCCATCATCTAGTGAGTGCCTGAGAAACTACCTTACAATTTTAGATGATAACTCCGTTTTTGAGTCAAAAATTGTAGCAATCGTAAAAAGCTTCTCTTAATAACAATGTGAACACTGTCCAAACAATATAATCTATCTGAAGGGGAGAGATTAGCCCAGCTAAATACTGAGAATTGGTGGATGTTTGAGATTCTTCAATCAATGTGGCAGTCTCAAGTTTCAAATTGGTTCACTGAAACTACTCGCTTCCCAGGCATGTGCAGTTAAGGTATATATTTTCCAATTTTAAAAAAAGTGATACTCTTTAAAAAAAACTTGTGGGCAGGCCAAATCCTGTTGCTCTCCAGCTTCAAATCCCTACCTCCCACTGGGAGTTCCACTTTTCTGACCCAAAAGCTAACTACTAGATGTCAATGGATAGTAAATTCTGCCAGGTACTCAAAATCCAAATAACAACCAGTTCTCCCATTGAAAAAAGAGCCCAGAGTCTGTGAAAAATCAATTAAAAACGCTCAATTGCATTTTAGTTGATCTGAACAAAACAAAACCCCGATTACCACAGAAACTCTTGCAGATAATCAACAGTGTGGATAATGGAACCAAATACAATTGAGATTCCATTGTAGGACAGTTGGTGTCAGTAAATGGGAAAGACACTGCAGTCTTTTGACACAATAATGTTCCTTACTTTTCTTTGCATGTTTGTTTTTACACTCCCCATATATTAAAGCAATGGCTCACATCCTCATTGAGGTCAAAATGCACAATAACTTAAAAAAAAGAGAGCAGTTGGTCCACGCTGAAGCAAACTGAAGCATCTTCTAAATAATGGCTTGTCACCTAATCTTTTCACGTAGCAGGTTTTCTGATGGAATCCCTGTTTTTTTTTAATGTTACCCCTTTCTTTGGTGAACAGATTGTGCTCTGCCAGCAAAGCCCACTTATGGCCCTACCGAAACTAATCCCATTTCCGCTGAGTTACTCACTTTGGAGCTAGCTCTGTGCCTTTTTTAACCCTTCAGCTAGTTGCACTAGTGCAATACAAGTAAGTAACAGAAACTGCTTAAGCTGCACCAAAACCACGTCAAAGAGATCAATGCCTGTAGGATTCTTTCTTATTCTACTGCAGGTAGGTAGGTTATAATTTTGAAACTTTTGCAAAATGTCATGAACATAGCATAATTTTTGGGAAGAAAAATATAATCAACATGACCTCTTCGACTCCATTACTGTCATATACCTAGTGAAAAGTACTGGCTGTCCCATCAATAAGAAGTCTCACAACACCAAGTGAAAGTCCAACAGATTTATTTAGTAGCAAACGCCACAAGCTTTCGGATGCTGCTCCTTCATCAGCTGAGCAGAGAATTTGTACTCTTTTTGTTGATGAAGGCAGCTTGCGGGTCTGCAGAATAATTTATGGCTACTTGCTTGCGGCCTATGACTTCGGACTTAAGGAAATTTGGCAATGAGTGCAAATCCAACTTGACTTGAATGGCCTTGTCAGTGCAACACCTGATGTATTGCACTTCCCTCTAGAACAAGATATCTGTCCATCTGTTTGATGGGCTGCTGACTGACAGACTCCCACAATAACTCTAGGAATTAGCCTGATATGAAAATATTGAGCATAGATAATAGGTGGTCATCACATTGCAGGCTTCAACTCCCCTTCCAACAGTCTGCATAGTTCAACAACCACTTGACAGATGCAGTCATGGAGAGACCTTTGTTCCAATCCTGCTGCCCACCAACTCTGGGAAACTTGGCTTGTAGCTACCTATAGCTGATGGAATAAAAGGGACAGGAGCTATGTGGATACAAAATTGGCTGAGTAAGAGAAAGCAGAGTGTCATGGTCAATGGATATTTTTCAGGCTGGAGGAAGGTTTGTAGTGGGATTTTTGCTTTTTCTGATATATATTAATGATCTAAATCTTGGTGTGCAGGAGATAATTTCAAAGTTTGCAGATGACACCAAACTTGGAAGCATTGTAAGTTGTGAGGAGGACAGTGTAGAACCTCAAAAGGAAATAGACAAGTTGATGGAATGGATAGTTAGGTGGCAGATGAAGTTCAATGTGGAGAAGCCTGAGGTGATGCATTTTGGTAGGAAGAATATGGAGGAGAATATAAAATAAGATGTAAAATCTTGAGGGAATGCAGGAGCAGAGGGACCTGAGAGCATGTGTGCAAGATTATTGAAGATGAAAGGACAGGTGGAGAGAGCACTTAACAAAACATACAGTATCCTGGGCTTTATTGCCAGCTTCTCCACATTTTTGTTAATAGGAGCATAGAGTACAAGGGCAAGGAGGTAAGCTGAAGTTATATAAGGTACTAGTTAGACTTCAGCTGGAATATAGTGTTCAATTCTTGGCATTACATGATAGGAAGAATGTGAACATATTGGAGAAAATACAGAAAATGTTTACAAGAATGGTTCTAGGGATGAAAAACTTCAGTTATGAGGATTGATTGGAAAGGTTGGGACTACTCTCCTTGGACAGAAGAAGGCTGTAAGGAGATCTGATAGAGATGCTTAAAATCAGGAGAGGGCTAGACAGAGTATATAGAGACAAACTGTTCCTGCATGTAAAAAGATTGTGAACGGGCCAGCACAGATTTAAGGAAGAAAACATGACGTGAGAAAAAAAATGTCACAACAAGTGGTTTGAGCCTGGAAGTTTAATGGAGGCAGTTTCAACTGAGGTATATAAGTGGGTATTAGATGATTATTTAAATAGAAACAATGTGTGGGGGAAAAGACAGGAGAATGACACTGAGTCATAATGCTCATACGGAGTGCTGATGGAGGCAGGATGGTTGAATGGTTTCCTATGTAGGAATATTTGTGTGATGAGCAGGAAAATGATGGGAATCTGCTCCAATGCATTCCCCATTAATTTATTACTCATCCCCCCCACAGTTCCAAGCCAATCACCATGAGGTTAGTAAAATTTCTCTTATTGACACCAACTCTCACGAGAAACTCTGTTGCTTAGAGACCAAATCCATCCTCTTTCTGGCAGCAGTTTGATACCGAACCAGATTTTTTGTAATGTTAGTGTTATTTTTGACCATCACAAAGACTGTTTTTTTTACCTCTGTAACATTGTCCAGTTTCACCTCTGCCTCAAAACCTTTGTTGCTGAAACCCTAATTGAAGCTTTTGTTACTGCCAGACTTAACTATTCCAATGAAGTCCTGACAGGCCTCCAACAGTCTACCGTCTGTCAACTTGACATCATCTAAAACTCCATTGCCTAATGTGTCATCTCCATTAAAAAAACTGTACTTAAAACTCTCATATTTGTTTTCAAATCCCTCCATGGAATGAACACTTCCTAACTCTGTGATCTCCTCCAATCCCACAAACCAGCGATTTCCTGTGCTCCTGTAATTCTGTCCTCTTTGGTATACCAGATTTTAATTTCTCCAGTATTGGCAGCCAGGCCTTCATGAACTCAGACATTCCCCTCCTAAACTTCTCCACCACTCTACATGTTTTTCCCCTTTAAGGCATACTTTAAAACCTTCATGTTTGATCAAGCTTTTGGTGATCTGATCTCACATATCCTCTATTCCTCAGAGAGATGCCCAGTGTAAGATTATAGGCGGGTTTTCCATCATGCTCTGTGGCATGTTTTCCCATGGCAGAAGCACCTCACCATTGGCTGGGTGGCGACAATGTTTTGTTCCATTGATGTCTATGGGGCTTTCCATGATCTCCACCCTCTGCCATCAGGATACCCACGACAGGGATCACCAACAGCGGGACTTGAAGATCTCATCAGCAGGAAGAGATGGAAAATTCTGCCCATGCGGAAGGTCTGTTGACCTTGGGTGGGATTTTCAGGTTTTTTTGGCAAGTGCAATGGGAAAATGCTGCTCCTGGTCTCACTAAAGTCCTATATGATTGTAGCAAGACTGCTTTTCTTTTATACTCCAAAAGCCATCACTTTTTTTTAGACCAACTTTTGTCCTATCACCATGTTAATGGCAAAATCCAGGGCAGAAGGGAGACATTAATCGTACCTCTTTTTCTAATAGCAATCTATGAGGATTTCTGTTCAAACCTTTCTGGAAATCCAAGTAATAATATCAACTGGATATAGGCTATCTTCTGTTTTATGTATTTTATCACAAAAATCAAATTACGTTGTATGGAATTTACAAGAACAGGCCACTTGGCCCAACTGGACTTTGTCAACTTTACAATCAACGCCCACATGCATTTCCTTGTGCTTCACTTCAGCTAAACCCTGCCACCATATCAATAATAAGTTCAGTAGCAACAGCAATGATTCTAACCAGAGCTATTCTGATTTATACTGCCTAGCTTTCAAATGAATTCTCACATTCCACTTCTAGTCGTTAAATTTAAATGCTTTAAAAATGCATCGGAAACATCCACTTTTTCACATTTGAAACAAATGTAAATGTGTAAATTTCTAACTTTTCCAGGAAGATTAAGAGCTTCTTTACACATAAGTTTGGAGTCAGATTGTCTCTTCTGAAGAGGTTTTATAGAACACTCTTTAGTAGTTAGATTAAGATTTTATTCAAGAAATGCACCAAGACAGAGCAACAAAAAAGGCCACAACAGCTAGAAATCCAAATAAGAACAGAAGATTATATCAACAGTAATAATGGTTGGTCATTTTAAAAGAAAATAGATAGCAACGCCAATAAAACACAAGCTTGAAGGGAAGGATACTCTTTACACAGCTGGAACCAATACTGATTCTTATAACAGCTGTTCCTCTGCTATCTCCTTCTTATTTTTCTCTTCCACCTCCTCCTCCTGCTTATTGTTACTTCTCTACCTCAAACGGGCATGTGGTGTTTCCATGGTTATACAGTGAACTATGTTCTCTCAGTAAGCATCCTCTCGCCCACCAGTGCAGTCAAATCATCAAAACTGTTGGTTGAACGTTCCAGATATCTTTTCAATGATGGCGCTGCCTCTGAAATGTGTTTCACTGTAGTCAGCTCTTGTGGTAGAGGCATTGACACAGCTTGAGCTACATTACTAGGAGAATAACCCATTTTTCATTCCGACTTGATTTTCCCAAAGTAAGTGGTTCCCATATTATAGAAATGCCTTGGAACTTAAAGTGAAAGTGTACCTTCCCATGTAAAATTCTTTGGTAGTGATCACATATGTTTAAACGTTCACACGGCACTATCCTTCCTTGCTAATGAATGCTATCTCATGTTACACAGATGTTTGAATGGCCACACAGGTGCTGCTGTTGATCTCTATACCTTTGGAATATCACAAATTTCATGAAACTCAGTCAGTCTCAGTTGCAACTGTTACATCCAAAAACTGTTAAACAGCATCTTGAAACAGGATAACGGTCACCTCTATTACACCAACATTTTACTGCAACTGAACAACACTTGACAGATCACTACTGTTGACTGACAGAAGACTGTGGAGGTACAAAATATTGCAAGTCATTCTCGCTTTTAGCACTACTGTCTGCACAGTGCTTACTTGGTTGTGGCGCATCTGGAAAATTAATAAATGTTATCTTTCATGTGCACAGCCTGCTTGATCTTGATGTGGTACAGATTATTTGGTGCTGGAGTCCTGATGTGCCTTTGCCGTAGCCTCGGACCTCATTGGCCCTCCTCAGCTGCTCCTTCCCCACCAGTGCATGCAATGAAATGAGATTTCCTGATCAAACAATTGACTCAGCAGTTCCAATGCATTCTGTTCAACTTTGTGCTGACCCACTTCACTTTCATAATCATAGAATTGCTACAATAGAGGAGGCCAATCAGTCCATCGAGTCTGTACTGACCACAACCCCACCCAGGCCCTATTGCCCATAACCTTCATTTACTTTGCCATAATCTCCTTGACAATAGGGTCAATTTAGCACGGTCAGTTAAACTAACATGCACATCATTGGACTGTGGGAGGAAAGAGGAGCACTGGAGGAAACTCACGCAGGCACGGGGAGAAAGTGCAAATTCCATTCTGACTGTGACCAATATGCTGGCAGGGTTAGCACTGCTACCTCTGGTCCCTGGGGCCCATCTTATCTATATTATTATCATAATACACTTATTATTATTATGATTATTATCATAATACACTTATCTAGACCATCCTTCTGCCTAGACACACCCTCAAGATGGAGGATGGCTTCTTTCTATTCTGATTTGATGAGTTCTGAGCTGATCAGTCCGATGGGGTCTGCAGAGTCAGCCACACGTAGGGCAGGTTGATGTTTGAAGAGTTGAGTCAATGGTTGGTTGGAGGGTTGTGCCCTCCCTCACACCTCAAGTTTGTCTCTGCACATTTCCAATGAACCCAGGTCCCTGGAGCTGTGAGGTAGCAGTGCTAACCACTGTGCTGAAAGTAACAACATTGATCAGAATTCTTTGACCTCGCCCATGATTGGGATTTGTCAATCCTGTTGTAGTGAACGGAGATTTGGCTGAATGCAAAATTCTCTGTCCTCACTAGCAGCGGCAGCGGGGCATTCGAGACCAGAGAATTCCAACCATTGTCTTGGTAGCATCATTAAGATATTTGACTAGAAGATGGGATTAAGAAAATGTGTGTGCTTATCTTTGATAAACCTTAGTTGCAAAATGTTAGCTGTAAGTCAAGATGTTGACCCATGTTAAAATGGAGGGATTTTGGTATTCAGTAATGACCAATTAATTCACTGATGTCATTGAAATATACAAGATTCCAAAGGGGTTTAATAGGGTAGATACTGAGAAGTTGTTTCCTTTGGCTGGGGGTCTAGAACACTGGAATACAACCTCAGGATAATGGTCTGATCATGTAGGCCAAAGATGAGGAGAGATTCATTCACTTTTGGAATTCTCTGTTACAGAGGGTTGCACATGGTCCATCATTGAATTTATGTAAGGCTGAGATAAAAAGCTTTTTGGTCTAGTGGTATGATTCTCACTTTGAAGATTTTGTTGTCTAAGTGCACAAGAGATCCTGAGATCAAATCCCAGGTGAATTGTTCTATGTTGTTACTATAGCTTCAAAATCTACTCAATGCTAGCACATTAACTTCCAAGTTAATAGTTTATAAGGCCAAGGCACACAATAGAAACTTGAGCACAAAATCTAGGCTGACATTTCCATGCATGACTGAGAGAATTCTATACTGCTAGACATGCTGCCTTTAAGGAGAAGGTGGCATGGTGGTAATGTCAGTTGATTGGTAATACAAAGGTGCAAGTTAATATTGCAGAGCAGGTTCAAAGGGCTTAAATGTTTGCACTAGTGTATAACAGACTTTAAAGAGTAACATGTGAGTGAACTGTAATGATCTTGGGATTTGCAGCATAGCTCAGTGTATAATGTAACACAGGAGTGAAGTACATCAAGATTAAATTCTTTAAAGTGGTGTGACCACAGTTCAGCATAACAGTGCTATGACATTTTATCTAAAAAATGTTGCAATTAGCGTAAAGCAGACTTCAAAGATTTCCAAGTGGTTTGTTAGACTGCCTAAAAACTATTTAAACCGTTTATACAATGATTACCTCACCACGTCTTCTTTACATTCATGATTAAATGGACATTTGGGTATGAGTTGACAGGTACTGTGCTTTGGGACAACCACATATTTCTATCACACTGCATTGCCAGTGAGAGTGGTGCAAAGCTGTCAGTATAATTCCACTTTATAGATCTGCATATAAGCAGATAGATACTTGTTTCAAAACTGTGCCTATCATGGCATTCAGAGCCAAGCATCTAGAGGTGCTTTACAAAGGGATGCTTTATAAAGGCCATGCATTAATGAATAAGCCATAAACATAGGGCAGAATTCTCCCAAAAAACAACGTGTAACTGGTGAGAATAAAAGAGTGATCTGTGCCAAACACACCAGTGAGCCTGGTTTCAGGCCGCTCGGGTGCCATTTTGCAAGGTTGCCCCGATCTCACTCTGCACTGGAAACCCCTCATCAATGGCATGATACCCCACCCCTTCCATGGCAAGGATTGCCATGCATTGGGACATTGGGGCCCTTCTGATGGGTCTGCCTGCCTGACTCTGACCTGCCCCCCCCCACAATGAACCCATGTCCCACCATCATGACTGCTGACATGCTTCAACCCTGCATGACCCACCTCCTAATAGCTTCCCTCATTATAGCCCCACTCAAGCCTCACCCCTTGGCACTGACCCCGGAACACTGGCAGTGCCCAATGAATGGGCACCATCCAACAATGCCCCAACCTACGGGCCTCCGAAACCACCCCCTAGTGTGGCCATTGCATCATGTCTCCGCTAGTGGAGACCACTAGTAATTCTTGCCATTCAGATGCCACACACAAAGGCTGGAGAGTCCTGTGTACAGGGGGTTGAACAAACTATACATATTTAAATACAATTTTAGATATGATAATCAGACCCATGCCCTTTCTGGGTGCAATCTGCTTTGCGCCATTCAAAAGAGGCCAGAAGGACCACAAACTGGTGTGAAACTGATTTTTAGGCATATATGCTATTCTTCTTGATTGGCACAATCTATGCCAGGCATGCAGAGGAGTTGGAGAATCACCCCTCCATAATGTGACAGACTTATGGCTGTATGAATGATGCTTATCACACAATATGAACAATATTTTCTGTATAGAATGGTAAAGGGAGCATTGAGCTGTGTTATAAATGAGGTTTGCAATATAACTGAAAAGCTATTATTTTACCATATGATAAAGAGGTGACTGCCAATGATATTGCATTGCTGTGCTGCCTTGTAAATAGGTTAGTGTGAAGTAGTATGGAGTTACTGTACAATGTGGCAAGCAGATTTCCTGCATTTGACAAAATCAGCAAGAGACTGAAAATAGATTGTTATAATCAAGTCATAAAGTCTTGAAGGATTTATAACGACTTTAAACATCTAATCCTCATTGGTATTTAATGTTTTCGTTCTAAAGGTAATTTATGCTAATAGTTTCCTTACATTACTTTAAGATTTTTTTCCCTTAATAGTATTTCTCTCACACTGACAGCTGAACAATGTCTTAGCTAACAGCTTTTAAAATAATTTTCTTTTCCCTCTTAAATGCACTTTTCTTCTGCTTAAATGCTATAAAATGTATTATCTCCACTGTTGTACTAGAAATAATCAGGCTGCAATGAACAATTTATCTCCCTAACGTGCTATAGGAACATAACTTGTTATAGCAGAAAGCAAAGGAAAATGGACAAGTGTTAATCAGAAAATATGATAGACAGCTTGTGTAAATCTGTTACTCGCGTAAATGGAAGTAGCTCATGCCCATCTCCCTCCCTGCGCCCTGACAAAAGGGGCAGACTGTGTACCTTGTGACAGAAGGAAGAAGAACAGAGGCATATGGGCCCCAGTTCTACTCCCTGCTGACACACTATCTTACTCTAAGCAACCCCCCCACCTCCTCTGCCAGCTCTGTGAACAAAGCAGATAGCAATGCCCCTTCTTTCCCATCTGTAGTCAGATGCCCATATCCCCACAATGCTGAGAACATATCACTTTCATTGGGAGAAATAGAGGCAAAGGGAGTTAACTAGGGAGGAAGACAGATTAACAACCAATAACTGCAACACCTAAACCATAATGAATTGTCACCAGAAATTTACATGGTCTATTCCCTTTGGGGGCTCTTTCATCCATCAAAGCAGTTTATTGGCCCTCTTTTTGTTGTGCAAAGCGCAAACACTGTCATAAAATTCTAAACTGCTTAATTGCTGTGCTGTAAAAATTTGCATATCAGAGATGGGTAATTTTATCATTAAATGGCATCAGGCATTTGTTACAATGCCCCAACAATCATGCAAAAAAAAGTATCACTGGAGAAAGGTCACCCATTGACAACATGTCTAATTCAGTGTTGAATTCTAATAAGCAGCAATTACAAGTTAAATACTATTGTGTTTCTGTGTAGCTGGGATTTCAGTAAACTATCGGGTTGTGGTTACCCGATGCATGCTCTGACTGTTAAGCAACATCATTACTTGAAAAAAATCATTACTTGCACAACGTCCGTATTCTGTTGAGAAAATCTGAGCATGACTAAATGTCTGAGGTTTGATAAAAAAAAGAGGGAGAGGATGGTCATTTATGTGCCCCTATAGAATAAAATCCATGTAAAATCATGTATTAGAAATAAAAATACAACCTCCCATTTAATCTCAGCTTCCATAAAAGCTTTATGATAATGTTCCAATGGAGTCCTTTGGATTTCAGCCAGTGTATAGGAGTACTCAACAGTTGATTAATCATTGACTAATCAATTGAACAATTCCAGGCAACTATAGATTGAACAATATATGCCCACTGGAGAATTTTAGAAATTATTTGAAGATCTTTTGGAATATTTTAAAATCATATAAAGATGTTTCAAAATGAACAGAAGACACAATTATGAATAGACTGAGATTGTGTGGAAATGATCGAACACAGCTTAATAACGCTTGTCTTGTTTATAACAAATTCCTCTCTTTGGCGTTTTAACAGAGAAATTCATGGAGGTTATAAAACGCAAATAGGCCATTCAGCCCAACCAGTCTGTGTTGTTATTTATTCTCCATGTGAGTAAAACTATCCAATTCACATTGTCTTTCTTGTTCCTTTCTATCATTTAGATTACTAATTCTCCCATGAGATGTGGTCATCACTGGCAAGACCAACATTTGTACCAATCCCTAAACTGCTCTTCAGCTGAGTGACTTGCCCAGAGGGTAGCTGACAGTCAATCACTTTGGTCCTGGAGTCACCTTTCCTCCCCTCAGCAAACCAGAAAGATTTTTACAGAACTGAGGGAGTAGTTTTTGATTAATTTAATTTATTAATTTAATTCTAATTCACCACTGGTCATGTTGAGATTTGAACCCATGACCCAGAGCATTAACCACGGCCTCTGGATTACTAACTCAGTGATATACCACTTCACCACTGTCTTTCCCAAATTCTTCCAATCTGTAATGCTGACATAAATTCTGATTCAACTATTAATCCACGCAATTAAATTCCACAACCATACAGCAGTTTTAAGAATGAAAAAAAACATACAAAATAGGAGCAGGATACGGCCATTCAGCCCTTCAGGCCTGCTCCACCATTTAATGAGATCCAGGCTGATCTTCTATTTCAACACGATTTTCCCGCTATCCCTTGACCCTTGATGTTTTTAATATGTAGGAACCTATCGATCTCAGTCTTGAACATATTTAGTGACTGAGCATTCACAGTGAAGAATTCCAAAGATTCGCTGACCTCTGAGTGAAGGAATGTCTATTCATCTCCGTCCTAAATGATTTGCCCTTTACTCTGTTACAATATCCCCTGGTTCTGGATGCCCCAAGCAGGGGAAACATCCTTCCTCCAACTACCCTGTCAATTTTTTTATGCTTGATCATCTCATCAGTCTTTTGAATTCCAAAGAATAAAGGCCCAGTTTCTTTAATCATTCATCATAGGACCATCCCTCCATCCCAGGAATTTATTTAGTAAACATATATTGCACTCCCTCTATGGCAGGTATATCATAGAGTCATAGAGATTTACAGCATGAAAACATGCCCTTTAGCCGAAATTGTCCATGGCCTCCTTTTTTTAAACCCCTAAGCTAATCCCAATTGCCCACATTTGTCCCATATCCCTCTATACCCATTTTATCCATTTTTTAAAAGACAAAATTGTACCCACCTCTACTACCACCTCTGGTGGCTTATTCCAGACACTTAACATCCTCTGAAGGAAAATATTACCCCTCTGGATACTTCTGTATCTCTCCCCACTCACCTTAAACTTGTGGCCTCTAGTTTTAGAGTTCCCTATCTTTGGGAAAAAATATTAACTATCTACCTTATCTATGCCCCTCATTACTTTATAGACTTCTATAAGGTACCTCCTTAGCCTCCTATGTCCCAGAGGAAAAAAATCCCAGTATATCCAGCCTCTCCTTATAACTCAAACCATCAAGTCCCATTGGCATCCTATAAATATTTTCTGCATTCTTTCTAGTATAATAATATCCTTTCTATAATAAAGTGATCAGAACTGCACACAGTATTCCAAGTGTGGCCTTACCAATATCTTGTACAACTTTAATGAGAAGTCCCAACTCCTGTATTCAATGTTCTGACTGATGAAACCAATCATGCCAAATGCCTTCTTCACCACACTGTTCAACTGTGACTCCATTTTCAAGGAGCTATGAACATGTACCCCTAGATCTCTTTGTTCTGTAACTCTCCCCAGTGCCCCACCATTAACTGAGTAAGTCCTGCCCTGGTTCAATCTACCAAAATGCATCACCTCACCATTATTTAAATTAAACTCCATCTGCCATTAGTCAGCCCACTGGCCCAATTGATCAAGATCTCATTGCAATTAGAGATAACTTTCTTCACTGTCCACTATGCCATCAATTTTGATGTCTTCTGCAAACTTATTAATCATGCTTCCTACATTCTCACCCAAATCATTAATATAAATGACAAATAACAGCGGACTGAGTACTGATCCCTGAGAACATTGCTGGTCATAGGCCTCCAGTTTAGAAAACAACCTTCCACAACCACTGTCTGTCTTCTGTGAAGAAGGCAATTTTATATCCATTTAGATACCTCACCCATATGTTTCCTTACATTAGGAGATTCCTCACAATACCCCAGATAAGGGATCACCAAGACACTATATCATTGCAGTAATCTCCAATATTTAAATACTCTTGCAATAAAGGCCAACATACCATTTACCTCCTTAATCGTTTGTTTTGTAAGAAGAAATTTATCTTGCTGATTTTAAATTTCTTACATTTAATCTTCATTCCAAGACCTCTCAGCTACTGGAGACCTCTTTAGCTGTCCTGTTTCATACATCCATAATTTTAAATCACTCCAACAAACTGTTCCAAAAGTAAAGAAAAGTAGATATCTCATATCAGACAATATTGTAGTAAATCTGCATTGTCCTACCTCTAAAGCTTCAAGGCCTTTCTATCATATGGATCCCAATATTGCAGACAGTACTCAAACTGAAACCTTATTGGGCAGGATTTTATGGCCTTGTTCATCCTGAAACTGTAAAATCTGGTTGAAGGTCAACGGAACTTTCCATGGTCCGCCCCTCGCCTGCTCCGACTCCCGTGGTGGGTACACAGTAAAATTCCAGCCATTATGTTTTATATAGACTAATCATTGCCTCTTGGTTTTTATACACTTTGGCTCCTGATAAATGCTGGAATTCAATTAGCTTCTTTTTACAGATCTTCATATACCTGAAGTGGTGTCTTTAAGATCCTGCAAACCTGACTCCTCCAGATATTTTTAGCCTCCACAGATTCTATTCAGAGCGTATTTTCTAATTTTTGTCACAATACAGTAAGGCACATCAAATTCAGCCCAACATTCTGTGATTTTTCTGGCTCACACCGACCCCACCTTCCTGGTAAAGTTAAGCCATTACATTGTGTTGGGTTGGGATTTTTATACCATTCTCTTATCTGATCAAAATCCTACGATACCCCAAACAATTAATTATACTTCCTATTTTGTTATCATCAGCCATGATCTGATTGAATAGTGGAACAGGTTCAAAAGGCTTAATTTTCCTACTTCTGGTCTTAATTCCTATGTTCCCATGTTGTTCCTATCTTCAAAGCTCAATGGCACTCCCTGAAGGGCTATGCCAAACTATTGATCGACACAGTGAACTGAAGTGACCTCAAATTCAAACTCTGTGAGAGTCCCTTTCTGACTACCAAACTCCAGAGGTCCATTTTATATAATCAAGTTATTACCACCAATGTAATAGTGGTGAAAGGAGTCTGTTGCTCCATGTTGCCATGGTAACCCCATTGACAGTTATTTCTAACCAATGTGGGGTTTTGGTGAAAGGGGCTGTTGGTGGGAACTTGAATATTGTTGGCTCAAGAATTTTTAAATGTTGCTGACAACACTTTTTCAGCTCCCTAGAGGGCAGGAGGTCAAAGGGCAGTTTAGTTTGGTTGTGGTGGAGGCAATCTCCAGAGTGGCATAATGCAGCCTTAAGATTTATTTTTATTTATTTGCTCACAGGAAGTGTGTGTCATTTCTAGGCCAGCAATTATAGTCCATCCCTAATTGCTCTTGAGTAGGGTGGTGATGAGCCACTTTCTTGAACCATTGCAGTCCATGTGGTGCAGGTACAGCCACAGTGCTGTTTGGCAGCGCGGGGGGGTGGGGGGTGATATAATTCCATATCATGATTGTGTGTAGCTTAGAGCAGGACATGTGGGTTCAGGTGTTTCCATACGTTTGTTGCCCTTGTCTTTCTAACCTTGATGAGTTGTTGCAATGCAACTTGTAGATAGTATATGCTGCTGGCCGATGCCAATGGTGGGAGAATGAATGCTTAACGTTGTGGACGTGGTGCCAATGAAGCAGACCATTTTGTCTTGAATAGTGTTGAGCTTCTTGAATGTTGTTGGAGCTGCATTCATCCAAGCAAGTACAGATTATTCCATTATTCTTCTAACTTTTGCCTTGTAGATGCTGGACATGATTTGAAGAGCCAGGAGATGAGTTACTTGCCACAGACTTCCAAGCTTCTGACCTGCTGTTGTAGCTGTAGTATTTATATGGCTGGTACAGTTCAATTTCTGATCAATTGCAATCACATGGATGTTGATAGAGGCGCATTCAGTCATGGTAATGCCATTGAGTATCAAAATGAAATGGTTAGATGTGCTTTTGTTGGAGGTGGATATTACCTGGAACTTGTATGATGTAAATGTTACTTGCCACATATCAGGTCTAAATGTTGTCCAGGTTTTGCTGTATATGAATACAGTCTATTTCAATATTTGAGGAGATGTAAATGATGGTGAACATCATGCAATCATCTGCAAAAGTCCCATTTCTGAAGGAAAGGTCATTATTGAAGCAGCTGAAGATGATTGGGATTGAGCTCCCACAACCACAACCGTATTCTTTTGTACTCAAACCATTGGAGAGCTTTCTTCCTACTTCCCATTGACTGAAGTTTTGCTGGGGTCTCTAAATGCCACACTTTGTCAAATGCTGGCTTGATGTCAAGGGCAAATACTTTCATCTCATTTCTGGATTGCAGCCCTTTTGTTCATGTCATGATCAAGTCTACAATGAGGTCAGGGGCTGAGTGGCCCTAGTGAAACCAAAACTGGGCATCAGTGAGCAGTTTATTGCTGAGTAAGTTCTGCTTGATAGCATTTCCATTACTGTGCTGATGATGGAGGGAAGACTGATGGGGCAGTGATTGGACTGGTTGGATTTTTCCTGTTCCTTGTGTACAGGACGTACCTGGACAAATTTCTACATTGCTGGGTAAGTGCCAGCATTGTAGCTTTTCTCCTCCTCTGTGGCTCTTTTCTGATTGGACTCCAGTGGCCTCTCTAAGAAGCGTTAGTTCAATCACTCAAAAGCTGATAGAAATGGAGATACTCTACCCACTTGTACAAGGAAGTTTCAATTGGCATCCAATAATTGGTGTTGGTGACTTGTTTATATATTTGAATATTTAAGTTTCAGACTGGAAATAAGTGGGCAGGTTGACCAAGCATTTACAGAAAAATTGCATCACACAGGTCTTAAGATGGCAAAGGAAAAGCTGTGTGACCTTCTTGCCTGCTCCCGCACCCAAACACCTCCCCCCCCATCAATTGATTATTACCATCTAGATGCTGCCCATGTTCTTCAGTTTTGAATTTAGTCACCTCTTTTATGTTATAAGCATTTCTAATCCTGCCAATAATTTTGAATGGGTTCATATTTAGTGCTCCCATTCACATTTTATTTGCCAATTTCAATTACAGGCAGTATTTTCAATTTTGTGTCTTTTCTCTGCAAAATTTATTTGTCTAATCTTTTTATTTCTGGCACCAGGAAGTTCCAGTCCTTACAAGCTTTTAGTTTGAGGACTGATCATAAATTCCATCATATTGACATGGTGCATGTCAAAAATCATAGACTAGCACAAAACAGAAGGAGGCTATTTGTCCTATCAAATTTGCATCAATTCTTTAAAGTACATTTAATTACTCCTTTCGCTGTACTGTTTCTTTATATCCCTACAATTTTTTTTCTTATTCAAGTATTTATCAAATTCCTCTTTTAAGGTGGCACAGTGGTTAGCATTGCTGCCTCACAGTATCAGGGACCCGGATTTGATTCCCAGCTTGGGTTGCTATGTGTGTGAAGTTTGCACATTCTCTTCATGCTTGCCTGGGGGTTTCCTATGGGTGCTCCAGTTTCCTCCCACAGTCTGAAAAATAATCTAGTTACGTGCATTGACCTGAACAGGCACCGGAGTCTGGTGATTAGGGAAATTTCACAGTAACTTAATTGCAGTGCTAATGTAAGCCTTATTTGTGACTAATCAATAAACTTTACCTTTACTTTACTATTGAGTCCATATCCACCACCTCATCAGTCAGTGCATTCCAAATCTTGAACAATTGTTGTATAAAGAAATTTTTGCTTCTGTTGCTACTGATTCTTCTGTCACTCACTTTAAAGACTGTGCCCTTTGGTTATCATTTGGAACAGTTTTTCTTTATTTATTCCATCTATACCTTTCATGATTTTAAACATCTCAGTCAAACTATGTCTTGGTCTCCTCTGTTTTAGGAGAAGAATTTGAGTTTCACCAATCTATGCTGGTACCTCTCATTCCTCATCCATGAAATCATTGTTGTAAATCTTTTCTGCATCCTTTCCAAAGCCATCAAGTTTTTCAAATGTATATTGCCCAGAATTGGACACAATACTGCACAATGTAACTATTTCGCCCTTTCTCTCTCTCTCCCACACACATTAGACTATTATGAAACAACAACGGCTGGAAGTATCTGACTTTATCCACAATTGAGATTCTCCAGTTCCACTGCAATGAATGAAGTTTTAGCTGAGCACAAATTCTCCATTCTCATTGCCAGCAATGGCGGGGCACCTAACATCGGAGAATTCTGGTCAATATGTACTCAATCTAAGGGAGGTAATAGTCTGACTTCGTACTCCCATCATGGGCTTTGGCCTCGTGGATCCAGAACTGGCTTGCCGGGAGAAGGCAGAGAGTGGTTGTGGATGGATCTTGTTCTGCATGGAGGTCGGTAACCACTGGAGTGCCCCAGGGATCTGTTCTGGGACCCCTGCTGTTTGTCATTTTCATAAATGACCTGGATGAGGAAGTGGAGGGATGGGTTAGCAAGTTCGCCGACGATACAAAGATCGGTGGTGTTGTGGATGGTCTGGAGGGATGCCAAAAGTTGCAGCGGGACATAGACAGGATGCAAGACTGGGCGGAGAAGTGGCAGATGGACTTCAACGCAGATAAATGTGTAGTGGTCCATTTTGGCAGGAATAATGGGATGAAGGAGTACAATATAAGGGGTAGGAGTCTTAGCTGTGTTGTAGAGCAGAAGGATCTCGGGGTCCGGGTCCATAGGACTCTTAAATCGGCCTCGCAGGTGGAGGAAGTGGTCAAGAAGGCGTACGGTGTACTGGCCTTCATTAATCGAGGAATAGAGTTTAGGAGTCAGGAGGTAATGATGCAGCTCTATAAGACTCTTGTCAGACCCCAGTTGGAGTATTGTGCGCAGTTCTGGTCGCCTCATTATAGGAAGGATGTAGAGGCTATTGAGAGAGTTCAGAGGAGATTTACAAGGATGCTGCCTGGATTGGGAGGCAGGCCTTATGAAGATAGGTTGAGGGAGCTGGGACTCTTCTCACTGGAGCGACGTAGGTTGAGAGGCGACCTGATAGAGGTTTATAAAATGGTGAGAGAGATAGATAGGGTGGACTCTCAGAGACTATTTCCCTGAGCAGAAATGGTCACTACGAGAGGACACAGATTTAAGGTGCAGGGAAGCAAATACAAAGGAGATGTCAGGGGTAGGTTTTTCACTCAGAGGGTGGTGAGTGAATGGAACCGACTGCCGTCGGAGGTTGTTGAGGCAAACTCACTGGGGTCTTTTAAGAGACTTCTGGATGAGTATATGGAAAAGAATAGGATAGGGGGTTATAGATAGGTCTGTGGATTGGTAGATGTGATCGGCGCAACTCGTGGGCCGAAGGGCCTGTTTGTGCTGTATTGTTCTATGTTCTATGTTCTTAAGTCCTGATAATATTGAGTGAAGTTTGGAAATATGGACTTGCATCCAAGTTGAACATTTGTTGCCCATCCCTTGTCTATTTGTAAGGCAGTCTGAATCCAGAGGCCATGAATATTACGAAGCACTGAAGAAGACACAAAAAAAATTACTGGAATGATACCAGAAATAAAAGGTTAAACCTATCAAAAAGGATTAAATAATCCCTAATTCCGTTCTCTAGGAAAGAGAAGGCTGAGAGGTTACCTGGTAGAGATCTTTAAAATTATAAAAACATTTGATTGGGTAAATCTCAAGAAGACATGTCTACTTAACGGGGAGTTGGAAGTAAGGACCATAAATATAAATAGTCATTAGTAAATACAGTGAAATTTCTTCACTCAGTAATAGTGGGATTCACTACCAGGTAATCAGCATAGATGTAATTAAAGGGATACATGTGAGTGAAGCATTAACATTGGTATCTATCTCTTAAATCAAATGGCCTGTTTCTTTCTGAACTGTGAAATCTTGTGAAAATGATTTTGATAAAGTAAAGCCTTTGAAAAGCCACCTCCTTGAACTGCTCCAATCTATGTGATGAAGAGACGTTGAATCAGGATTTCCAGAACTCTGGCGCAATGACCGTGAATGAACAGCAATAGATGTTTAATTGGAGGGGAACCTGGAGGTGATGATATTCTCATGAACCTGCTCCATGTCCTTTGAGGAGATGGAGATGGTAGGTTTGGGAGATGCTGTCAAAAAAGCTTTAGCTATTTGTTACAGTGCATCCTGCACATTCTACACATTGCAGCCATATGGCACCAGTGCTGGAGAGAGTAGACTATTAAGGTGATAGATGGACTGCTGATCAATCAAGAAGACCTCTTTGACCTGGATGATGTCGATCTTCTTGAGTGTTGTTTGACCTGCACTCATCTAAGCAAGTAGAGAATATTCTATCAGACTTCTGATTTATGCATTGTCGATGGTGGAGAGGCTTTGGGGAGATGGGAGGTATCATGCCAAAGATTACCCAGCCTCTGACCAGCTCCAGAAGCTAGTTGGCAACATGTATCAGAAATTAAAACCAGTGCTAAATGTAATTTCTTAATTATCAAGATTTGATGAACAGATCATTAAAGTGAGAATCGTAATTCCTCATATTATTCTGTTGGACGAGGACCATAAGACCATAATTGTATGGACCATAAAATTATAGCTGAGCAGAATTAGGCCACTTGGCCCATTGATCCCAACATCATAAGGAGCACAGAGAAATACAGATATTGATTGGATACTGATCTTGGTATTGATTTGAAATGGGGGCAGAATTTTATCAATCCAGTCCAGGGCATGACAATGGCCAGAAATAAGCAATGGTGCAAAACCAGCCAACATTTCTCATCTCATTTTCATTTCAGTAATTGTCATTTCCTGATCTTTTAGTTTCCGTGCGAAGCATTTTGCTTTTCTCTAGATCAAATTTTATTTTCCTTTGTCTTTTTTAATTTATTGGATGACTGGGCCAGCATTTATCACCCATCCCTGATTGCCCAAGAACTCAATGTCTTGCTAGGGCATTTCAGAGAGCATTTAAGAGTAAGCCACATTGCTATAGATTTATAGTGACATGTAGGCCATTTCCTTCCCCCTAAGGGGGATTAGTGAAACAGAGGGTTATTTTTTGTAACATTGAGAATGGTTTCATGGTATCATTAGATATTCAATTCCAGATTTTTAGTGAATTCAAATTTCAAGTGGTAGAGTTTGAACCCAGATCTCAAAGCATTACCCTGAGTCTCTGGATTACTGGTTCAGTGACAATACCACTATGTTACCATCTCTACTCTCTGCCCAATTCTTCACAATATTCAAATCCCCCTGTTCAACTTTGTAATCTATCACCTTTACAAGCTTTGAAATATCTGAAAATATATGTTCTATGATCATATCTTTAATAAGTCTTTCTATATCTTTACCCATGTTGAATGACTTGTAATTATTTATGATAGAGCTCCTGCAATTTACCCTGCAGATAATTGGATGAATCAAATCCGTCCCCTGAGATTTATTTACCTTAAGTTTGCAAAGCTCTTTGCTAGTAGTGAATGGTGTCACAACTCCACCTGTGCAACCTCTTTCCTTTTGAAACAAATATCTTACCTGTCTTTTCTTCAATAAAATTAAGGTTAAAGAAAAGCTGATTTAGCCCTATTACAGTTGATGTAGCACCAGATGCCATTGCTCTATCCAATTCCACTCAACACACACACATACACACACACGTGGGCATCTCCCTCAGTGCATCAACAATCATGTGTGGAGTGTGAAGCATTGTCCCATCCCTTGGACCAAAACCCCAAGTAAGAAAGTTACTGAATGAATAAAAAACCTACAAAGGGTAAAAAAGACTACATCATCAGCCTTTGCAGACAGACTTAGTAAAGGGCTGCATTCTTCGAGGCTGTGGTTGTTTTACAGTACGTGAAAGAGAAAACTAGTGTTTGACCTGTTCGTAACCCAGTGATCCTTTGGTTATACATGTCTCAACCGTGGGTTTATTTTCAAAGGCAGCCAAGACTAATTGACCAATGCAATTAAAATTTCAACTTGCTAACTGTAAAGTTTTGTAAAAACTTTTTTTTTAAAGAGTGGTTGAGCAGATTGTAGAAATTCTTTTCATATAACACAGCATGTTGGGAGGATGGTTTTTGTCTGGCATTATCTCCTGCCCAGGTCATGGAGTTGAAAGGTCGTGCAGAATTCAGCTATCTTTCAGCAATAATTAACTGAAATCATGGCAATTAGATTCAGGAATAATTGGCATGAGAAACTAACTGAAGTCTTTGAAATGGAAAGAAAATGAATGCAATATGTAATGCATCAAAGTGGTGGGCAATTTGATTGTTCATATATAATGAAGGTAAAACTAGTCTGTAATGTACTCATTAACATAACAGATTCCCATTCCCACCATGCATCATAGGTTATAGTGTAAACACACACCACAGCACATTATCATTACCATTATCATATATTTTGTGATTTAACAAGCACATAATAATGCACCATTACACAGAACAATTAATAATTTGATAATGACAAAATTATAGTTGAGTCAGTTTAGAACAATTCCAATGAGTGATATTTACATACCCCTAATGAATCACCATAGATGGCAGATTAAGGGATTCTAATGAATATTCATGCCGACATTCACAACCTATTCCACAGTTTATAAACTGAATTATAGTTGATGTGCCCTTTTTTGAAATGAATGCGTAAGTATCTCCTACATGAAGTAAGTGAGTAATAAAGTTTGATATTATACAGTAGATTTAAATGATGGATTGCATAGTATTTCCTGCTTTAAATGTTCTGCAGCAGTGAGTTTCGTTTCAATATTATTACAACTGCAGTTTAGCTCAGGGGATTAAGCAAAGTTTTTATAAGATTCCGTTAATCAAAAGAATCTGATAGCTGATGTGACAGCTATTAGGATTCTGAACAATCATTGTGGCAGCTTTATTAATTCTGCGCTGCAAAAGTTTGGGAAGAGACAAAAAAAAACAAGCATCGACCGTGTAATGAGTTTTGGCGAAATTCCATTTGCTAAATAAAAAATATTACTGAGATAAAAACATTAAAAAGTTTGAGATATGAGATTGCATCTGCTGGCCAACTACGGTTAACACGTAAAATAAGACTAGATTGCAGCCTTGCGTAAGTCCAGTCGGCTCCAGAATTTTTGTTAGTGTGGCTATAGTTAAACCCGATTATTAAACGTTAAAACAGGGCCTTGAGCGATTGTTACTGGTTCTCAGTCAGAGATAGAGCATGGGGTAAGGATTTTTTTCTGCAGTATCTTGAATACAGTTTGGTCCGTTTTATTTGAGACAGTCACATTTACTGCAACCGATTACATATTAATGAGACAGTTTGAATGTATTTCTGCTGTGATTTGCATTGATGTGCCAGAATCGACTGCGATATATGGTCAGAAATGGGCTCCTCCAGCACCTGAAAAAGCCAGAAGCTTTTCCTCAGGATCATTGGATACGGAACAGCAATTTAATTTAAAAAAAACTCCAGCCCTTCTCGGCAACAGGACCGAATGAAGCTGCTCCAGTCCTACAATGAGTGTTAGGGAGCACAGTGATAAAACGAATGTTACCACCAAAAGATTTGCAGAATAGGTGTGACAGTGTCTTGATACAATATTAATCAGTTTCTTCCCTCCACTCAATACATCATGAAAGAAACATGACTTGTAGTATTTCCATATTCTTGTTACAGGAAAATGGGTTGAATGTAAAATGAGAACATCTGTGTTGTGCCTTTGTCACAAACATTCCATGGCACATCACACAGGTATTATCAAACACACCAAACCCAAAGGAGATAATTTCTGGAATTCTACTGCTCTGCCCGCCAGGGAAATTGGCGTGGGCAAGGAGCTGACAGTGGGAAGGTCCATTTACAGGATTTTACAGTTTTGAGATGAGTGAGGCCATAAAATCCCGCCCAATATTAATAAGTGAGGCAATGGTGGTGCAATTGAAATTGAGAAACTCAAAGGGCCAGAATTAGAGGAGGGTACAGATCTCGGACAAAAGGTATAAAATAAATGATGATGGATTGGGAGCCACTGAAGGTCAGTGAGCACAAGGGGTGGCATTCTGCAGCCTCACTTGACCTGAGACAGGACAATCTCGCTCGAGGTCAACGGACATTTCCATCGTCCGCCCCTTGCCCGCTCCAATTCTGTGGCAGGCCGGGTGGTAGAATTCCGGTGAAGGGATGTAAATTGGGATGCAGGCCAACAAAGTTTTGAAAAAGCATTAACTTATAAACTGTGCAAAGTGGGAGGCCAGCCACGAGAATATTGGAAGAACATAGGATTAATAAAGTAATGGATGAGGGTTTCACCAGCAGATGAGCTGACACAGAGGTGCAGACAGATGTTACAGAGATGGAGCAAACATCAGGTGAGGAGCTCAGCTCAGGGCTGAGGTTACAAACAGTCTGGTTCAGCCTCAGAGAGTTTCAAGGGATGGAGTCAGTGGATAGGGAATGGAATTTGTGGTGGGAGCTCAAGACAGTATGTTCAGTCTCCCTCATACTTAAAATTGTTATAAATTTCTGTTGTTCCAAATCTGGATGCCAAGCAAGCAGTGTGACAAAGGAAAGGCCGTGGAGAGCTTAGGAATCCAAAGATCTGCAGGGATTGGCCATGTTAAAATTGCCACTTAGTGTGAAGGGGACTAGCTAGGATAAATACATGGGGTTATGGAGATAGGGCCTGACTGGGATTGTGGTTGGTGAAGACTCGATGAGCTGAATGGCATCCTTCTGCATTGAATGGGTCTATGAGAGGTGCTGGTGGAGTTGAGCTGGATGTCATCAATGTGGGTATGTGGATCCTGACGTATTTTTAGATGATGCCACCAAATGGCAACATGTAGATAGGATAAGCTTGAAGAGAGATTGAATACACTTAAGTTATTACAGCGGGAGATGAAATGACTAAACTGCATATGTTGCTTCTCTATCTCTGTGAGTGGACAGCTATTGGAGCTAACTCTGGTTCTTCAGAAAGTTTTGGGTGTGTTTTTGATTGAACTCTCTGTTCTAAATGATGAATGAGGGGGAGCTGTCGGGAGTCTGTATGAAATCCCTGTGGAACAGCTGGGATCTGAGATAGTAAGTTAAGATGGAGGCATCCTGATGTATGTGTGGGAGAAGATTTAGCAACAGCATAGCTATTTACTGGAATTAGCAGTACCCCTGGCAGACAGCTCACCCACCACTCCCCAGTTGGTGCAGAGCCAATCTGCTCTATGACAGCCCAGCCTATAATCATAAAGTACTGCAAACGGGCTAAGAACAGGCTAAGCAGGGGCAGCATGGTGGCAGAGATCCAAGTTCAGTTCCAGCCTTGGATCACAGTCTGTGTGGAATTTGTATGTTCTCCCTGTGTCTATGTGGGTTTCTGCCAGATGCTCCGATTTCCTCCCACAGTCCAAAGATGTGCACGTTAGGTTGGTTGGCCACGCAAATTGACCCCTATTATCAGGGAATTAGCAGCTTAAGTATGTAGGGTTATGGGAATAGGGCCTGGCTGGGATTGTAGTTGGTGCAAACTCAATGGACTGACTGGCCTCTTTCTGTACTGTAGGAATTCTACGATTCTATGAAACCTCTGCCCCTCACTGGGACCAATTGGATTGGCCGGTCACTCCATTCGCTTTGGCAGTACCAAAAGAGCAGTAAGGGAACTGCAGAAGCTCTTGAAACAAAGAAGGATGCCATTCGGTCCATTATGCTGTGCAGGCTCTGTAGGGATTCTATTGTTTGCAAAGGCAAAATACTGCAGCTGCTGGAAATCTGAAATTAAAACAGAAAATGCTGGAAATGCTCAGCAGGTCTGGTAACATTTGTGGAAAGGAAAATAGGAGTTAAAGTTTCAGGTTAGTGACCAATTGTCATCTTAACGTCCCGGGAGAAAAGCTTTAAAATTGCAAAGATTATTTACTTCTGCATCGGCAAATCACGTACAGCAAACACATCGAAAAAATGTCTTCTGCGGTTGGCGATGACAAGTTTGAAGATTGACAATCAAGTCCTATTGAGAATAGTAATTGATAAAATAAAATGATAGTATAGTATGTTTACTCCACATCACAGCCACATTATTTTATGTTGACAAGGCATGTTTTTTACCTCCCTCCCTGGTGATTACCATGATGGTGTAAAATGTTCCATTGTGCTGAAACAGTAGGCTCTCATAGTTCTTGTTTACAAAGCAGAGCTCTGATGCTGTTATCATCTGGAAAGAGCTTTGAACAATCCTGAAATATTCAGAATAAATCAATTGTGAAGAAAGGAGCTTATTTACAAAATCTTCAAAATAAATTAATTCTACTCCCATCTGTTCGCTGTCCAGATGTCTCAGACCTCAACAAAATTACCAAGCGTTTAGGCAGAAGGATGCAGTGGATCTGATACATTGAGTACCACATTGAGATGTGTCTCAAATTTAAGTTTTCATATATTAAAGATATTGTGGTAGATGCCAAGATCTTTCTATCACATTTAAGTATTTTCACCATTTTTTTTAAAAATTCTGCTTATCTATTCTTCCTGTCGCAGTGAATAACCTCACCTTTTTTAAGTTTATTTATTAATCACAAGTAACATTGCAGTCAAGTTACTGTGACATTCCCTTAGTCGCCACAATCTGGTGCTTGTTTGGATCAATGCACCTAACCAGCACACCTTTCAGAATGTGGGATTAAACCGGAGCATCTGGAGGGAATTCGTGTAGACACAGGGAGAACGTGCAAACTCCACATAGACAGTGACACAAACTAGAAATCAAACTTGGGTCCCTGGTGCTGTGAAGCAGCAGTGCTAACCACAGTGCTACCATGTCACCCTACATTTCCCCATATTAGTATTAACGTTTCATTGTAACATCCTCACAGCTTACTGTCTCAGCAAGCTCTGTACCATTAGTAGAATTGGATGCATTATCCTTGGAAGCCTCATCTAAGTCATTAATATTGTAAAGAACTGAGATCCCAGTTCCAAAGAACACTTCACTGGCCACAGCCTGTCAATCTCAAAATGCCTTGCTTATCCCTACACTCTGTTTTCCGCCTGTTAATCTCTCCACATGAGAAACTGCTTACAATGTGGTCTTCTCTACAATAGGGGACTGAATGTAGATTGGATGACCATTTTGCAGAACTGATCCATTCAGTTGCTAAACATGTCAAAGTGTCTGATTGCCTGACATTTGTTCATTCTCTCTTATACTGTTCCAATGAAGTTCAATTTAAGCTCGAAGAATAGCTCCTCATCTTTCAATTAGGCATTTTACGGCCTTCCAGATTTAACACTGAGTTGAACAATTTCAGCTAGTCGTCATATTGTTTTGTGTTTCTTTGACTTTGTTTATTGACGGCAGACATTGGCAGTAATTCTATTTTTCCATTCAAATCTCCTTTAGACAAATATTTCATTTCTTTACTTGCATAGTTACCATTGTCTTTTATCTTGCACCACCATTCCTTTTGTCAACCTCTTCTGTTTTCCACCTTAACATAGATCTTTTTTTTGTTCTTTCCTCCCTTCCCCCTTTTCCTGCAACTCTACATGCATTAAATATCTTCCTTTCCAAACCTTTCAGGTTCAGATGAGACATCATTGATCTCAAGCATGAACTCTGTTTCCCACTCTGCAAATGCTGCCTGACCTGATGAGAATTTATGACATTGTCTATTTTAATTACAGATTTGCAGTATTTCGAAGAAAAGGAGTGCTTGGTCAGTGTCCTCTTGCTTGCCAGTCCCCCCATCCTTTGCTCTGTCAGATCCCACAACTCATACGTTCTCCAAGTAGAATCCTTGTGGAAGGAGGACTGATAGTTGTGAGATATCTGATGGAGGCTGACTTCTAAGTGTTGTTGCCTGTAACATTGGACACTTCAACCAATTCATGCATCTTAAAAACTTTACGTAGGTGCCCTTATTAACAAGAAGAATAAATGGATAAGACTCAGTTTGCAGTTCAAGCTAATTTCATTAACAAGTTCAATAAGTATTAACACACTTATTTTTCCAAAATTATCTCAACTCTATTTGCCTAATACTACCCATGCCAATGAAATTGACTAGGCCATGAGTACAATTCTCTGAGCTTCTTCTATCTCAAGGTCCTTGTCTTCAAAGGGTGATTTTATATGTCCTCTTATAAAAGAGGATATCTGGATTGCCATTGAGACTTGTCTTCTTCACCATGGATCATGCTGAGTCTATGCTGGGGATGGCCTGTAGGTGTCTCTTATCCTCCTCTTTGCGCCCTTTCAGAAGGTTCACTAACTTCTAGTCAATGAGGTTACCAGACAAGGGTAGCAGCACCAGTGAGATTTCATATCTCTTATTTG
Source organism: Sphyrna mokarran (assembly GCA_024679065.1). Lineage (NCBI taxonomy): Eukaryota > Metazoa > Chordata > Chondrichthyes > Carcharhiniformes > Carcharhinidae > Sphyrna > Sphyrna mokarran. The sequence continues at coordinate 46,443,592 of JAGIQG010000005.1, forward strand.
GAGGAAGCTAGATATATCCTAGGTATCCAACATCAGGTATGCATATTCCCTAGAGCTCCCCTTCAGATAAGGGCGTGGTGGGAACCAGAGGTACCAGAGAGTCCGGCTGAAACCATCTGCCAAGTATGAATGGGAAGTTTAAAAATGATAGTGGGAAAGATATCATGCAAATAATGAAGAATCTATATTCTTTTCATTACAAAAATACTTTCCATGAATTTATAATTCAACAAAAATATAAACCAAGAATAATTCCATTGAAATTATAGATGAATAAATTTGCATGTGTAAAGCAAAGTTTTCAGATAAAACCAGGTGCATGGGGAAAATAAATGCGTTGCCTTTATATACAAAACAGCTGTCAGAATTTTTGATAGCTTCGTGGGTAAAGGCCACTCAGAGTGGACACACCAAATGGTTTAAGTCCAGGCCTGTAATGGGGAAGTTCTTCTCAGGCAAGGCAACTTTTTTTGGGTGATATAATGGGTCTTAATATCCCAGAGAAAAATAACAGTGCGGACACTTTCCTTGGTTGATACTTGAAGAAAAGTAAGATTGTGTCGTCTTAGAAAGGTTTTTATGGATTTTTTTGTGATTTTGGCAGTTGAGTTGCCAGCTGATATGTTTTGGTTCCACCTCTTGCAGACCCATGACAATAAGAGGGCTGAAAATTATGGACCTGGCAAACACACAAAAACGCAACCAGTAGGATGTTGTTACCTGTGAGGTATATTGGGCAATCTAGTGTTTCTCCCCCAAGTATTTACATACAATTTAGCACCTTTCGTGAATTTATGTATGTAATAAGCACCACAACTTAAGCTGAGAATGAGGGAAAAACTGTACATTGTAAATCAGTCAAGATTCAGGACTTTTATAAAGCTTTCCTTAGTGAAGTTGTTCAGTGGAACTTCCTCTGCGTGATAGATGCACGGATATTTCTTTCCTCCATTACTGACATTATCTACAAGATGCATTGCAGCAATTCACCAAAGATCCTTAGACAGCATCTTCCAAACCCATGACGACTTCCATCTAGAAGGACAAGGGCAACAAATAGATGGGAACACTACCACCTAAAGGTTTCTCTCCAAACCACTCACCATCCTGACTTGGAAATATATCGTTGTCCATTCATGGTCACTGCGTCAAAATCCTCAAATTCCCTCCCTATAACGGCATTATGGTTCAACCCACTGGCCGTTGACTGCAGTATTTCAAGAAGGCAGCTCACCATCACCTTCTTAAGGGCAATTAGGAATGGGTAATAAATGCTGGCCAGCTAATGATGCCCATGTCCTTTGAATGAATTAAATAAAAGATGAGATAGCCTAAAAAAATCTAAAACTCTCGTATCAGAATAATGTTAAATGACCATGCAAGCAAAAAGAGAGAAATTTGTGGGAAGATTAGAGAGTGAATGTTCTTATAAAATAGAGAAAATTCCCCAATTAAAGTCAATAATATCCTTACAAGGATTTTGGAGTGCAAACATTGGATTCCTTTTTCTTTCTTCTTTTTCCCAATTTTTAAGGATACTCTCCTTTCCACAGGCAGACAGGTTGTCTTGTTGCTTGTCTAATAGGAAAATAATGACCTCAAGCCTAGCCTGTTAACCTAATGAACATAGACAAAGGAATAACCACAACATGATCCTTCAGGGTATGGTAGTTTAATTGTTACATTACTGGAGAGATAAATCCAGAAATTTAAATGAATAATTCAATAGAATGTGAGTTCAAATTTCTCCTTGGCAATCTGCTCCATAGAGTAATTTTCAAAAGTCTGGAATGTTTCCTTCTTTAAAAGTGAGGCTATTTGATTGTTATAAAAACACGTGTCCTTTCAGGGAGGCAGCCTCCTGTCCTGACCCAGTCTGTCATATGTGTGACACCAATGCTACAACAACAAGATTGTCTTCAACCCATGTAAAGAAATTTGCCCAAAAAGATAACCATGAGAAAAATTGCACAAGTAACAATCCAGTATTCCTACATCAGACATTTGTCTTCAATGTATATTGAAAGCTGTCTTTGCATTCTCTGTAATATGCTGAACGTACAGCATACCTTGTTGAGGATTTTCATGTCAATGAATTTCTCACAAATGTGTACAATATTCCTCTTCTAGTCCCATTTTCTAAGTGAGTCTAAGAATAATGTACTTTGTAACTGGCAACTATGAAGGACACAGCAGCAATGTGGAATAAATTCCCCTGTTGCCCTGCAAGAAGCTCCTGACTTCCTGTGGCACTATTTTTGCCAGCAATCCAGTATTCCTAGATGGTAAGGTTGAAATTCCAACACAATTCCATTACATCCTGTGAAGAGCAGCAGACTGTAATGTCCAGGTAGTAACTGAGAGGGTGTTTCAACAGGGTGGCACCCTCTCATCAACTTCTTAAAACTTCAGTTAAAAAATTGTTCTTGCTATCAAGCTACCATTATCGAGTGGTGGGGATTGGAGTTGGGAGATCCTCGACACAGAGCCTATAGTTGCTCTTGCCCCCTTTCATGTAAGGATGACGTCAAGATCTGCTTGGAGTGCTGGCACTCCCCACCTGTGTCCGGGTGCCCCTAGCCAGGGCATCTTGGGGAAAATGGAAGACAGCTGGAAAATTCCTCATTGCCTCATCACAAAAATGACCCAGAGGCAAAACAGAAGCAAAGCACCAGCACAGTGGCCAGCGGGGTGAACCATTGGTCCTCTATCTCTCTGAACTGGGCCAAAGGATCGAAAATTGAGCCAATTAATTTTAACCAGTTTGTAACTGCCATAGCACAGAACGATCCCAACTTAATCCTCAGCTTACTGTGAGTTATGTGCTTTCAGCCTGGGCAGCAGTATTCATGTGATTGATCTCAACATCCTTGGAAAAAGAGACCTAAATCAATCAGCATTCCTGCAACTGAACGTTAATTACTGGGAATGTTTATTAGTGGATATAGATGATTCTCCTCATGGTCTCCACCATGAGGGCTCACATATAACTGATGATCATCTGTACAAGCTACTAGAAGGGAAACTGGCAGCCATGAAACTCAATCCCAGTAAGAGGATCTCACTTGGTCTCTTCTAGCAATGAAAGAATGAGCAACATTATCAACATTTAAAGAAAATATTTGTCCTGCCAATATTCACTGAAATTGTTGACTTTGATATCTATTAACCAACAAGTAATGATGTGTTTTCTTCGATTTATGACATTTTCAGCATTTAGGCAACTTTAATGAAGCACATTGTTACTATTTCTTATTTTGTAACCAATCATCTAATAACATTCATCCAGTGCCAAACACAAATTACATGTTTCAACTTTTATCCAGCAGGAAAGAGTTAAAAGTCAGTGAGCAAGAAGCAAATGGTTAAATTTCAGTTTTCTGCCATGTAAATTGCCTTTGCATCCTGTGTGACCTTATAATGCTGGATTTGTAGAGCTTGAACTATGTAATCCCCTATTACTATTTTGTGAGCCTAGAGATTTGCTGGTTTCTTTATAGCCAAGTCAGGTTTTGTGTTTTCAGCTGAATCTTTAAGACAAAGTTTTACCATATGGGTTTATAGCTCTCTGCTGCCTCGTAGTGGCAAATCTTAGGGCTGTAAATACTGCAAATAAGACAATAGCATTAATTACATGTCACGAGAAGATCTGTGATATTTACGAGAAACTATGAATAAAAAATAGAAAATTTATAACAATAAAAATAAAGGCTTTTTGAAGCCATTAAAATGCTTTAAAAGTTCTGTTTCTGGCAAACTGACTTAGTAATGTATTGACTTACTGCAATGAATAATGCAAGGTTTTAGTGAATAATAAAAGGGTATAACACAGCTGAAGCTAGGACTACTATTTGGTGAACTTACAGGTTTTGAAATTAACTAATATGTAAGCAGTATCCACAACATCTGATGTTTTGAGGAGAAAGCCCAGGGATCCACCTTTTATTTTCCTCACCCACAAAAACATTCACTATTTAATTGGCGGTAATAACTATTGCCTCATTTAACAAAATCTTCTAACTAAATTAGATAAAATAAGCAGCCAGATTATTGAATTAGCAGCAAGTAGGATTGATAGTAAATTCACACTTTTCTAAAATAACTGGTCATGAAATTTATGATGAAAATTGGCTTAGGGCAAAATTGGGGGGATTTCTTTTACATTATTTATCACAAATCCTGCACTCATCTGATGAAGGAGCAGCACTCCCCGAAAGCTTGTGCTACCAAATAAATCCGTTGGACTTTAACCTGTTGTTGTGAAATTATTATAAAACATAAAGCATTCTAAATCATTTGTTTTAACTCAATAAAATTGTAGAGTTGATTCCAATCTTGAATCGATCACTGATTCCTGGAGAAGGCATTGGACTGAGATGCAAATACAGGGATAGGCTGTGGTGCTATGTTTGGGAAAGAGGCCATACTGAGGAGGCAGGAGGTCAAAGAATTGTGAGAGTAAGTCCTCTGTCCACATCTCACTGAGATGCAGTTGTAAAATTGGCTACATTTTATGTGCTTTTTTTTTCCTGCACTCTTTCAGGGCAAATTTGCACTCGCGATATTCCACTACATCTCATGCAGGATCATATTTTAAGAATTTGGCTTGTTCCCCACCCTACGTCTATTAAAGGTAAAAAAAAAACTCCATGTTTGGAAACCTTGACACAATTACTTAATAGCCAGAGATTATAACAAAATTGACATTCCATTTACATGGAATTCATTTCTGTTAATATAGAAAAATGCTTCAAAGCATTTCACAGAGAGGAAGAGATAAGTGAACACTCAGGCTAAGTTTGGAGAGGTGAATAAAGGCATTGGAATTTAAGAATGTGTTTAAAGCTAAGGAATGAGGGGTAAGTCTTGGCCAGGACACCACAAGAACACTCTTGCTTTGCAAAATAATGCAATGAGTTCTTTCACATCCACCTCAGCTTGCATCTGAAACTTCAATTTAAAATATCATCCAAAAGGTACCTATGACAATGCATTAATCCACTGAAAAATCACTTAGATTATATAGTCCGGTCACTGGAATAAGAGTCGAGCTCTCAAAACCTTGTGAATATCGGGAAGTCAGGCTATCACAGAGCCGCATAAAGCAATGAGCAAGAGAAACTCAGTATGAACTGTGAGGGTAGAATTTTGCACAATCTGAACTTTCAGGAAAATTTCCTCATCGGTACAATTGGTAAATGTGCTGCCCATGCGAAATATGGCACTCATAATAAATGTTATCCCAGTCCTTGCTAAACCAGTTAATCCCAGCCACAGTGGTAGCTGTGGATATATATTAATTGTCCATCACTGTGGGAGATAGAAAGAAAACATTTGCCGGCATTTTACAACCTCGCTCGGGTGAGGGTTTTAAAATCTGGCCCGAGATCAATGGAGAATTCCATTCTGTGAGCCGTGGGCGGGCATGGCAATAAAATTCCAGCCATTGTGTTTTCTGTTCTTGAGCATGAGTCAGAAACTTGGGTAATCAAAGTGCTTGCACAAGAATGGTATGTGGGAATAGAGTTAAGCTTAGTTATGATGTTCCTCCACCAATAAAAGGTCTTCTGAGGCTGAATTACTAGGAATGGGCAGGTTTTCTTACTAGGAAAGGTCGGAGAGGTTATCATTAGAGTTTAGAAGAGCAAGAGGCAACTTGAACAAAACCTTTAATGTTCTAAGTGTTTCCTCTTGTGGGAGAATCTAAAACCAGTCACTGTCTAAAACTAAAGCATCACTCATTTAAGACAGAGATGAGGAGAATTTTTTTCTCTTAGGTATTTATGAGTCTTTGGAACTCTCGTCCTCGAAAGGCAGTGAAACCTGAGTCTTTTAAGACAGTGCTTGATAGGTTCTTGATTAACAAGAAGGTTGAAAGTTTATCGGTAGGCAGGAATGCCAAGATCTTATTGAACAGTGGAAAAATCTAACGGGGCGGAGTGGTCTACTCCTGTTCCCAATTCACATGTTCATGTGTTCACACAGCTGGAAAACACTGTTTTTATTACGTTTATTCACCTTCAGGTGATTAGGGAAGAAAATTTGAGGGTGGTGTTGGAAGGCAAGGTGAATCATGGGTCATACAGATGTACCATTGACGTCAGTGAGTGGAAGATTTCCTCATGCTCCCGAGTAAAGTGAAATGTTTGATATTTGAGAGGTTTCTACTCTCCATATCCAATACACAAAGGAAATTCTTCTCCAAGATAAGGAGAGAGCAAATCTTGGGCCACCATTTGATTCCAATGCTAACTAACCCCTCCTCCAGCAATATAGAGATCACAGCCCAACTTAATAAAAATAGAGAGCAGTAAAGAAATTTAAATATTATACTCAAACTAAAAAAAATAACAGCTGTGTTATAAAAAAGTTAATTTCCTTCCATGCATATTTTTGGATTGTTAAGCTGGAACACAGATGGATCTCACTGCAGTAATGATCCTTTTCCCCATGGCTAGCTTTAATTAAAAATTCAAGCTAAATTTCACATGCACATTAAATCAACTCTTCATTATCACTCAATAAACCCACAGTGATTGCATCATAATCTTGCAATGTGGACTTCATCATGGATCTATACACAGATTACAGACATCCACCATGGTGATCATTATCCAGAAGGGATGGTTGTAACACTGAACAGTGCCAAGTCTCTGAGCCACACCTATCACGTACCAGAAGTGCTACTTACCACACGCATTTCTTTAGGTAACAGAAAAGTCATAATGCGCTATTCTCAGTACATCTGTGTGACATATCTAGTTCTAAAATCCATAAAATATGCAAGCTTCATTATCCTTGCCTTTCAAACCTTCCAAAACTAGATGGCATTGTTCCATTGTACTGTTCATTAGAAGTCTTTATAATGTGATGTTTTCTCCCATTTGTCACATACGCCAGAAGCTTCTGATCTCAACTATGACTGGGATTCTCCAGCACCGTTGCAGTAAATGGAGTTTTGGCTGAGCACCAAATTCTCCATTCTCGTTGGCTGAGATAGAGGAATGAACAACATTGGAGAATCCTGCCCATACTCCCAGAACGGTCCTCCAAACTCCATAACCCTAATTCAATGTTTTTTTCCCCAGTTTTCTCTAGTGTTTCGCTTTTACCTTTTTGGGGGGCATGGCTCTATTGCCCCTTTTCCCCATTCACATTGTTTGACTTAGGCCCATCCTCACCACTGCCTTTAGTCCCTCTACCCCCGTCGCAATCCTTTGACTTTAGTGTTGGAAACAGAGTATCTAGGCCAACAGTTTGCTCAAGATGCTCATTATGCTAATGATGTGTAGGGCGAATAGAATATTATGTATTAAATGAGCAGTTTCAAAATTCCAAAGGTATAGAATCTACAGGCTGCTGTTTCAAAGTTCTGTGACTGATTGCTTATAATGGGACAGCATCAGACGTTACATAACCAAATAATGTTCAAAAACTCCAATTCATTTCGCTCAGAACAAAAAAGGATTATAATTCTTTGCTACAAGGAACATACAATTGAGCAGATGATGTGGAGATGCTGGTGTGGACTGGGGTGAACAATATGAGAGGTCACACAACACCAGGTTATAGTCCAACAGGTTATTTGAAATCACAAATTTTCGGAATGCTGCTCCTTCGTCAGCTGAAGACTTAAGCACTCATCCAACCAAGCAGAACGTGATTGTAAATATTGAGAATGCATCTACCCCAGTTAATGCGAACAGAAATCATCCAACCATCTATGAGTGGACAAAAATAAATTAGCTGATTGCACAGTTTGTGTTTGAAGAAACCTAAAGTTGACAGGGCTGGGGGGTATTCGATGGGAAATGTAGGTTTCTCAAACCACAGGCAAGCCTCACTATGCGGTCTTTATGTTGACATGTTTCACCTGGAAACTTAGAGCTGGCCTCTCTAACTGCCATGAGTAAAATCCTAGCCATGGCAGGAAGAGGCTCTTCACTCTCTATTACTCCAGGCATCAATTTCCCCATGGACACGTGAGTACCCAACCAACTTCCTCACTGTAGATAAAATACACCCTGGTGGGAAGGGGTTGATAAGCAATGAGTATAATGCTACTGCCATGGTGTCCAATTTTTATGTACCTCTCCCTGCCCCCAATCCCAGCTCTGAGGGAGTATTGAATTCTAGCTTAAGCAGATATTCTCTATTTCCCAGTGCACCAAATTCAGATGCAGCTTCACACCAATTTTCCTCGGCAATGTGCCAGAGTGTTACACAGCAGACATGCCCTGCAGCCCTCAATGACCCTCGCCCTCGTTATATTCCTTATTTCTTGGAGAGTTTTTTCCACTATCTGTAACCGAATGCCAAAAGCTGTATGAGCAAGTAAAGAACCGCAGAAACTCCCTCCTTAAAGTTACTGGCCTCAACACTCATCTCTAATTTTTTTAAAAGGATCTGCAAAGTCTACCATTGTAACATTAGTTCTAGTCACTTCTCCAAATTCCTTTCTCACTCAATCTACCTTCCTCTTTGTCTGACACTCTTGTAATTATGACCTTGTCCATGAGGTGGCAGCATAGCAAATCACAGCTGAGAGATTTAAATGAATATAATAAATCCTGCAACAAGTGGGATAAAGCAGCACACTGAGCAAGTAAAACACACATTCTGTGAGATGGCTTTTGGTCTGTTATTGGGGTAATATATTGAAAGCTGCCTCAGGAAGCGATTGTGTGGCTGTCACATGTGTCTATTTAAGGAATAATGACAGACAAATGTGGCTCTAGAACACCATTGGAACCAGTGCAATGGAAGCTGGAGGACCATTATACTCTTCATTGGATAGGAGAATAGTAAAGCATTTCACTTGACCGTATCTGGAAGACATTCTATCAGGTTGACACAATTTCTTTAAATGATAAGACAAAATGGAATGGATTTTGTTTAAGCATAGGATCATTTTGATCATTGTTTTAACCCGGCCCACCCAGTGAGAATGGGATGACTGAGTTGTTGAAATCAATAAAATCAACTTGCTTCCTCAGTACTGCTAGAAACTCAAAAGACTGATACCTTCATTCAACATCTGACTATGGCCGGTTTCCTCCCACAGTCTGAAAGATGTGCTGGTTAGGTGTATTGACCATGCTAAATTCTCTCTCAGTGTACCCGAACAGGCGCCGGAGTGTGACAGCTAGGATTTTCACAGTAACTTCATTGCAGTGTTAATGTAAGCCTACTTGTGACACTAATAAATGAATAATTTTTTAAATGATATATGAACAAAGGAAATAGCAGGGGCGGACCATGGGGCTCTTGAGGCTGCTCCACCATCCAACACGATCATGGCTGATATTTGGACTCAGTTTCACTTCCCTGCCCACTTCTCATTTCCCTTCATTTCCTGAGCAACCGAATGGAGCTGGTTTGTTGGGAGGGGTGGGGAGGAGGCATGTAGAGAATGCCAAAGATTCACAATTTTCCAAGAGAAGAAGTTTCTCCTAAGTGTTGACTCCTTCTTATCTTGACCTGAACAGAACCTTTCAGAGGGTTGGGGTGATTTCTGATTCCGGATCCTGACACTGCTGGTGTCTACACAGTATTATTATCTCATTAACAGGCTATTGCTGTGCTCATTATCCATTTAAAAGTTGTGGGCAGGACAGCAATGTGGAAGGTCAGATGAGACAACCCACAGGACTCAATGACTGGCTGCCTCAGCAGGAACAGGAGGCGCTATTGAGCGAGGCAGATGAGAATGAGGGTGGAATATTTAAGCCAAGAAGTCCTGATCTATTCAACTGGAAAGGAACCTCTTCAACTTGGGTGATTGTTGCTCCTTTAGTCTGGTGGTTCTACAACTGGCGTTTGACAGGAGGTGTGAGAAAATAAACTCTCACAAAATTTGTAATTACGTATACTCTTAGAAGAACTTGTAATTAAGGTCCGTATGATAAAATGTGACGAGATCAGCATGTTAATCGATTATAGCTAATGTGATCAAAGTATGTTGACCAATGTGATAAAATCACTTATAATCAATGGATGTAAGCAGTAACAGCCTCGGGAAACAATGGTTGTTGATCAGTTACTCAACTTAAATATGATCATGAAGGGTAGAATGAAGTAAATACGTTATCTTTTTGACTTAAGTTGATTGAGTTAAACCACAGTGCACCAATTAGGAACCAAACCGAAACAAGGTAGATAACCAGTGGGTATGACAACAATAGTGGTTAAAGAAAGCCAACCTTGAGAATGAGATAAGGGGTCTCGGAGTATGAAACTACAGCAAATATAAAAAGACTGTAAGCGAGTGGTTCGTTGGATTGTTCCGGACATCCCAGCTCTATTCTTTTGCACTGGAGAATAAAGTCTTTTTACCTGGAAGATCAAGGCTCAGACTCTCATTTGATCAGCTAAAAGTTCGTTGTCGTCCTGGGGAACCACGGCAGAAGTTGTGTTGGTTTTCTGTCAGGAAGCCGCCTCAATGTGCAGAGAATATTATGGGCCTATGACCCTCCTTTTCTACTTTCCCAGCTGGGGGAAACAGCATCTAAGTGCCTATCCAGTTCTGCCTATTTAGTACTTTCTACGTTTGAACGACGTCACCTCTGATTCTTCTGAATTCTATGTAGTATATGCCACATTTACTCTACTTACACTGGCTCCCAGTTAATCATCACTTCAATGTTTAAATTCTCATCTTTGTTTTCACATCTTTCCTTGGCCTTATCCCTATCAGTAATTTTCTTCTGCCCCACAACCCTCCAAGATATCTATATTCCTTTATTTCTGTTTTCCTGAGCATTCTTGATTATAATAGTGCTATTAGTATTAGCTGCAGCTGTTTGGGGCCTAAGCTCTCCCTCACTTTTCTCCTAAAGAATATCTCCTGAAGAGTGACTTGTCCAAGTCACTCTGTAAACTATAACACCCCTCTTCACTATCTACCACTCCACCGACTTTAGTGTCATCTGCAAATTTACTGATCCATCCCTCAATACCCTCATCCAGATCATTTATAAAAATTACAACAGCAGGGGCCCCAAAACAGACCCCTGAGGCACACCACTTGTCACCGAACTCCACTATGAATATCTCCCATCAACCACCACCCTCTGTCTTCTATCTGCCAGCCAATTCCTAATCCAATTAGCTAAATCACCCTCTATTCCACACATCTGCATTTTCTGTAGAAGTCTTCCATGGGCCACCTTATCAAATGCCTTACTAAAGAACAGAAGGACCTTGGTGTATGTGTCAATAGATCCCTGAAAGTAGGCAGTCAAGTGGATAAAGTTGTTAAGAAGGCATATGGAGTCTTAGCTTTTATTGGTAGGGGGATTGAATTTAGGAGCCGCAGCATCATGTTGCAACGGTACAAAACTCTAGTGCGGCCGCACTTGGAGCATTGTGTGCAGTTCTGGTCCCCACATTCTAAGAAAGATGTGGAGGCATTGGAGAGGGTACAGAGGAGGTTTACCAGGATGTTGCCTGGTGTGGAGGGCAGGTCCTATGAAGAGAGGCTGAGGGATTTGAGGTGTTTTCATTAGAAAGGAGGCGGCTAAGAGGGGACCTAATCGAAACATATAAGATGATTAGAGGTTTAGATAGGGTGGACAGTGATAGCCTTTTTCCTAGGATGGAGAAATCTAGCACGAGGGGACACAGCTTTAAATTAAGGGGTATGAGTTATAGGACGGATATCAGAGGTAGGTTCTTTACTCAAAGAGTGATTAGGGAGTGGAATGCCCTGCCTGCAGCTGTTGTAGATGCTCCAAGTTTGGTGGCGTTTAAGAGGTTAATTGATAAGTATATGGAAGAGAAGGGAATGGTTTAGTTTGGAGGGGCATTGCTTTTTATTTTGGTCAGCACAACATCGAAGGCCGAAGGGCCTGTTCTGTGTTGTAATGTTCTATGTTCTATGTTCTAATATTTCTTTAGTAGCCAAATAAGCTTTTGGCCATTTGTTCTAATATTATAATCCTCCTGTGAAAGGCCTTCAGATGTTTTACTTCAAGATGCTACGTAAATGGGGGTTGATCTGCAAATTATATTGGGAACTTGTCTTTCCAATGAGTCCTGGGATCTTTTTTAATTCATTCAATGGATGTGGGGCTTCACTGGTTAGACCATCATAAATTATCGATCCCTAATTGTCCTTGAAAAAGCAGTAGTGAGCTGCTTTCCTGAACCGCTGCAGTCCAGGTGGTGTAGGTACATCCGCTGTGCTTTTAGGGAGGGATTTCAGCAACAATGAAAGAACAGTGATATATTCCAAATCGGGATGCTGAATGGCTTGGAGGGGAATTTCCAGGTGATGGTGCTCCCATGCACCTGCTACCCTTGTCCTCCTAGACAGTATTGGGTTTGGAAGCTGCTAAAAAGCCTTGGTGAATTCCTGCAGAAGCTGGGGCAAACTATGTGTCAGCTAAAGTACACCAGTGTTCTAGGGCAGTTGAACGTGAAGTGAAACTGGAAACATTTGCTTTCTCCAACAAAATGGCAATTTATCTTGAATCCAGTCAGGAAGAACATGCTGTGCAAGCAGTTGCTACTAAAGTTGCATGACAATCAAGTAACATTAACATCTCATTCAAATCCAAGTGAACCCAGTCAAATACTGGTTCTAATGTCCCCTTTTTACCATCTCAAGTGTTCAAGTAGCAATACTTGCAAAAGCAACATGAGAAAGTGGCTACGATTATATTGCCATCTGCCATTGCTGTTTAGTACTAAAAAGCAGAGTCTCGTACAGGAATATTCTGACACAGTAGGAGACAAAACAAAAAAACAGCATTCATTTAAGAGCTTCAGTCAAAGCAGTGAAATTATTCATCCCATTGAGGCTAACAACATATCTCAGTTGATATGTTTCAGTTTCACAGTTGAACATTTCCACAGGCAGAACACAATCCATCCCACACAATTCCCAATTTTTGTATCCTGAATACAAACCACAGAATTGAAAAGATCAAAACATTGTTTTGAAACATTGGAGAGAATTTTCCATCTCTGGCAGACTGGTGACCTTAACTCAGCAGGAGACAAAAGATCTGATTCTTGATAATGGAATAAACTATCTGGATTCTGTTCTCCATTCTTTCAGGGTGAGTTAAATGGGGATCAGGTTTCTCGATGAATAATATCGAGAAGCACGTTTGCATTCATCAACATCTAATGGATCTCACACATGCTAATTAAACGGCCACTTCACCCAAATTACATTCACCAGATTGGTAACTTCTCTGTTTCACACTCCACCTGTTGATTTTTCACCAAAAAGACCATTTCTCTAACAATTGCCATTATACACTGTAGTTCACTATACTGAATCTTGCTATACAACAACAACTTGCATTTAAATAGTACCTTTTACATACAGGCAAACAACACCACAGACGGCATTTTACAGCCTCACTCGGGTGAGACCAGAAATTCCCACCCGAAGTCAACTGAGATTTCTGTTGTCGGACCCTCGCCCGTGCCCATTCTGTGGCAGGCAAGATGATAGAGTTCCAGCTAATATGCTTTACAGGAGCTTAATCAGCTACAAATTGACACTGAGCCAAATTAGGAGAAAATAAGATTTATGACTAAAAGCTTAACTAAAAGGGTAAGTTTTAAAGGAGAAGGGAGGCGGGGTAGGGAAGCAAAGATCTTCACTCAAAGAATTCCAGAGCTTAGGCCAGAATGTTACAGCCGTTTACACCGGTAGGATTTTCCCATCCTGCTGTAATGAATGGAGTTTTGGCTGGGCACAAAATTCTCCAACCCCCCCCCCCGCGACAGGAATGTGTATGAACAGCTGGTAAGATCCCGCCAGAAATTGTCTATGTGGCTAAAGGGATGGCTGCTAATGCTGGGACAAAGGAATTGGGGAATGCCCAATAGGCGGGAGTTGGAGAAATGCAGAGTAGTTGGAGGCCTTTGAGGCTGGAGGGGGATTAGAGTTAGGGAGGGGAGAGACAATGCAAGAATTGTAACACAAGGATGAGAATTTTATAATTGAGGCACTGTTGGACTAAGAGCCATGGTAGATCAGTAAACACAGCCACAAACACAGTGATGGATGAGTGGGATCTGGTGCAAGTTGGGATCACGGCAACAGAGTTTTGAATATCTTTATGAAGAATGGTAGATGGGTGATTAGCCAGGACAGCAATAATCGCAGTCTGAGTTTAAGAAAAATATGAGTGACAATTCAATTAATGTTGTTTCACAGTTTGAGAGACTTCTTGTGGATGCTTTAAGGTTATCATTTATTTGTCCATTTTGTTTTTGTGCACCCTAATTTATCTGATTTTCCAGAAAGAACGCAGAGTAAAGTACATGAACCTGGAAACATAGGTCGAATCAATGGGCAACTAGTTAGCTCCAGTTGACTAACACGATTTCGAGGTAATGATTTTTCCCACATTAGAAGCAGCACCTCGCTGATAACGCAAGCTAAGAAAGGCTTAAAGACCTCAAATATTTTGCTAGACTAGTAATCCAGAGACCCAGGATAATTCCTAGGAGACCTGGATTCAAATCCCAATATGGCAGATGATGAAAAATCTGGAATTAAATGTCTAATGATGACCATGAAATCATTGTCGATTGTTATTAAAAAAGAAAGCATCTGGTTCACAAATGACCTTTAAGGAAGGAAATCTGCCATTTTTACCCAATCTGGTCTACGTGTGATTCCAGACCCACAACAATGTAGTTGACTCTTAAATGCCCTCATGGTTGGGCAATAAACGCTGGCCTAGCCAGCAACGTCCACATCCCATTAATGAATAAAAAGTATTTGTAGATGAAAGGAAATTAGAATTTGTTTGAACAGTTCAATGGAACTTTAGGACACAACTGAAATCCCAAAGCAGCAGCTGAAACAACAGCAATGAGGAAACTTCGAAGGAAGCTAAAAATATCAAGAGTTCCAGGAAGAAATTAAACAAGAACTAGAGAAGCTATTGGCAGCTGGATTCAACTCAGCTTTTTTTAAGAACACAAATCAGTGCTGGATGATTGGAGACCTACTGGAGCGTGGCAGAGTGTATGTAGTCTCTTGAGGTTT
Source organism: Sphyrna mokarran (assembly GCA_024679065.1). Taxonomy (NCBI): domain Eukaryota; kingdom Metazoa; phylum Chordata; class Chondrichthyes; order Carcharhiniformes; family Carcharhinidae; genus Sphyrna; species Sphyrna mokarran. The sequence goes on from JAGIQG010000005.1 coordinate 46,458,611, forward strand.
AGTGAATTCTTACATCTGGGGCTAATGATAGATAATGGTGCTGGTGCTGTGTTGCAGCAAGAGCCCCATTTCAGCAGGCAATGCCAACTCAGCTCATGCAGGAAATTCACTTACATTCATTCACTACGTGGCAGGAATGCCTGGTGTGCATTAACGGATATCCAGAATTAGTCTCTGAATCAACAGGTTCAGATGCAACATAACAGCGTGAGATTGGAGAACACATCTATTGGAACAGGAAAGTGAAATATGACTGATAAAAGGGAAGAAATGAGTGAAAAGCTAATAAAAGGGATTGATCAGAAAGTAAGCTATTCAAAATGTACTTTTCCATAAATAGCGAACAAGCTGTGCCGGCCACTCCTTATGCTCATGGGGCAGAATTTAATACCATCTTCAAAGATGAGTTTGATGGCAGGGGGCATTTAATCAGGTGGAAGGGTGGCAGATGAGTACCATACAACCTTTCCGTCACTGCCCCTATTATGTCCATAGTGTCAAAGCTCATGGATCACCTTCCTGCCCCACTGCCAATTGCAGCCATGAATGGGCAATGACTGGGCAATGAGTGACCACTTGAGAGCCTCATCCCGCTGTTGCTGGCATTAACTCGCCATGGAAAATGCACAACAAACAAATCCTGTCAGTGCCTGATTGAGGGATGCAGCAACCCCACCAGTCACACTTGCTGCTGACCAAAATAGCACATGTATGACAAAATCCTCCTCAGCTGGTTGCTCAGTTGACTGCATCTAGGAGGTTAACCATTAGACCTCGAGTGGGTGTATTACAGGCCACAGCCTCGACCTCCGTGGTGGCACTGCTGTGCAGCAAAGAGCTGCTAGCCTCTGATTGGCTGATAGCTCTCTGGGGATGTGTCTTCCACCCCTTCAGAGTCTTTGAACCCAGGGCATTTATGCTGCTGTCGAGTTAAATGCATGGTGGGCCTTCCAGAAAGAAGTATTGCAGGGCTTTCCATACCTCCCCAGTTGGTGGACAAGGCACCTGTCCCCTCCATTAAACACCTCCCACTGTTGTCACAGGTTTGTTAGTGACTTTTCACTGGATCATGCAGTGATTGGAAATTTACTTAGTGCAATACTCTTTATGTCAGATCTTTGCCCCATGTGAACAGGAGAAGAAGTTAAGCATCTGCTCAATCAACCAGAGTGTAAAAACCTTAGAGATGCACGAAAGGCCCCCAAAAATTGTAAATTAGCATCTTTAATTTCATGCCAAATCATGTGTGGAAAATGAAATGAAATGAGGGGAGAACAATGGGATCAAGAGAAAAAGATGAAAGAGACAGAAAAGAGGCCTGACTGTTATTTTTGCTGCACAATTCAGTTATGTTGACATCTTTACTTATTTGAACTCTTCCTTGGGCAGCTGCTGCTACACAGAAGGCTAAGTTTTGTCATGATGTTTCTGAGGTGGGCATGCTGACAACTGTTCACGAAGCCAGTTGGTGAAGTTGTGCCATTGCCATGTGATATTTCTTGGGGGTAACAGTTAAATTCCTAGGAGCAGAGAGCAGTTAACTGAAGCAGCTAGCTGAGGGGGATTTTGTTATATATGTGCTATTTTGTACAGGCCTGTCTGTGCATTTTTTAAAATCTCTCACAGGATTGGGATTGCCCACTGTTGCCCCTGAGAAAGTGATGGTGAGCTGTCTTTTTGAACCACTGTAAAGCTGCCGTGCTGCTAGGGAGGGATCTCCAAGATTTTAGTCAAAAGTATCAGAAACCCCAAGAATGGAAGAGAGGCAACTTCACAGTGGGAATATTCACTTCAGAGTGTCAGGGAGTTATTTTATTTACCAACAGTAATTCACAAAGAGGTTCTATCTCCAGGCAGCTGACATGTCCTTGAGGTCATCCCATAGAGACTGATGTCTCTGCTAATGCTTTCCCTGCTAGAATGGCAAATCTTCTCTCCATGGTGGCACTGCCACTTGTGTTCATGGGCAGGCATCTCATACACTGCGAAGAGGGCCAGCAATTCTATTAGCAGACTGCTCTGATTAGACCTCCTAACACTGAGACACAGTCACTCTCTGTAATGGACAGTGGTCCTGAAAGTGGCACAATGGTTAGCACTGCTGCCTCACAGCACCAGAGACCCTGGTTCTGCTGTAGCCTTTGGAGACTGTCTGCGTGGAGTTTGCACATTCTCCTTGTGTCTGCGTGGGTTTCCTTTGGGAGTTTCGGTTTCTTCCCACGCTCCAAAGATGTGCTGGTTAGGTCGATTGGCCATGGTAACTTTCTCTTTAGTGTCAGGAGGACAAGCAGGTAAATATGTGGAGTTAGGGCCTGGCTGGGATTGTTGTCAGGACAGGCTCGATAGGCCAAACAGCCTCCTTCTGCACTGTATGATCTATTCTACGATCTTAATTGGTTGCCTCAAGGCAGATCGTATCCATCAGCCCATCATAGCCACTTCTAGATTCTCAGAATTCATCCTGACGTCAGGATCGCAACCCACTCGGGAAATTCAGCCCATAATTCAAGTCAGACCCAGCACGCCATTCTCAATATCATTGACTCTCATCATGTCACATATTTATGACTAAATGGGGAAGAATTTATCAAATAGTTGTTCATGACAGTGATACTGTTTACAAACATCTGATTAAAGGAGGAAATTGTAATCTAATCTGTAAATTGCTATATGACAGTTTGGTATCGAATGAAACAGATTGAACCATTGATAATGAATTAAAGAGTTAACAGCAGCAATAGTTATACACATCCCGTCTACATTCACAGGCTAAAATCAACCTTCAGACAGTGTTTGAGGCAGAGTCAATGAATATTTTTAAGGACTAAGAAGGGATCAAATATTATCAGAGGTAGGTCAAATATGGAGTTAGGCCACAATCAGGTCAACCACGATTTGTGAAATGACAGAACAGGCCTTACTGTTAAGGTGGCTAACAAGATATTTGCCCTTATTTGCTGAGGTGTAAGGTACCAGAATAGGGAGCTGTTGCTATAACCGTACAAAATGCTGGTTAGGCCACAGTCAGAGTACTATGTGCAGTTCTGGTCACCACGTTATAAGAAAGATATGATTGCACTGGAGAAGATGCAAAGAAGATTTACCAAGATGCTGACTGGCTGGGGGATCTGAACTATGAGGAAAGATTGAACAGATGGGGGCTGTTTGCCTTGGAGCAGCAACGTCTGAGAGAGGACATGATCAAGGTGTATAAGATTATGAGGGACGTGGGGTGGTTAGGAAGGCACTTTTTTCATTAGTTGAGGGGTCAGTAACCAGGGGACATAGATTTAAGGTAAGAGATAGAAAGAGAGTTCAGCGGAAACCTTTTCACGCAGAGGGTGGTGGGAGTCTGGAACTCACTGCCTTAAAGGATGGTTGAGTCAGCAACTCTCGTAATATTTACAAAGTATTTAGATATTGACTTGAGTTGCTATAACCTCCAGGGCTCTGGGCCAAGTACCAGTAAAATGGGATTAGTATAGTTAGATTATTGCTGACTAACATGGACACAATGGACCAAATGGTCTCCTTCTCTGCTGTAAACATCTATGAATCTGTGCTCCTAATTCATGCATTTGTATGCTCCTCAGCTGCCAGCTCTTTTCACAAGCATGCGGAATGCACTTTGCAAGTGGCTGCAGCTTATAGTGTTAGTTTATCAACACGTTAGACAAGGTCAGCAGGGTCTCCTTGCCTTGGTGGTGCAGCAGTTGTGAGCACTGTAATCTGAAAATCCTGCAGGCATTAACTGCAGTGCTTGCAGTCAGTGTTGAGTTAAACCTCATCTCTGATGAAGGCAACATTGACAAAGTGAAGCACAAGAGCTCCCAGCCAAATGTTAATCACTGAGACCAGGAACCAACCCCCTAACAGAAAAGAAAAAGGATATATAAGATATCTTTCGGAGGAGAGGAATTTCCCTATTTAATTCAGTGTATAAATTTTAATTAAAGAGATGTTAGCCAAGTAAAAACTGAAGCAACTGATTGGTAACGGTCTGATTTTCTTTTGTGTTAAGCAGGATTGAGTCTTACACACCAGTATCCAACCTATACCCACTGTAACTGTCTGATTCTAACTGTCTACATCAGAGTCAGGCAAGCTGAGATTGCTGACCGTGCCTGCAGTGTTAGCTTCACTCTTTCCAATGGTTCAGTAACTCTTATTGCAAGTAGAAAAATTTAGTTCGCTTTCCCCAAGTAAGTCCAGTAATAATTTCTGCCCAAGTTCTGAACATCTCTGTGTCCCAGTCTTTGAAAACAAATGCTAGCTGAAAGCATAGGAATTACTGCTGGAGATATTAGTGTTTACTTGTGCATCATTTTCCGCTGTTTTAACATGGGTGCCAACATATGTAAAATAAATTAAGTATTGCTATGAAAACATCTGGAATTTTGATCCTCCAATATTGTTTAAGCTATTGCTTTTTGTTTATAAAGCCTTATTGTTAATTAGGTCCGCACCAGTTCCAGGAAGATATAAGCATCACAGCTGATCAGAACAAAAGCAAGAAATAGAGGGTGAAGTCGCTGTGGACAGTCCCCATCCAAAGACAAAGAGCAGGGCTAACCCGGTTGGTGATGCAGGGACCTGATACAAAGGGGATATATATATATTGGCCACATCTGTGCTGAAGGCAATGATGTCAGATGTCCTTAGAAAGAGTGCATCTGTCGCTGGGGAAATGCAGCTGTGAGCTGTTGACTGCAAGATGCCAAATAGGCTAGCTGCCAACAACAGAAAAAAGCCCAAAACAACTTCTGGCACAGGATGCTCCACTTCAGGAAAGTGCACTTCTCTGCCACCATCTGCCTGGAGTCACTGGTCAAACTGCTGCTCTAAGAAGTGCAGGAAGCTGATCTTCTGGCAATACATCTGATTCCGCAGTTATTATCTTCTGGTCTTTCCTGCCCCTCAACCAGCTCCTCATGGCCAAGGTGACTTCTTTTATTGCTGGGGTCTGTTCCACTGCTCCAACCTGACCTTGAACATGTTCCACCCATTGTCAGAGGCAGTGGATCTAGGACCTCAGCTGTCAAATTCCCCTTGCACCATTATGAAATAAACATGCTCCAAGATGGTCCCATTTGTTACCAACCCCCAAACGTATGGATCTGCTTCAAAGATGGCAGGTTAGTGGATATATACAAGTTCCTTCTTGATGATTGCTCCTTTATTTTTAAATGGCTGCTGCTTTCATTGAGGGCTGCCTGCCACGCAGTGCACCTCTGGTAAAATCTCAACTCCTGATTAAACTACCACTCAAATGCCTCCTAATGACCATGATTGACTGCCCACTGCTTCCTGTCGGCTGCCTATCCTCTCTGAGAAGTTGCCTCCGGGAAAATTGCATTGAGGCAGTTTCATGTCGAGCAAGTCGCACAGTGCATTTGCCAGTTTTCACATCCTCTGATCCAGCTGCCCCACCGTGGCAAAATCCAGCCACTATGTGAAGATAAGAGACAAAAATGAAAAATGCTGGAAAACCTCCGTAGGTCCAGCAGCATCTGTGGAAGGAGAAAATAAAGTTAGTGTTTCGAGTCTATATACTCTTAAGAACATAAGAACTAGGAGCAGGAGTAGGCTGTCTGGCCTCTCGAGTCTGCCCCGCCATTCAGTAAGATCATGGCTGATTTTTTCGTGAACTCAGCTCCACTTACCCATCCACTCATCATAGCCCTTAATTCCTTTACAGTTCAAAAACTTATGTATCCTTGCTTTAGAAACATTCAATGAGGTAGCCTCAACCGCTTCACTGGGCAGGAAATTCCACAGATTCACAATCCTTTGTGTGAAGACGTTCCTCCTCAACTCAGTCCTAAATTAAGGAAGAAGTCCTCTTCATCAGGGCTAAGCAATAGGTAAAAGGTTGAAACAGAGAATGAGGCAAGCAGTTGCATTGGGATGGTAGTATTTGATGATTAATATGATAGGATGACAGCTCTGGGTCCAACCAGGCGACAAAGTTCTGCACGGTCTGGTCCAGACTGAGTAATAGAATAAAGGGAAAAGAAATAAAATTATTGACGAGACAATATTTATAGTCAGGCTTGTCTTCCACCTACTTAATGTTCAGTTGGAAAACATTCTGAATTTCCTGTAACTTGAATTGAATGAATAGAAAGAGAAGTTATTGCTGGAGACAAACAGTTTGCATTTAGACTGGTAGGAATTCAAATAGGGAACTTGAGAGAGATGATTCTGTTATCTTGTTGTGGGTCTTAGGTATAGTATTTGCGATTCTAGATTTGCAAATAAAGCTGGAGACTAGACCACTGGTAAAGCTAATCTTATTTGAAAGCTATGCCAACTAAATATAGACTCAACTTGAGGCCCTACATAAAATTATTTCCCTCCTTGCAATAGTGTCATGATCTTATGTGACTAATGATGTATACAGTATATTTACACATTAACATTAATCTTTGAGAGGACCGAGTGATCTTGTAGCTCAGTGAATAGAATCTTTGTCTTTAAGCCAGAGCTTCCAAGTTTGAAGCCCAGCCCAGGACTTGATGGCTAAGGAGTTATTTGGCCATTTTATAACACGGCCAAATAGGTTGAGTATCAATCTGCAAAATCCATAGAACAATATAACCATCGAAAAATTAGAACACATATGGAGGCCATTTGGCCTATCTTGTCCGTGCCAGCCTGGAAACACTCAGGTCTCCCTTCTAACCCCATCTTCCTGCACCTGGCCATAGACCTGCAGTTTACGGCATTTAAGATGTCAAACGAAGTACTATTTAAGAGTTTAGAATCTCTGCCTCCAGTGAATCCCAGATACCCACCAACCTTTGGAGTATTATGAGCAGTTTTGGGACCCATGTCTAAGGAAGGATGTGTTGGCCTTGGAAAGAGACCAGAGGAGGGTCACAAGAATGATCCCCGGAATGAAGAGCTTGTCGTATGAGGGACGCTTGAGGACTCTGGGTGTGTACTCGTTGGAATTTAGAAGGATGAGAAGAGATCTTATTGAAACTTACAGGATACAGCTATAATTGAATGGCAAAGCAGGCTCGATGGGCCAAATAGCCTAATTTGCTCCTATGTGTTATGGTCTTTCATAAAATAAGTTCTTCCTCATGCCCTTCTACACCTTCTGCCACTTATTCTTTACCCAAAGGGTGGTTCGGGAGTGGAATGCCCTGCCTGCAGCAGTTGTAGATGCGCCAAGTTTGGTGGCGTTTAAGAGGTTAGTTGATAAGTATATGGAAGAGAAGGGAATGGTTTAGTTTGGAGGGGCATTGCTTTTTATATTGGTCGGCGCAACATCGAAGGCCGAAGGGCCTGTTCTGTGCTGTAATGTTCTATGTTCTATGTTCTATTGTGAGGCCTGGATAGAGTGGATGTGGAGAGAACGTTTCCAGTAGTAGGAAAAATTAGAACCACAGGGTACAACCTCAAGCTAAAGGAAGGATCCTTTAAAACAGAGATGAGGAGGAATTTCTTCAGCCTGAGAGCGGTGAATCTGTGAAACTCTTTGCCGCAGAAGGCTGTGGAGGTCACGTCATTGAGTGTATTTAAGACAGAGATAGATAGGTTCTTGTTTAATAAGGGGATCAGGAGTTATGGGAAAAAGACAGGAAAATAGGGATGAAAAAATATCAGCTATGATTGAATGGCGGAGCAGGCTCGATGGGCCAAATAGCCTAATTTGCTCCTATGTGTTATGGTCTTTCATAAAATAAGTTCTTCCTCATGCCCTTCTACACCTTCTGCCACTTATCTTGAACCTATGTCTCAATCTCTCCTCATAGTCACACTTTTCTAATCCTGGCAGCATTCTTGTGAACCTCCTCTGCACACTCTCCAGAGCAATTGCGTCCTTCCTGTAAATCCTTTCAACATGATAAGAACAGGAGAGACTAAAGATCAGCTCTGCTTAATGGGATGTGCCTTCTCAAGCTATAGGGGCTAGCAAATCGTTCCAGGAAAAAAATGGGAACAAATGAAAGTCTGCCATATTTACCACTGAGTGTGGGAAGTGAAATAAAGACCCTTGATTTGCACTTGGGGATTTGCACTGGCTGATGTTGATGTTCATCACCTAGAAGAGGTTAACCTAACGCTAAACCAGTTAGACATAAAACCAGAGACGTGCAAAAAAAAGAGACAGTGACGCAAATTCATGTACTGTGGGATTTTCCAGCCTCATTTCTCGTGAAACTGTAAAATCTCATCCAAGGTCAATGGACCTGCTCCAATTCCCTGGCGGGGTGGTAAAATTCTGGCCGTATTGTGAGAAATAAAATAGCTTATTGAAAACGTTTAAAGGACCCTGAATGAAAATCACTAAATAATTGTTTGCATCGTCTCACTTGCTGCCTGTGTGTGGGGCCAACATGGAATTTTCTGAATGGGTTTTCCCTTTTTGTTCCAGTAACAGAAGCTGCCCAAAATGTTGTCAGCGCATAGTTTGGTATTTTGCTGTGAAGTTGTTTTGGCCCCGCATGAGGCATCCTTTTGTTTAGTCAGAGCAGCAGCAATATAGGAAGCAGGCAGTGCTCTTTGCACTAGGGAGGGGAGACAGATGGAATAACAATCGTTCCACAACTGAGGTAAAGTAGAAGGCGAGGCATCGAACAACTTCTGGGAGATACAAGGTAATTTCTCCAACATCTAATGATATTGAAATCTGTTTTTAATCGCTTCATCTATGTGGGGGGAATAAGTTTGAAATATATTTGTCATTGTGAAGAATCCTTTTAAATCACTGCACTAATTCTCCTTTTTAGGTTCCTTCATTGTTTCAAACTATGTTCCAGCATGTGTTTGGACTGATATATGAAAAATGCTGACCACAACACTAAGCACAGCCACGTTCTTTAATTACCATATAAAACATGCTAGAAACAGCGTACTTGCAAATTAAGTTATATCATAGGGCTGCCAAGTTGTTGGTATAAGCATATGGAAATAACACAGTAATTTTATGACAAATGGAACCATGCAATCAAATTCCACTGGAGTAGTTGCATTGCTGGAGTTAAAAGGACAGAAGTTCAATCTGTCACTTTGGCCATTCCATGACCAATGTTTCCTGTAATATTCAGTTGTTGTGTAATCCAGTTTTTTCATTCTGAGTTATCTTTATAGTTTGTTTGGTACAGCTGTGCATAGAACAAAGCCTGCTGCTTACCTCCCATGCTGCTGTGTGGGCACACACCACCACAGCTAAGTGAGAACATTGCCTATTTATCATCTTACATCCCCAGGTCATCGAGGACAGGAAACCATGTCTGAATTAGCTCAACAAAAGTACCCAGCATAAGCAGAGGAATACCGGGGGATGCCATGTTGCTGTGAAGGGGAGAACGGCAGGCCATTTGGGCTGAGAGTTTAAGAACATTGTAAGAGCTTTTTTTCCCTGCCCCATGTTTACTGACTTCAAAGCATGGCCTGTGGGCAACATCAACTGCCAACTCTGCCTGCTTCCTGCAAATGTATGTGCTATTGGGCCTGAGTTTGATACAACAGACTCACTACTGAAACTTTGGAATGTTTTTAAACCTCTCAGATCTGCTGTCAATCTATAAATGGGTGAGCAGTTGAAATGTTGGAAGAGAGTTACATGTTGTTTTGTGAATTGTGCAGACTTCCAGCTGGCCTGAAATTTTAGTGTCTCCATCAAATTTTGTCATTGAATTTGGTGCTTTGAAAGAGCTGTGCATATTTGAAAACCTGTAAGAGTACAGTAACAGCAGATAAAGTAACATTTGCATTCTGCCTTTCCAATCTGCACTGAGACATATTGTAGGCAGCTTTCTATGCATGTGCAGTCTCCCTTCATGAAATGCATCAGACCAATATAACTGTTCATTCGCTGTGTAATTACAGAAATAACTTGTGAAACGCATTTACAGTCGAGGGATAAAACACACACATCAAAAGCTATTGCCATCAAAAATACCATGTAAGCTCCTTTGACAAGGCTTGGTGTGAAAACAGTGTGATCAAGAGTGCTTAAGCCCTTACGAATATATTCATATATTGGGTGGAATTTTCCATCCCACGTGCCATGGGAATAGTAGCAGACAGGATTTGATTTGATTTGATTTATTATTGTCACATGTATTATCATACAAGTGAAAAGTATTGTTTCTTGTGAGCTATATGGACAAAAGATACCATTCATAGAGAAGGGGACATGAGAGTGGAAAATGTAGTGTTACAGTCATAGCTAGGATGTGGAGAAAGATCAACTTAATGCAAGGTAAGTCCATTCAAAACTCTTGATGGCAGCAGGGAAAAGCTGTTCTTGAGTCAGTTGGTATGTGACCTCAGACTTCTATATCTTTTTCCCAGTGGAAGAAGGTGGAAGAGAGAATATCTGGAGTGCGTGGGGTCCTTAATTGTGCTGGTCACTTTGCTGAGGCAATGGGAAGTGTAGACAGTAGAGTCAATAGATGAGAGGTTGGTTTGTGTGATGAATTGGGTACATTTACAACCTTTTATAGTGTCTTACGATCTTGGGCAGAGCAGGATTCTTACCAAGCTGTGATACAACCAGAAAGAACGCTTTCTATAGTGCATCTGTAAAAGTTGGTGAGAGTCGTAGATGACATGCCAAATTTCTTTAGTCTTACTTGAAAATAGAGGCATTTGTGGGCTTTTGTAACTATAGTGATGGCATGGGTGTACCAGGACAGATTGTAGGTGATCTGGACACCTAAAAACTTGAAGCCCTCAACCCTTTCTACTTTGTCCCCGTTGATGTAGACAGGGGCATGCCCTCTACTAAGATTCCTGAAGTCTATGCATACTCCTTCATTTTGTTGATATTGATGGAGAGATTATTGTCGCTGCATCAGTTCACCAGATTCTCTATTTCATTTCTGTACTGTCTCTCGTCATTGTTTGAGATCTGACTCATTATGGTGGCATCGTCAGCAAACTTGAAAATCAAATTGGAGGGGAATTTGGCTGCACAGTCAGAGGTGCATAAGAATTACAGTATACATGGACTATGCAAATGTCTGTTGACCTCAGGTGGGATTTTTCAGTTTTTGGGGTGAGCGCTGCTGGAAAATCCCATCCATTGATTTGGATGATTAGTCACGATCATAATGAATGGCGGAACAGCTTGAAAGACTGAATGGCCTTCTCCTGCTCTTATTTTCAATGTGTCCATGTGCTTTTAATATAAATCAGATAATGTGCTTTTAATATAAATCAGACAACACTCAAACCTCAGCAGAGAGCAAGGACAGACAATAAAGCAGGCCAGACCACCAAAAAAATACTGCTAGTGAGGGAGTCTAATTTTCGACTTAACACAATCACCTTAAGGAAGTCCATTAGTTTTAAAGTTTATTTATTACTAGTGTCATAAGTAGACTTAACACTATAATGAAGTTACTGTGAAAATCCCCTAGTCGTCACATTCCAGTGCCTGTTCGGGTACACTGAGGGAGAATTTAGCATGGTCAATGCACCTAACCAGAATGTCTTTTGGACTGTGGGAGGAAACTGGAGCACCTGGAAGAAACCCATGCAGACATGCAGAGAACGTGCAGACTCCACACAGACAGTGTCCCAAACCAGAATCAAACCCAGGTCCCTGGCACCGTGAGGCAGCAATATTAATTTCTTACCATCATTTAATAGGTTCCACCCATGCCGATTGTCCCTTTAAAGGCAACACAGCAGAGCAAGGTGTCTTGGAGGATGGTCCCTTTATGAAGAAATGCTGAATACAATTTACCAGATTCATGCATCAGAACAACACTGGAACCCAGTGAGAACTTGTGTAAATATTATGTCATATTTGTATGGCTTGGTGCCTATATATGGGTTTCTGAAACTTTCTTTTACTTAAAATGGATACTGATGAACTCTTGAGATGGCAGCCAGTGGTCAAGTGAGCATTGCAACTTGAACACAGACTTTATGAAGCTTCCAGAAAGTACCTAATTGTTTAATCCTAGGTGGGCGGGGGCTTCACACTGGAATAGAAATGTCAGAACAAATATTATCTGTGGAATTCACATTTTTTGTGATTTACCCAAACACAAGTCTCAAAATTGGAATCCTAACAATGAGGACCTGGGGAAAAAACAATTTATCCTGAATGAGAAAGCTTCATTGTATATCAATGGCTTCGGGCCAGTTCATTCCAGTTGGACACAGCAGGTCATGTGCCTGAAACTGGATGAAAATATTGAGTTTTTATTTAAGTTTATTTCTCATTATCACAAGTAAGCTTACATTAATATTGCAATGAACTTGCTGTGAAAATCCGTAGTAGCCACATTCTAGCACCTGTTCATGTAAACTGAGGGAGAATTTTGCATGACCAATGCACCTAACCAGCCCGTCTTTTAGACTGTGGGAGGAAACTGGAGTACCCAGAGGAAACCCACATGGACGCATGGAGAACATGCAGATTCCACACAGACAGTGACCCAAGCTGGGAATCGATCCCAGTTCCCTAGCGTGGTGAGGCAGCAGTGCTAACCAGTGTGTCACCATGCCTCCCACTCAGACACAGAAGACATGGGCAGTCTGTAAAAACATTGTAAGATGCAACAGCTGCATCCAAAGGCTGTGTCATCTTTGCCGTTAAGAACTTTGGACCAACATTTTTTAAAAAGGCTCTCAGCCTGACCCACTTCTCTCAAAAGCACACCAATATCAAAATGGAGCCTCATTACAAAAATCACAACTAACCTTTTTTGGTTTTGTGAAGGGTAGGTCGTGCCTTACTAACCTCATTGAGTTTTTTGAAAAAGTGACTAAGGAGGTGGATGGGGGTAAGGCGGTTGATGTGGTATATATGGACTTTAGTAAGGCGTTTGATAAGGTGGCCCATGGAAGACTTCTGCAGAAAATGCAGATGTATGGGATAGAGGGTGATTTAGCTAATTGGGTTAGGAATTGGCTAGCAGATAGAAGACAGAGGGTGGTGGTTGATGGGAGATATTCATCGTGGAGTTCGGTGACAAGTGGTGTACCTCAGGGGTCTGTTTTGGGGCCCCTGCTGTTTGTAATTTTTATAAATGATCTGGATGAGGGTATTGAAGGATGGATTAGTAAATTTGCAGATGACACTAAAGTCGGTGGAGTGGTAGATAGTGAAGAGGGGTGTTATAGTTTGCAGAGGGACTTGGACAAGTTGCAGAGCTGGGCCGAGAGGTGGCAAATGGAGTTTAATGTGGAAAAGTGTGAGGTAATGCACTATGGCAGAAATAATAAATGTGTAGAGTATAGGGCAAATGGTAGGATTCTTAGTAGTCTAGATGAACAGAGGGATCTTGGTGTGTATGTGCATAGATCCCTGAAAGTAGGCAGTCAGGTCGAGAAGGTTGTTAGGAAGGCATATGGAGTCTTGGCTTTTATTGGTAGAGGGATTGAATTTCGGAGCCGCAACGTCATGTTGCAACTGTACAAAACTCTAGTGCGGCCGCACTTGGAGTATTGTGTGCAGTTCTGGTCCCCACATTATAAGAAAGATGTGGAGGCATTGGAGAGGGTACAGAGGAGGTTTACCAGGATGTTGCCTGGTATGGAGGGCAGGTCTTATGAAGAGAGGCTGAGGGATTTGAGGTTGTTTTCGTTAGAAAGGAGGCGGCTAAGAGGAGACCTAATCGAAACATATAAGATGATTAGAGGTTTAGATAGGGTGGACAGTGATAGCCTTTTTCCTAGGATGGAAAAAGCTAGCACGAGGGGACACAGCTTTAAATTAAGGGGTGATAGTTATAGGACGGATATCAGAGGTAGGTTCTTTACCCAAAGGGTGGTTCGGGAGTGGAATGCCCTGCCTGCAGCAGTTGTAGATGCGCCAAGTTTGGTGGCGTTTAAGAGGTTAGTTGATAAGTATATGGAAGAGAAGGGAATGGTTTAGTTTGGAGGGGCATTGCTTTTTATATTGGTCGGCGCAACATCGAAGGCCGAAGGGCCTGTTCTGTGCTGTTATGTTCTATGTTCTAACCAGTGTCATGACCTGCTGAAAAGTCCATTTCTTCATGGGAATCCTAAAATAATCCTGATATCTGACTTCAGCTATTCAAACCCATCTAAATTACAATTCAAGAAAGGAAAAATAATGTTTTCTTTATTGGGCACACAACAATAATTCTTTTATCACAAACCTAATGCACGAAAGGTTAATTATTTTTTTGGTTGAACAAGTTTACAAAAGACATTTCATCAAAGCTTTTAATCTTGCACTCATTAGCACAATCGCAAGAATACCAATGTCAGGTGAAATTTTTGTTTGTTTATGGGATGTGGGCATTGCTGGCTGGGCCATCATTTATTGCTTAATCCTTAAGACATTTAAGAGTCAACCACATTGCTGTGGTTCTGGGGTTACATGGAAGCCCAACCTAGTAAGGACAGCAGCTTTCTTTCCCTAAAGGACATTAGTGAACTGGATGGGTTTTTTCTGATCATCTACAATGGTTTCATGGTCATCATTCAACTTTTTTAATTCCAGATTTTTATTGAATTCAAATTTCACCAGCTGCTCTGGTGGGCTTTGCAAAACACGCTCAACAGGTTGGATCAAATCATCTGTAATGCCATCATGTCTCACAAATTTGATTCAGTCTTTTGAAGGGGTAATCAAGAGGGTAGATGAAGGCTGTGCAATTGATATTGTCTACATGGACTTTAGCAAGGCTTTTGACAAAGGTATCGGATGGTAGGTTGTTTCATAAGGTTAAATGTCATGGGATCCAGGTAAGATATCTAAATGGATACAAAATTGGCTTCTTGACAAAAGCCAGAGGGTTGTAGAGAGTTGTTTTTCAAACTGGAGACATGTGACAAGCCGTGTGCTTCATGGATCAGTGCTGGGTCCGCTGTTATTTGTCATTTATATTAATGATTTGGATGAGAAGATAGAAGGCATGGTTAGTAAGTTTGCAGATGACACCAAGATTGGTGGCATAGTGGACAGTGAAGAAAGGTATCTCCAATTGCAATGGGATCTTGCTCAATTGGGCCAGTGGGCTGACAAATGGCAATGGAGTTTAATTTAAATAAATGCGAGGTGATGCATTTTGGTAGATTGAACCATGGCAGGACTTACTCAGTTAATGATAGGATGTTGAGGAGAGTCACAGAACAAAAAGATCGAGGGGTACATGTTCATAGCTCCTTGAAAATGGAGTCACAGATGGACAGAGTGGTGAAGAAGGTATTCGGCATGCTTGGTTTCATCAGTCAGAACATTGAACACAGGAGTCTTGTTGAAGTTGTATAAAACATTGGTAAGGCCACACTTGGCATCCTGTGTGCAGTTCTGGTCACCTTATTATAGAAACAATATTACTAAACTAGAAAGAATACAGAAAAGATTTACTAGGATGCTACCAGGACTTGATGGTTTGAGTTATAAGAAAAGGCTGAATATACTGGGACTTTTTTTCTGGAGTGTAGAAGGTTGAGGGGTAACCTTAAAGAGGTCTATAAAATAATGAGGGACATAGATAAGGTAGATAGTCAATACCTTTTCCCAAAGGTAGGGAAGTTTAAAACTAGAAGGAATAGGTTTAAGGTGAGTGGGGAGAGATTCAAAAGTATCCACAGGGGCAATTTTTTTCACACAGAAGATGGTGAATGTCTGGAACAAGCTGCCAAAAGTAGTAATAGAGGCGGGTACAATTTTGTCTTTTAAAAAACATTTAGATAGTTACATAGATAAAATGGTTATAGATGGATATGGAACAAATGCAGACAATTGGGATTAGCTTAAGGGTTTAAAAATAGGGCAGCATGATAAGTTGGGCTTAAGGCCTGTTTCTATAAAGTAAACCTCTATGACTCTATGATTCATACCTTGTTCCCTAGAGCATTAGGTCTCTGGGTCTCTGGAATTCTAATTCAGCGACAATATCACTATGCCACTGCCTCTCCTTTTGTACAGTATGAGCAGAGAGTGCTGATTGGTTAGCAAGTGGACTCAGATTGGTAGAGGCGTTGCCGTGGAAAATGTACAAATAAATGGTGGTTGACAGTTAACTACCAAACATTTTTTGAAAATTCAAACCACGCAGCTTGACTCTGATCGGAGAAGGCATTGCCCTGAGGACTGAACCAACGAATGGCAATCACTCATTTTGTTTAGCCAAAACAGGCGTAATGTGTTTCTATCTTCAAAAAACAGGTCCCTGTGCGTTAATTATAAATAGCTTGCAGTACGCAGGTCCAGAACTCCCTTCGGTCTTATGGAACCAACCTCCTCACTGGCTATAATTATTGAGTGAGTTTGTGTCCTTAGGACTACTTACCAATTACTAATAATTTCCTCTATTTTGCTCCTGTTAAGAGGAAACATTTCACATACAACTGAGGCAATCAAAGGGTTAACAAAGCAAGCCAAAGGAAAACGAAAGGGAAACAGCAATGTAAACAGATTTCTTCCTGGCACAGTAAACAAGGTCTAATTCTAAACAGGAATCATTGATCGTCTTCCCGGCTGCGCTGTTTGGAATTTTTCTGGGAGAAACTTGGTATCCACCACTGTCCACGTAGTGCTTATCCCACACCACTACCCGCCCCCTCCCAAAAAAAATAACAACAACAATAAACAAGAAGCTTCGTTTCTGGCTTTCCCTCTCTAGACAGTTCCTGGGATGTGTTTCTAATACTGCAGGTGATCGCTTGGAATACTTATTCTGTAAGATCTTGGCTGGATACTCACTGAAGTGTGTTCTTATATTGAAAACTCTTTAGCATTGCTTGAATCTCCTTGGCTGAGACAAGTGAGTCTAGTGCTTGGTCCCCCTTGTGGGTGTGTTTGAAGAACATGAGATTGACAAAATACAGGTTGAGTCCATAAATCTGAAAATCAAATACATCCAAAAACAGCATTTCTTGACCTCATCAATATTTAGTAGGAAGTTTCTGATTTGAGCTGACACCACCTGAGCCAGCACAAACCTTGCCAATTGCCCACAAGCTTTGGCACAGGAAGTTTCCAATTTGAACTGGCATGAACTTTGCCAACTGCACCCAATCTTTAGTGCAGAAAGTCCAGTTGTTTGTCAACACTGTTTACCTTGCAAACCCTTTCCTTTAAACAGAATCATAGATGGCAATGACTAACTGAGCTGCAGCCATTGCAATGTAAATAGATCTAGGCCTTTATAAGGTTCCTGAAGCTACCTGATATGCCAAGTTCAATTGGCCCAGAGGGTTTTGGATACCCGATATTTGACTAAATGCCTGTTTTGTGAAGGCCTATAGTTTTGAACTGTAAGGGACAGGGAGACTTTGTAGATTCACTGTTAACTCAGTGGGGTTGAAATTTAGTGTCAATTCTGTGTTTCTAACTAAAACAATTGCTGCATTGAGCACTTATTAAAATTTTGAGGATAAATTTCACACTTGGCATTCCTGGCACATATTTCAGATAATTGCATATGGGCAGCCCATAATTTTCCTTTAAGAATTCCAATGTTATCATTTACCTGCTCAGAATTTTTATCTCCAGTGTATTAGAAGAGGTTTTCTCCTCTTTTGACAGTTTAGTTCATTTCTGATTTGTATCATGTCTCATTGCTTGTTCTCCAATTGCTTTACCGTGGACCTGTGGTTCCATTTTCCCTAATTTAAAATTTCCTTTCTGGATTTGATTTACTGTGGGCTTTTTGGCAGAGGAAATGGCAAAAACAGGAACTCCAATCTCCATCTTGGTGGTTTCCCAGATGTAGCAGCAAGTTTCCTATGCTCAGAGGTACCATGGGTTAGTCCCATCTGCAGACAATGAGGCGTCCAGGGAGGGTGTAGAGGTGAAGAGGGCAGGATTTTCTGAGTCGGAGCTTGAGATGGTAAAAGAGACTTCATAGCTTTCACTTTATCTGGGAGCCTGTAGGAGAAGGCTATATTTGCTACTATATTATGGCCTTTACAAGGACAATTTCAGCAAGGAATTTGTGTTAGCACCTTAAATAGTAACATGGTTCACCATAATGCCCCTGTAAGTCATGTTTTGACTTTCTGATGAAACAGAATGTGATGTACTTCCACTTAAGTCATTCCTTCTTGGTTTGTGGAAAAAGATTTTCTGATCTTATTGTGAAACTGCAAAAATGGTTTCAGTCCTGTCCAATTTGATACTTTAATAAACAACCGTAATCCATTGTCTATTTCACAAAGAACCAGGAAATTCTTTTAATTTACCTGTTTACAATCTTTGCTGTTCTATAACAAAAAAAATGATAATCTGACAGCGTGGTAATCCATTGTCAAAATGCTCAATTGCTGATACAGTCAACTGCTGTCCTGGCAGTGGAGAGTGGGGTGTTAAAGTTTTAGACTACAGTTGCAGTAATTTTACTGACACGTAGCCGACACGTAGAATGTTATCACCGTTCACACTGGTGGATTTTCCCACCCGCTGCAATGAACAGCTGGTAAGATTTTTGAACTAGTCTGTGTCTAGTTGTGTCATTAGCAAGTGAAGTACTTGCTCAACTTTCCAATGAACATGATGAGAGGTCATAACCTTTAAGGTTGGCTGGAATCTTCCATTCTGGAACCTAAATTTGGAACCAAGTGCAGAAGTGGGAGTGATAGCCACAATGGAATGGGTTGGCTGACCACGAGCGTTCTTGCACTGTTCAGCTCATTGTCCGAGCAACAATGGTGAGAAATTAAACACTGGGAATGTAATGGAATAATAGGGAAATTTAGAGAAATGTGGGAGAAACACTTAAAAGAATTTGGAAATGTCCTGCTTGTTGGACAAAAAAAACCCAGCAATGACTCAACAAAAACTCGGGATTGTTTATCCAAATTTGCATTGATTCTCAGAAACATTTATATCTGTAAAATATATTGACTAAACTATCTGGCCTGAAACTGAGACACACAACTGAAGTAAACACACAATGAGCAAATGTCACGTGTTCAAATATCACATGATTAAATGTCATGTGATCGAATCTTGGCAATACATCAAGCAGAATTAGTCTCATAGCTGACAAGAAGAATGCAGAGTCAATATTTCCACTTAGAAGTTCCCTGTTGTGAGAAAGGCAACACCAGATTAATGAGCAATCCAACAAGAAAAGACACAGACTGCATGATTATATTTTTCCAATGGTTTGGAACGATTTGCAGCAGTTGAGTGAATGCAGTTGTTTTTGTCTTTGCATGCTTTTTGCTGTTAAATAAAGCAATTTATCATTTGTATCCCGCCTCAAATTGACAATTGTTTTTGTTTGCTAAAAAAGACCATTTTGTTGAAGCTTTTCGTCTTGCACTCATCAGGACAATCACAAGAAAATTAATGTCAAGGGTATTCTTGTGATTGTCCTGATGAGTGCAAGATGAAAAGCTTTGACAAAATGTCTTTTTTCAGCAATACTCAAGTTCTGTATTACCATATGACTCATAGCTTCTGTCAACTTTTGAAAAGATTTGCGAGGAAATATGCGAAACGTATTGGTGACAATTTTCCCTCTGTCCAGTTCAGGTGACAATCCAGCACAGCACGTCAAAATGAAATACTTATTTATAGATGGCCTCCTCTTCAGCTAGACTGCTGGCTGACACAAAGTAGTGGAACACAGGGTCTCCACATAGTTGAATCCTAAATTTGCACTGGGCTCCTCTCGATATCATAGGAACCAGATACAAATGCTTAAATTAGCTATGTGCTTCCTTCAGGCAACTACCCACTCTGAGAAAATAATGACAGCTGGAATACGGCTCTAAGTTCTGCCTTGCAATCATTGGAATACTGTCACCCTATTTCTAACTAACAAGAGAATTGGAAATCTCCATTATGATATCCTAGTTGAAATGTGTGCGATGAGCTTTTCCACTACAATCTATCACAAGCGTACTTCACTGGTCAATACAAGCATTGGGATTCTTACACTGCCAGCCGACTGACAATCCTAAACCAGTTGCCAGTGTAATTCTTAGCACACTGAGGATTATTTAGCAAGTGTTGTCCAATCATGGAATCGCACTTACAGTAGGACACAGTTTTGAGTTTTTCAAGCATGGACTGGTTTGCCTGTTGTGAACAGCGGAAGGGACATGCTGTTTTATACAATCCATCAGTCTTTGTGATGTATATCCTACATACCTAGCATCACATTGGCAGCAAAGTTCATATACCACATTATTCATGTGTGTGATAAGCAGAACATCTTGAAAGCAACATTCTGTTACCACTCATGTTGATATTCAATGGTAGAAGTACGAAAGTCAGGGGAAATAGGAACAGGAGTGGGCCATTCAGCCCTTCGAGCCTATTCCACCATTTAATAAGATCATGCTAAGTCCACTTATTACCTCACCATAACCCTTATTTCTCCAATTGATCAAAAACCTAATAATCTCAACCTTGAAATTTTCAAAGGCTCAGCTTCCTCAGCTTTCTGGGACAAAGTATTCAAAAGATTCATCACTTTTTGATAGAAGAAATTCTTCCACAAATCCAGCTTAAATGAGCATGCCCTCTGGTCTTACATTCTCCCACAAGTGGAAACAATATCCCAATATTTACCATGTCTAGCCCCTAACAGTTTCAACCATATTACTTCTCATTCTTCTGAACTTCAAGCAGTACAAGCCCAATCCATCCAATCTTTCCTCTTCTGGAAGTCCTCCTAACCACGGATTATCCTCGTAATCCTCCTCTGTATGCCTCCAACGACAATATATCTATTTAGATTATCAATTCTGACCCAAGAGACGCGCAATTTCTGCTGTTTGAGTGAGTTCAATAGGCTTTATCTTTCAGCATATTTGCATCAATTGCTGAGATCTTCAAACAAAAGATTGAATTTTCTTCTGCCACTTGCCTGAACTTAGGAGCATTGTGGAAAATAGGAAGAAATAAGATGATGAGGCCGAACCTCAATTCCTACTGGGGCTGTCAAAGGACATTGCCTTCATCCCATCTCCATGGTCTCCTTGTCCTGCGCCAACTTCACCCACAGGACGGGGCACTCCAGGTTCTATCACGAATCAACTTCCCCATGCCATGCTCACACTAATGTATAGCATGCAAGAAACAATACTTTTCACTGTATGCCTATACATGTGACAATAATAAATCAAATCAAAATCATGATGTCCATGTCCTCTCCCATGGGTCTTGGTTCCATCAGGTAAAGCATGAAAGAAAAATAGTGCAAAAAAATTCCACCAGTCTGGCAGCAACTGCAACAAGAGAAAGAGAGTTAACAAATTGAGTCAAATATCTATGATGAAGGAGCACTCCATTTTTATTTCAGCTTTCCAGTGTCCGCAATATTTTACTTTAATTTGGATTAAGCATGAGTTTGACCTAAATGGCAGAAATAGGCCCTCATTGGAAAGTGGAGGAGTGGACTTATTTGAGACATCCGGCTTTTTCCTACTGCTTTCCAGATGAAAACCCTGGTCTTGTCAGAGACCATGAATTATTCTGTTGACTCTTTCATCAAGGTTCAGTGGCCTTGTTTTACATGGCCTCATCTGTTCAGGGGCTGCTGCAGTGGTGCTGCTACAGATTTGCCTTGGGGAACATCTACTCGCTGGTAAGAATGCTGTTTGGAACCTTCCATGAATATTCCATGATCCTACACCTGTAGAGCGCTGCATCAGAAAAATTAAGTTCTTAAACTATTCAGGAACATTTTTCTGTGAGTTTGATCCTCAGAAATATTCGAATTGTCTGATGTTAATGTGCTGAGGTAATTATTTTAGCCACAGTATTTCACAGGATCTTCTGCCATGCAAGAGCCAAATCCAATTAAATGGGAGAAGCAACATGGTCATGAATGTTGGGGAGTCATATTTGAAACATCCATGAGCGTGGTAATGTTCTCTAATTCAGTAGCACAGATGTTTTTTTCACATTACTGAATGTCTTATTTTAAGTACCTTCTGTGCTCTCTAGATGTCTCAATGGTGAGATTTAAACATGAACCATTTATTATTAGTCTTTAAGTATTTACAGATCCCAGGTTACTGGGATCAAGTACGTTTCTGTTGCTTCCAGAATGCTCTCTCTCAGTCTATCATCATGAGACTTTATACATCATATTGTGAGTGAGCCATTCTTTAGTCCATGTTAACCCTTGCTCTGCTGGGCATATTTACAATTTAATGGCATTCGCGCAATATCACAGCAGTACTTGAGAGCAAATGTAGCGATACATATTTTTGCTTAAGAATCTGAATCAAAAACAATTCATCGCCTGGTCAGTTTCTATTGACTTTCAGTGCAGAACTGAGCCTGCTGCAAAAAGACCAAGTTCCTTGGTTTCTTTCTTGAAGCGCAATGTTTTTGCTTCTGTTTTTGAAGTTCAACAATATTTTAGCTGATACGTGAAGAACGTAGTTGCTAAGAGATGACATCAGGTGATGAGGAATCAACATGAAGATAACACTTACTTGCCCTTGTCCTCACCACTGTACCTGTCGAAGACACATCTGTCCATATTAGCATTGATACAAGTGACCATCATTCTGGTGATGACAATGATATAGAAGCTGAACTCCCCTTGAATCCCCTTGCATGCACCCAAAAAAGCTAAGAGCTAGACCTCATTTGTTTGCTATTGGTTATTGTGGCCCTAGAATAAGCTCCCTCATGGTCGGACAGAAAAATTGGCCATCCATACACCAGCTGAGGACCTGAAGCAAGTCAAGGAGGCAATCAGGAGGAGGCAATAATCAATAATTGATGCATAGATGGGACAAAAAGTGCAACTCCTCTCAAAATCACTTTAAAAATATACTATTTTTATGGAGCCCTTTTAAAGAGTCACTTAGGCCGCATGTAAGATTGGTAATGCTGAAAGCATTTTAGGATATCTGGGGTCTTTTACCTGTTGTACATGTTCCCCAGAAATGTTGTTCCAGCACCTGATCCATTATGGTGCCTGCCGAGTTTCCAATAATAAATTTGTGCAGGGAGTTGCCCCCTAAATTGAATCTATTTTTGCGCTCTGAAGGCAGGAGCAGAGTGATGCAATTAGTACTCCAACTATCTAGACAACCATGAGAACTTTCTTCAATCTGTGTGACACAATAACAATGCTAAAGGAACAGGCTACATAAGTTTAAGCCTAAAGCTGCAGACCAGAAAGCAACTGTTTCCCAGTAATAGCAGCAAAATTACTACAATTTGTAACCTCAAGATTTGGGTAGATAGTGGCACAGTGGTTAGCACTGTGTGGGGGATGGAGGGCTGGGGTAAGGCCATAGAAGGATTTAAAATCAAGAGTGAAACTTTGAGAATTGTTGATCAGGAACCAGTATAGGTTAATATGCACAGTGGCAATGAATGAATCAGATTCAATATGTGTTGGGGCATGAGCAGCAGAATTTTGGGTGACCTTAAAATTCCAAAGGCTTGAACATGGGAGGCTGGCTAGGGGTATGCCAGAATACACAACTTGAGAGGCAACAGAGGCTGTGATGAAGATTTCTCTAACCAAAGCAAGAATAGATTTGTGCAATATTATGGACATGGAAATTATTGGTCTTGGTGATGGCAGAGATATGTGCTCGGAAACTTATCTTGGAGTCAAGTATAATGCCATGGTTGTGAACACTAAGCATCAGCTGTTTGTCAGGGGGAAGTGTGAGGAACAGAGTTTGTGGCAGGTGCCAAAAAATAATGACTTGCTCTTCCCAATAGTTAGTTGATGGAAACATCTTCTAATCCAGTATTGGATGACAGATAAGCAGTGGAGGAGTCGAGAGAGATGGTGGTGAGGTAAAACTGAATGTTGTTAGCTCATGTGTGGAAAGTAGATAATTAGCCATAGTTCACACAATAACATGTCCACCTGTCTCTGTTAGAGAGAGATAAGTGATTATAAATGGCTTGAGAGGCAAACATGAAGTAAGATAAGGAGGCAGGCAATCATGAACTACCATATTGAACGGGTGCCCATTGGTATAATTCCACATCACAATCTAGCCACCTAACCAAATAAGCTAACTGACCCCCCGCCCAACTCCGTGTGTGCACATTATTGTTATGTTTTTGAATGCTGCTACCAAGGGGTAGGATGTAGATGAGAAATAGAAGGAGGCCAAGGCTAGATCAATGGAAATGGGGAGGGGTAACAGAGCAGCAACCAAAGAGAAGCTACTGCAGGTGATTTTCTGGCTATATCTGCATAGATAGCAAAGGAATCAGGCAAATTCAGATCTATCCAGCTGGATCACCACCTCAGGTCTTCACCATCATGATTAAAAATGCCTTGCTGATTCAGTTAAAAGATTTGGATATGTAAACCTTGTACTTAATATTTTAAAAGGTTTAAGATCACAGATGGGAACAGTTTCCTCGTTCAACGATATCCTTTAGGCAAGAAGTTTGAAGTTCAGCCTACATTTGACTTCAGACTCATAACACCTATGGGTGGGGCTTGTGAGTTGAGAACTGATACCATACAGGGATTGTTATGAAAAAGATCTGGCTTCTGAGCTGTGAATATATGTCTTCAAACTCCTATGAGTTCTGAGATGTTTCAAAGTTTTGTAAATAAACTGCATTTGGAACTATTTGCCCCCATTACTCTGAGATTAATAAGATATCCAGCAAACTATTGAATATGTTATATTTAATAATGTGGAGTACAAATGACATGCCAAGATGACCAATTACATCCTAAAAGGTATATCTTTTGAATATTTAATATGGTGATATGTATCTGATAGGCTGGTTGAGTTTTAACGATTCTCCAAAATAGCCAAGTAAGCAACTCAGTTCAAGGGCTGGCATGGATAAGACGCGCTGAATGGCCTCCTTCTGTGCTGTAACCTTTCTATTGTTCTATGGTAATTAGGCATGAGAAACAAATGCTGCCCAAGCCAGCAAAGTCCACATAAATAAGAATAAGCCCATATCCCATGAAAGAATAAAGAAAAAAATTGTTTCAGAACTTGCTTAAGAAAAATTATTGACCTGAAACATTAACTCTGCTTTTCAGTCCGCCAATGTGCCTGGTCTGCTGAATGTTTCAAACATTTTTATTTCTATCATCCACAATATTTTACTTTAATATTTGTGTGGTATTTCATCATTGAATAAAAATGCTCTTTAGCTGGCCTATCAGATACATATCACCATATTAAATATTCAAAAGATATACTTTTAGGATGCAATTGGTCATCTTGGCATGTCATTTGTACTCCACATTATTAAATATAATATATTCAATAGTTTGCTGGATATCTTATTAATCTGAGTAATGGGGGCAAATAGTTCCAAATGCAGTTT
Organism: Sphyrna mokarran; assembly: GCA_024679065.1. Taxonomy (NCBI): domain Eukaryota; kingdom Metazoa; phylum Chordata; class Chondrichthyes; order Carcharhiniformes; family Carcharhinidae; genus Sphyrna; species Sphyrna mokarran. The sequence continues at coordinate 46,483,815 of JAGIQG010000005.1, forward strand.
ATTTACAAAACTTTGAAACATCTCAGAACTCATAGGAGTTTGAAGACATATATTCACAGCTCAGAAGCCAGATCTTTTTCATAACAATCCTTGTATGGTATCAGTACTCAACTCACAAGCCCCACCCACAGGCTTAAGCAATCAAGCAAGTGTACAAGGATCAGTTAACAGGCTAGCATAATCAAATACAGATGAAAGAACAATTGAACATGAAAGTAAATAATTTAATTAAAATATATCTGAAGTGGAATCTTAAATGGAAACCAGACAATATATAGATTAGTCATGCATTAGGGAAAGGTAGCTCAGAAGTATCAATGCTTTGTGTATCTGACCTTGGGAAGTTATTACTATACACTGTCCAACTATGGAAGTGTCAGTACTATGCATGATTTGATCTAAGCAGTGTTAGCATTGTGCATTGTCTGAACTAGGGACTAAACATGCATTGTTTGAATTAAGAGTAGTGCACTCTCTACTCTTTAGGGAGTGTTAATATTATGCATTATCTGCACGCATTACTGTACATGTGGCACAATGGTTAGCACTGCTGACTCACAGCGCCAGGGACCTGGGTTTGATTCCCAGCTTGGATTACTGTTTGTGTGGAATTTGCACGTTCTCTCTGTGTCTGCGTGGGTTTCCTCCAGTTTCCTCCCACAATCCAAAGATATACAGGTTAGGTTGATTGGCTATGCTAAATTGTCTCTTAGCATCCCAAGATATGCAGGTTAGAGGGATTAATGGAGTAAATGTGTGGGGTTATGTGAATAGAGTCTAGGCAGGATGCTTCATCGGAAAGTCAGTACAAAGTTAATGGGCCGAATGGCTTACTTTTGCACTGTGCAAAACAAATTCTCCTTAAATTGTCTCAAATTTGGTTTTTAATCCATAGATCTATAAACATAGACAGGGATCACGGGTAGAGGTGGGAACATTGGGGTGGTGGCGCGGGCTCGTTGGGCCGAAGGGCCTGTGTCCTGTGCTGTTTTGTTCTTTGATCTTTGTAGGCATTCTAACTTTAAAACTGCGCTGCCTGGCTCCAGCTTGACAATCATTGACTGGATCAAATTACATGAAAAGACAATGTAACTCAATGAACACTGCCTTATTTATGTGGCATTTATAACATATGCAAAAGTTTCATGTCATGGTATAGTCAAAAAAAAGGAAGTTGAACATTGAAGGAGTTATGCTGACCACAAATTTAGTGAGAGGTTAAAAGAGAAGTGGGAAAATCTTAAGAGTTGAGGAAGAGGATTAACGTAGTAACTCACAGAAGAACAGTACTCAACAAAACAAATGCAATTACCAGTGTATTGATAAAATCAATAGATTTAAATTTAAAGTTTATTCATTAGTGTCACAAGTAGGCTTATATTCGCACTGCAATGAAGTTATGGTGAAAATTCCCTAGCCGCCATACTCTGATGCCTGTTCAGGGTACACTGAGGGAGTATTTAGTATGACCAATGCTACCTAACCAGTATGTCTTTGGAAGTGTGAGAAAAAAACAGAACATGCAGACTTCACACAAATAGTGAATGGTTAGCATTGCAATTCAGCAATGCTAACCATTGAGCCACATCTACGTTAACGTACTGGCTAAGAGATTAATAATACAATAGGCTTGGAATAATGATCTGCTGACATGGGTTCAAATCCCACAACATAATTAAACAAACCTAAAATGAAAAATTGATATCATTAACGTGACTATGAAACCAGCAGATTTTTGTAAAAACCCAACTGGTCATTAATTTCCTTTAGAGAAGGAAATCTGTTACCCTAATCTGGTCTGATCTACATTCAACTCCAAATCCACAGCAATATGATTGATGCTTAGCCGCCCCTAAAATAATCTAGCGAGCAACACAGTTATATTTAAGGACTTAACTCATCACTACCTTCTGAAGGGCGAATAGAAATGTGTAATAAAGGCTGATGTAACCAGTGACATACACATCCACTGAGTAAAGGAGGAACCAAAAGTTAATCCCAGTGTCAGAGGACTATGAGGTAATGTCTTTATTCTTGAAAGCAGTGATACAGAATCAATCATATTGAAAGATTTAAGAAATTACATATCTAATAAATCTGGATGGATCATTACTCAATTATACATCCAGACAGCAGGAAAAGGGAGCATAAGTTTAAAAGTTGAATTTAAGACTAACATGCCTTTATGTCTAAGGGTTCAGAATACAAGACGGTAATTGTTATGTGACAGCTACACAAAGTCCTGGAAAGACAACAACTGGAGTCTCTCTTGTTTCCATGAAACAATGATTTTTGCCTTGCTGATCAACTTTGTGTTCAGCAAAGCTGGAGTGTCCTCAAGCCTTGCCAAAGTTTATTGAGCTTTTGGATGGTCCAAAGGTCAGGGTCATCCTCTCAACTTCCCAGTTTGGCTACAAAGGAATACAGAGCACTACACCAAATAGGTTGCAAGATAAAGTATCAATTAAGCAAAGTTTGGGCTCCACTCCAGATTTTTGGTCAACTCCCTTAGTCTTCGATTGTCTTGGGGTTTTCATAAGGGAGTTGAGGCTATTTGGCCATAGCTGGGAGTTTAGTTCTATGAGAACCGTGGTACATCCACACCCCATTGAGCCCGCTACATGGCTGTGAGACCAAATCTCTTCCCAGTTCCTGAAGTTTTGTTTGGGGCTACAGGAGACCCAGTTTCCAGGTGTCATCATGAGGAGGCAAAGCTGGCTGTGTACCAACAGGGGGAGGACTTAAACATTTCACTCTCCTTTTTACATTGCTGCTCACCAGTGGTGTAGAGTGGAAGTGAGGAGCAAACAAAGAATGGGAAACACAATGGCCAAAATTCTCCAAGCAGCGCAGTGGGCTGAGAAACACTAGTGAGGTGCCTTTGGCGAGATTTGCAATGAGTGTAATGCCAGTTGAGAGTCTCCCATGTGTTTTTTTTTAACACAATCAGCTCCATGCCAGAAATCGGCATTGAGCCAATTATCATATTGAATTTTGAATTTCAATATTATTAGCAAGCCTGGAATAATATTCTCCGGAGCCACTAGTGTCTCCCCCACACCGCCAGGAATGGTTCCATCCAACAAGATTTACTCCTACTCCCCACTAACAAGGAACAGGTTTCCTGGCCCCGCTAGTGGGAACAGAAGCCATTGAGACTCTCCGAAAGGTCACAAGCAAGGAGGGTACTTTTTGGGCAGTGCCAGCCTGGCAAATCCAGCCTGGCATGGCCCAGCGAGCAAACCGGAACTGCCCCCAGGGCACTTTGACACTGCCCACAAGAGGGCAGAGAGGAAACCACTGCCGTTCTGCAATCGGGGTTGGTGGGATCTGTGGGAGAGGGAGGGAGGATGGCAATTGAAGCTGGCCATCAAGGTGGGAAGGGTCGAGCCTGGCCATCAGGATTTGAGGGGAGGTGTGGCATCAGGCCTGGTTATCAGGGTGGGAGAGATCAGATTTGGTCATTGTGGGGGGCAAAGGAGGGCATCAGGCCTGGTCACTGAGATGGAAGAAGAGTTGGGCCTGGTCATTACGATCCTGGCCGGGGTCAGGAGATAAGGGCTTGCCTGGGAGGTCTGGTGTGCCAGCGATTAGGAGATGCAGGAGTCTAGAAGGCCAGTGATCGGGGGTTATGAGGCTGGCTAGCAATAAGGCAGGCCAGTGATCAGGAGGATGGCGTTGGGGGAGCCACTGCACAAGCGCCAACCTCCACACTGACAGATTGGTGGATGTGCAGTGGCTGCTCAATACTATGCTGCTGATCTCTCAGGCAGGAATAGACTCCAACCCCTACTTGCTACTGTGGATCACATTGAGGCACTCTGCATTATTCAGTGTATCAGAGTTTCATTCTGTTAAGTACACCCAAAAAATGGACGGGAAACGCTCCTGTTTTCCTGCCCCGGGACATTTCATTTTGTTTTGAGGGAATCCCGGCCACAAATTCATTTTATCCCCAGCCCCCTTCCCTGACACACACAAGCACACATACACACACACACACACACACACTGACCTTGGGGGAATACATGTAGATTTACTAGAATGATGTATGAACACCAAGGGTTAAATTACAAGGCGAGATTACATAAACCAGTGTTTAATTGTCTGGAATTCAGGAGATGAAGGGGAGATTTGATCAAATTTTTGAAGATATGAAGGGGAAGTGATAGGGTGGATATAGAGAAACAATATTGACTGGTTATGGAATCTTGGACTAAGGGGAATTGCTGAAAAATTAGAGTCAGGTTTCTCGAAAGTGATGTTACACGTAAATGGCGGTAGATGTTTGGAACTCTCTTTTGTAAACAGTACCTGATGTTGGATCAATTCTTAACTTTAAATCTAAGTTTAATAGATTTCTAGTAACCAAAAGTAATAAAGGACACAATAAAGTGAAGATTAGGTCACAGGTCAGCTATGATCTTATTAAATGACGGAACAGGTCCAAGAAGCTAACTGGCCTACTCCTATTCCTATGACAGGAAAGATGTTTTTCACACAAAGGGATCAATGATTCATAGAGTGGTTGCAGCACAGAAGGAGGTCATTCAGCCCTTCATGTTCCTACTGGCCCCCCTGTAGGACCAATTAACTGACATTCCCCATCCTTTTTGTGCCAGCAAAAAAAAACTCAAAGCAATTCAAGAGCCAGTCGAATGCAGTGATGAGCCAACTGAAGTTTCCTCAGGGTGAATGACCAAAAGTGGGCTGAATGTATTTGATTGATATAATTGTGTGTGCTAAAATACTCACATCCCCTTGCACATGCCCACTGGAGTTGGTGCTTTGGGGTGTTCAGACATCCTTTAATAAAGACATCCTCTTTATTAAAAGAGATGAAAAGGGGTTTGAGGTTAACTGCGGAAAGCAGAGATGAAGGAGTGACTGAGAGAGGAAGGGATTACAAGTCCTTGATACATAGTGCTGCTGCAGTGAGTCAGACTGAGCTCCTGTACTCCCTCTGTCGGCAGCAGGGACAGACGCGGTGGAAATCCCCACTGGAAAGTCCCGGCGTGTTTTCCCTCCTCGTCTTGTTTCTGTCTTCTGACTTTCGCCAAGGTGGGGAAGAGCGTCTGCGAATCGACTTCAGTGTAATGCGAGTCAAGTCCGGCGCAGTTAACCCGAGCAAAGGAGGGGGTCCGGACACTGTTCCACGAAGTTCACTGTTCAGCAGAGGAGCTGAAAGGCAACTTCACCGGTACATGTTACTGATTTCTGACGGCAAACGTTTTGTTCTGTCTGCCTGTTTTGCAGCATGTTTGAATATTCTTGTTTTAATGTGTGGATGTTGTGAGTTGCCTTTGACAGGATCAAGGGGGCTGTGTCTCGGTTATAACAGTGCTAACTCCCTGACCCCCTTTCCATCTGCTGCAGGGTATGCTGAAGATGGCAACTGAAGGCAGCTTATTGCCTCCGTTTCTCTTCGCCAGTAACTTGACGAAGACGGTGAGACTCGGGGAGAGGATCTCCAGTGACCTGGTCAATCCCCCTTGCACCAATGGGTTGATTCACTGTTTCAGGAGCATGCACAGGTACACAGTGGAGCTGTTCCGCCTAAGCCATTTCAGCCCGCAGTTCAGGACTAAAATCCAAGAGGCTCTATTCGACAGGGCCCAACAAACTGCCCTGGAACAGAACAGGAACCTCAACTGGTGCAGTGAGGTCAAGAAACTTGTGCCTTTGAAAACAAACGGTAAGAGTTTTAAAGCGTAGTTTGGAATATGTCTTTAATTTATATAACTCCTTTTAAAAATATCTTAGGGATGAATTTTTGATTGCACACTTGAGCGGGGAGACTATATACTTTCTTATACCTAATTCCAAAATACTTCAACACGAACAAAATACCTGTTGCAGAATGAGGTAAGTAGTTACGTAGCCATTATCTGTCAATGGAAATAAGGTTGTCTAAATCATTAGCACCTCCATATAATTAAATGGAAGAGTGAACTTAATTTTGTTTATTAAAAATGTTCACAGATTTCATACTATGTTTATGCAGGATGTTTAATTCCTCATGATTGCACTAGTTATTTTCACCTCAGTGGAGTTAGTTGTACAACAAATAGTTGATGTGTTTCATTTTTTTTCATTCAAAATCAAATACTTAATACTTCCAAAGGAGTATTTTCTGGTGAGATTAATGGTTTGATTTTCAGTCATATAAATAGGCAGATTGTTGCAGGAAACAAGCATTGTAAATTCAGTTCAGATCAGTACGGTGATCTGTTGTAGTTGGGTTTGTTTTTTTAATGATATCAGCAGTCGTATACAATTAGATTCCATTTTCATTTAATATGTTATTTCAAGATAATATGTTTTTAAACAAATGCACAAACTGTGCTCAAAGCTATACGTTGTTGTAAAATGTTTAGAATTATTTGAAAAGATGTTTTGAAGGCTGTTACATGGTTGTACATCCACCAAAAAGGATTGAAAATTTGAACAGTTTCTCAGATAGGAAAAATTACAGAAATTGTACAATGCCTGCCCATTTTGCAATTTGATAGTAAACATAAATAGCAGCTGAATCTTAACAAGTGCACTGTTGCTTAATTGTGGCCTGATAATCGGACATTCAGTTCCACATGATGGTAATGATCAATGTTTCTGAAAGAAATTTTAAATTAACTCTGAAATTTTTTAGAGCTCTTTCATGCAAAGTTTCATTTTCAGTTTAAGAAGCCAAATAGCAAATGCTTCCAAATGTCCCTTAAGATAATTTCAGCACTGCAATCAAAATATTCTTTGTGATCATTTGTCACTGTGTGTCTCCAATGTGGAGACCCAAACTTATTATTTGAATTGATGGTTTTTTTTCCACGAGTTACTTGTTAGCAGAGTTTGCACAGACTACTTTCAGAAATTTAGGTATTTTCAGTGATTCAATGCTGACGTGTCTGGGGATGTGAAAATTTAGCAAATGGGGAAGAGTGTAGGAGTCTGTTAAAATTAAAACTTCCCCTGAAAGTCCCAACAACTATTGGTTGAATCAAATTTTACTTGTGTAATGCATAAACATTCCAAGTACCCAAACTCCCCAACCACACCCACTTGGAAATTCCATGTCATAAAATAGGGCTCAGACAGCTATACATTACAAAAGAGCAATGGCGACTGACTACATGCATGTATTAGTCAATCCGCTACTCATATGGAAATTCCATAGTTATACAGGGATTTTTACATGGCCCATTCTTCAAAAAGAAGTCTGAATGTTGAACTCTGTGCATTCCCTGGTGATTCATTTTAGTGCCTCTTTTAGAGAGTTTCCATATCTAAATAGGTTAGATCTGGTTAAAACACTGATCTCAGTTTTATTTTTCCTTTCTCTTTCTCTGTCCCCAATGACCGTACCACCCCCCCCCCCCCCCAGCCATTTTCTGCTCCAGCCCACAAAAAAATTACAAATGAATCAACCAGGAAACTGCTTTGTAATTATTGTTGAAATGAGAACATATTTTGCATGTATGCCACATGCAGATCTGAACTAGAAATTTTTCTTGTGAATTGGTCCACGTGTTGCCTGATGGGGCACCAAGAGATATTTGGCTGCCACAATATTTCTTGAACACTGCTTCCTCACAACGCCAGGGACCCAGGTTCAGTTTCCCGCTTTGGATCATTGTTTGTGTAGAGTTTGCACATTCTCCCCATGTCTGCATGGGTTTCTTCTGGATGCTCCGGTTTTCTGCCACAGTCCAAAGGACTGGTGCTGGTTAAGTGCATTGGCCATGATAAATTCTCCTTCAGTGTAACCGAACAGGTGCCTGAGTGTAGCAACCAGGGGGTTTTCACAGTAACTTCATTGCAGTGTTAATGTAAGTCTACTTGTGATATTAATAAATAAACTTTAAACTGAGGGCAACGTTCTAAAAAATAATTGTGTGGCAATGTAAACATTTTATTAAGAATACATAGTTTAATGTACTTTAGCAATTTGATTCTTGTGATAAAACAATAACAAGAATCTCTCAGCTAGAGGATCAATAATTCCATGAATGCGAAGGTTTTATTTCACACATTGAAATTTGAAAGTATGAATTTAGACCTCTCTAAATGTGTCAGGAAAAGCTGCATTCAATAAACTGCTGATTCTGAATGCTATTCCACATTCCGATCATATCGTTGTACCTTAATATCAAATTACAAATAGGAAATCTTGTTACAGATGGAGAACTTTTCAAAGTTCAAAGAAAATTACAGCACAAGAACAGGCCCTTCAGCCCTCCATGCTTACATCGACCACGCTGCCCCACTGAACTAAAGCCCCCTACCCTTCCAGGGATGTGTCTGTCTATTGCCATCCTATTCGTGTATTTGTCAAGATGCCCCTTAAAAGTCACTATCATTACTGTTTCCACTATCTACCCCAGCAGTGAGTTCCATCACCATCTGTGTAAGAAAAAAAGCCTTGCCTTTAAACCTTCCCCTCACACCTTAAATCTATGCTCCCTTGTAATTGACTCTTCTACCCTGGGAAAAACTTTCTGACTATCTGCTCAGTCTATGCCCCTCATAATCTTGTAGATTTCTATCAAGTTGCCCCTCAGTCTCTGATATTCCAGTTTCTCCAACCTGTCCTCTTAGCTAATGCCCTACATGCCACGTACCAGCCAGGGTAAATCTTTTCTGTATCCCCTCCAAAGCCTCCACATCCTTCTAGTAGTGTGGTGCCCAGAATTGAACACTGATATTCCAAGTGCCGCCTAAGTAAGCTTCTATAAAGTTGCAGCATTTTTAAATTCAATGCCCTGGTTGATGAAGGCAAACGTTCTGTTTGCCTTCTTGACTACCTTCTCACTTTCAGTGACCTGTGTATTTGTACACTCAGAACTCTTAAGCGTTCTGCCATGTGCTGAATATTTCGTCTCTGTATTAAACCTTCCAATATGCATTACCTCACATTTGTCCAAATTAAACTTCATCTGCCATCTCTCCACCCAAGTCTCCAACTGACCTATATCCTCTGATGGTCTGGAGCAGAAGTTTACAAGCAAAGTTCTGTGACTGAAAAAATTGCTAACTGCTGAGTAACCTGAGCTTCTGTTTATTTAATTGCTGGCTATTGTTGCATTAGAGGAGCAGAGGCTTTAATGATACATACTGCTCCTAAAATAGTGCATCATCTGATTTATGAGGTATTATGCCATGTGAGATTATAGATTGTGATTTGGACAAAGAGAAGTTAGATGCCCTGACATGAGAGGTTGTCTTGTCAACCAACCAACTTTTGCCAAGATTGTCAGCGGTACTATCCAGCACTGTGTGCATGATAGCATGATGTGAATCTACAGGATCCCATTGATTACACTTCAAATATCCTTTAATGTAAGAATCTGAATAATGTCAGAATTATCATTTCATAGCTGAAGAATTTCAAATTCCCTGCTGGGTGTACACCGTTCTTGATAAATGATTTCCTCATTAGAATGACGGTTTATTTGGCTAAAGTGGGTGTTGGCTAATTGGATTTTCTTCTTTAAATTGGGTGGTGCCTGGAATGGAATTGTTCTGTATTTTGCATCTATTATTGGAGTCAATAGTTGTTGCACAGGTTAGATTGATCTTAATCTCATTTTTATAAGTTTACTTTTCTTGTGCTGTGGTGACATGGGCAAGGCCAGCATTTATTGTCCCACTGATACCCTAAAAAGGTGACAGTGGGCTTGTTGAAGGACACAGTCCTTGTCATAATAGTGCACTCTCAGGGGTGCTTTCTGACTCGGTGATAGTAAAAACAAGGCAGTAGGCTGTTTAGGATGATGTATGACTTGGGGGTGTTTGCACAACTCTTGTATCAGGTGGTGGTGGTTATATGGGGGGACAAATACTATGATGAGTTACCATATTACAGCCTGTAGCCACAGTATGTTGGTGGATATTGAGTCCAGTAGCATGGACATCATTCATGCTTCATGATTTGTTCTTGTTACACTCATTGGACAAATGATAAGCATTCCACCATACAGGTGACTTAACCTTTTCCATATCTGCAAGGCTTTTGAGGGGGTCAACAGTAAACTTTTCATCACACGTAACCCAGTTCGTCTCTTTTTGCTTGCTATTGATTTTTGCATATGTCAATAAAGAACAAAGGGAGGAGGCTAGGCTTTTCCTAATTCTCGGTGACCTTAGCAACAGAAATTTGCATTTACATGGCACGTTTAATGTTGTAAAACATCCCCAAACACTTCACGGGAATATAATCAGACAAAAGATAATGTGAATATTTGCCAATTTCCATCACATCTCTTGTAATTTTCTTTCTGGATCTGGAGATGGGCTAGGCAATGGTTGTAGATGGGTGCTCAGTTTCTGCCCATAGCCCATTAGTAAAAGGCTAGTTAAACCAACCCTCAAAACAGATCTGGATACTGTTAGCATGACCTTGTTTAGCTCTGACAAATGTCATCTAAACTCAAAATGTTGGCTCTATTCTCTTCTTATAGATGCTGTCAGACTTGCTGAGATTTTCCAGTATTTTCTATTTTCATACCCTGTTAGTATTATTGGGCAGCCAGCTGATTTCAGTAAGGCAGATTACGTAAAATCACCAGATTGCTGTTTCCCAGATTGCACCAGAATCAGCTCTGAATGAAAATTTAATAAGGAGGCAATGCCATGCACCCAAAAAAGTATGCAATCATTTAGGTTAAGCTTTGCAACTCTGTGCTTGTCATTAGAATGGCTCTGTGCCTTAATTTGTGTTTTTGTTATTTACAATTTAGCCTCAATCATTCCAGTATCAGTTTGAAAGTAAGCTAACATTCCTGCCATCCTGCTCTCGTCCTTTGGGATTTTGCTTGGGGCTGGAGTGAACAAACAACCTGAAGCATGGCTCAAATTTTCAGAAAGCACAAAGGACAGTGACCGATGCAGGAGAAGCCCTGATATCTTCTTTTCCCCAAAAATAGATTTGCCATCTCCCTTTCATCTATCAGAAAGAATGGTTTGCAATTTCCAAGTATTGCAGGCTCAAATGAGTTGAAATAAAAGATCAAAGAAACTGGGTTAATAGTGTGTCAGATAGATAAGCTCTTGGAAGCAATTTCATTTTGAGTGATATTTTTATTCCGTAGATAAACTTTGTCCCTTCAGATTCTAGTGATTTATACACTGCTGACATTTGTTACAGCAATAAATAATAAGTTGAGTTTGTACACTGATGAAATAACAGTTCATTTGGTTGGCATATAAAATAATGAACAGCAGACTACAACTGCACATGCTGTCTTGACATTAAAAGTATCTCGTCCTCAGCACCTAGTGGCCATATTACCATTTTTCCAAATTAAGATCAGCCAACTTATTAATTTGGAGACAGGATATGATTCTTTTTTCACTCAGTGGTTGCAAACATTTGTCTGTAATATATATCTTTCTGTTTTACATATAAAACTTGCGTTTAATTTGAGTTCTCCCCTTATTTGTTTCTGTCTCAGGTGATGGGAACTGCCTGCTGCATGCCACATCCCAGTTTATGTGGGGAGTTCAGGACATTGATCTTATCCTTCGCAAAACACTATGGGAAGCTCTGAAAAAAACGGACACAAGAAACTTCAAATTACGGTGGCAGATTGAATGTGTCCGATCACTAGAGTTTGAAGCCACAGGCCTCCGTTATGACACCAAGGTGAATAAGGCATTTTCAGCTATTTGCTTCAAAATCATCTAACGTAAATACTGATTTGTTTGATAGGAACACTTTTGGGGGAAAAAATTAATTTATTTAATTTTCAGTTTTGATAAGAATGCAGGAGAAGTTTTGGATATCAACTATTCCAGTCCTTTTGCTCCATGATATATTTTTGTTATTTCTAACAATAACTCATTTCTTCTGCAGAACTGGGATGAAGAATGGGAGAAGATCATGAAAATGGCATCTGTAGCATCACATTTTGGCCAGCCAGGGCTACCTTTCGATTCATTAGAGGAAATCCATATCTTTGTTCTTGCCAATATCCTTAAAAGACCAATAATTGTTATTGCTGGTGAGTGTTTGACAAAAATTAAACAAAAAAACTGCAAAAAATATTGAATAGAATAAATTACAGGATTTTGGACTTGAAGTTGGATGTGAAGTTTGAAAATGAGCTGACCTTTTCACAGATGCAAATACTATTTTCATAGATGGAAAAGCAACTGGATAGAAATGTGTGTGGCTGATTGCATTTGTGAAGGTGCCATTTCTCCATTTTTAAAAATCAGAATTAATAGAAATCTGTAAAAGCTGACATGTGCAAAAGCCTCCAAATGATTGAAATTGGGACAAATGTTTATTGTTTACATTGGGATTAGATCTACTTTCATTGCCCCGATGATAATTTAGGATTTTTAAAAAGTTTAAAGCAAAGTGTAAGTTGCTGGATTTTAAGCAGTTGAATTATGTGTATTCCCTACACATCAGACACAAATGTAAGGATTGATTCTATGATATCCGTCTCCATTCAAAAAAAAAGGTGGTGAAGTGGTTGATGTCCCCTGGCCTGTCTTCAGGGTTATTCACAGTGCGATATCATCAAGTTCATTCCAATGTAATCTGTCCACACATAGACAGTGACAGAATTGAAACATCAGTATTTTGATCTTCATGGTATTTACAAAAATGCAATTTGCCTTGTGTCCATAACAGGGATTCAGCAGTAGTCAGCCCTCACCCCTTTGAGATTTTGCTTAAAATCATAAACTTTCACAACACAAACATTCTTAAGTCATTTCTACAGAGTGCAACTCTTCTCTGATAAAGTTATCTTTAACAAGCAATCATTCCGTTTAACAGACAGAGTGCTGAGAAGCTTTGGCACGAACACAAGTTTAGCACCCTTGCATTTTGGAGGGATCTACCTGCCGTTGCATTGGCCAGCACAAGAATGCTACAAATATCCCATTGTACTGGGCTATGACATGCAGCACTTTTCTCCACTTGTTACTATCGACGATAGGAGTCCAGGTATCTAATTTTATTTTCTCTTAAATCAATGTAAGTTAAGGCAGCATTCATCAAAATTATCCAGTTCTTGCTATGTTATTTGTATTCATGTGTTGAAATGAAAAGAAAAATGTGGAATTGTTGGAAAGTTACACAGAAAATATTGAGAATTTGCACTGATAATTCAGCATATCAAGTTGCATTTATTTCTTTGTTGCCATAGATATATTTTAGTTTTCTTCCTTTTATGCCCTCCACCTGGATACTGATATCTCAGCTCTGCCACTGCAGTTCTACTTGGAGATGACCAACCAGCGTGGCACACTGCTGCGTCATAGCACCAGGGACCTGGGTTCAATTCCCGGCTTGGGTCACTGTCTATGTGGAGTCTGCAATCCAACAGCATCCTGCCCTCTTTCGAGTTTCACCAGGGTGGGTTTTTTGGGGAATGGGGAACTCCCCTCCCCTCCCTGGTGCAACTGTTGTCCATGGCATTTAAATAACGATTAACTTAATAGGACTCTGAATTTTACAGGCACCATGATTATTTCCTGAGTTGTGTTGAACTCAGTAGGGTCAGTGTGGCCAGAACACTTTCAGAGAACCTCTTCAGCTGATCTGGGAAACCTTGATCAGTTACACTGAAGAGCTATAGCTGACAGACTGCCGCTCACAATATTCCTCCTCAGAGTGCTTTCCATGCTTGTTGTGTGATTGGGACCTCTTGAAAATGCCTTCAGATGCTTAGCATTTTACTCATCTTCAGTTCCACTTATCTGAAGGGCATAAAAGGACAAAACATGTGGGTTTTAGCCTCTTCCCAGTGTTATTTCCTTACAGGAGAAAAGAGCAACCAGAGAGCTCTGTGTGTTTATAATTGTGGGCATAGAAGAAAAGCAGTACATTTGTAGAGGGTGACGGTGGGGCATGGGTGCAAGACAATCTTTAAAATTCTGTGTAAAGTCTCTAGAATGCTTGTCCAGACTTCTTCATTATTATTCAGCAACTATGCAGAAGATTAAAATTAAAATGTTTAAAGTGCCTACAGTTTACCTGATCTAGAAATACACAAGTATTTCCCAAACTGGCCATTTAAAATGGTAAATTATCTCTGATGTTATGTAGCAATGATGATGCCAGGTTTTCCTACTTGAGCCCAGCATTCCAGTTGTATAAATGAGGGGAAATACATAACGGGGGCTAGAACTTCCCAGGATGAAAAAGGGAATAAAGGACTTAGAGTAACCAAATCTAACACAAAAGTCGATGGACACAGGAGACAGAGTTGTCAGGGCTAAGTTTTCGTCTGCTAATGCTTTCATTCTAAAGCCTGTAATGTACAGAATTTCACAATCTAAGACAGATAAAAGTGACCTAGCAATAAAGTGATTGAGATTGTTAGTGAGAGTTTTGCGATTTCCTGTTGGTTTTTGTTTTAAAAAAGATTACACCTCAATCAGTGATGAAGTGAAAGTCTGTGACAGTTCATTGGTCAAATCCATTATTGTGGGAAATCCATTACTCATTTGTTACTTGCGTACTGTGTCTAATTTTGACCCGCTGTTTCCACAAAGCTATACAAGATGCTTCTTTGTTCCATGGAGAAGTGCTCAGAATACATTGTTTGATGTAAACTGTTATGTTCCCACAGAAATCCGAGCTATTCCATTGGTTCATGACGGAAGAAGACGGTTTGAAGATTTCACAGTGCACTTTTTAATTCCAAGGGAAGAGGAAAATAAAGCCAGGCTGCTGGAAGAGTACTTCAACCTGGTTGAAATTCCAGTCCAGGGTCTGGAGTTTGGTACCACTCACTTAATTAAGGCTGCGAGGTAAAATAGTTGTCTTATTGGTTAATCGCACCTTATTTCCTATCAGTATTTCTGGAACATCATTAGTTTGTGCTGATGTGAAGCAGAATTGCACATTTGTTAGAATGGCAGTCAGCAATGTAATTACTTCCAACACTACTAGTTAGTGAAATATTCAGAGCCTAAAATGACTGCTGTGATTATCTAGTAATATGACTAGTTTCGTTTAACATTAATTTTCTAAAAAATTCATTCATGGGACATGGGCACTGCTGGCTGGCCAACATTTATTGCCCATCCCCAGTTGCCCTTGGAGGGCAATTGAGAGTCAACCACATTGCTGTGGCTCTGGAGTCACATGTAGGCCAGACTAGGGTAAGGATGGCAGATTTCCTTTCCTAAAGACATTAGTGAACCAGATGGGTTTTACCGGCAATCGACAATGATCATCAGTAGATGCTTAATTCCAGATTTTTTTTTAATTGAATTCAAATTCCAGCATCTGCAGTGGTGGGATTTGAACCCAAGCCCCCAGAACATTAGTTGCGTTTCTGGAGTTTCTAGCATAATACCATTCGGCCAATGCCTCCCCCTAATGTCTCGTTCCTTTCATCTTTAGAATTCAGACTGACTCCAGGAATAGGGAGAAATGTGGAGTAATTTCTGATTCCTCTTGCAAGCTTTTGAAACTAATTTTTGATTATAAATGTTGTGTATCAGGCATGCATGACAAATTTGAGGAATGCTGTGCCTCTCATTCAAGAATTATGGAGCAAACCTCCGTTAGATGTTGAAGATTTTTCATTACTAGTTGACTAAATAATATCTTGCTTTTCTTAAGATAAAA
This sequence comes from Sphyrna mokarran, assembly GCA_024679065.1. Classification (NCBI taxonomy): domain Eukaryota; kingdom Metazoa; phylum Chordata; class Chondrichthyes; order Carcharhiniformes; family Carcharhinidae; genus Sphyrna; species Sphyrna mokarran. The sequence continues at coordinate 46,499,407 of JAGIQG010000005.1, forward strand.
GCAAATTACTGCAGATGCTGGAAAAAAACCCAGAAAATATTGGAAAGTCTCATCAGTCTGACAACTGTGGAGAGAGATCCAAGCTCTATCGAAGGGTCATCCAGACTCAAACTGTTAGCTCTGTCCTCTCTCCACAGATGCTGAGATTTTACAACATCTTTTTGTTTTTGTTTTGCTCTACGAATTCTTGGAGGATGTTACACAACTTTTCCGAAGTTGGTGGAACACAATGTTGGGAATATTGCTAGTATGTCCACAATGCAACTTTGTCCACGTTAGAAGCTCACACACAAGTTCCTTTCTACAAAAGTGGTTTGTGTTTATTTTTAATTAAGTTTCTGTGGCATAGATTTTAAACCAGCACTATTTTGCTGATTTCAGATTGGATGAAGGCAACCTGCCGGAAGACTTGAACTTAGTGGAGGATTACCATCAGCTGGTAAATCATGAGTACAAGAGATGGCAGCAGAATCTGGCAGAGACCATTAGGCCAGCTCACAACCGGATCCAAACGAATGCTGCTGCGTACCAGGGGTCACTTATAGAAGAAAAATGTGCCACCTTTGGATGCCTTTTCTACTGTTCTGTAGAAACTAAACCATTTTGTCATGAGTGCTTTGAGCAGGCAAAGAGCACAAAGACAGAAAACAATGCGAAAGCTCATGAGCAACAAAAAATGAAAGGGTGCTGTCCTCCTCGGGCCGAGTTGGCTATCACTGCGACTACACCCACAGAACCGGAACGGTCCTCTCGGCCTCGCTCAGCACCGCCCACAGCCCCTAGTCTTTCTCTCTTTAGTGAAACAAATGCCATGAAATGCAAGGTTCCCAACTGCCCCTTTACATTTAATGTGCAGCACAATGGATTATGCGAGCAGTGCTTTAAAACGAGGACAGTAGTGCCAGGCAACATTATTGATAACAGGACTGCTGAGTTGAAAACACCCGGTCACAGAGAGCCCACTGCGGAGAAAATGGGTTCTTCCCGGGAAAATGCAAGGACTCAGCAAGCTGCTGATAATCCATTACATCAAGAGCACACCCAGTGTAGTGGATGTCATCAAGAAACTCTAACAACAGTGAACGGATTGTGTAATATGTGCTTGTTAAGGACATTTCAAGGATTCACTTCATCCTCCCATGATGACTCTAGCTCCTTACATTCAGGCCATGAGAGATCACATTCCCACTCAAGCCAAATCGTGAGGAATATGGGTCAACCATCAGCCGCTGATCAATGCCAGATCTCTAATGTATGGGCTCTCACCACTGGGCCACAAGCCTCTGAAAGCACACCAAAGAACAGAGCCAACTACACGCCTGAGGAACCAAAAGAAGGTTTCCAACCATGCAAGAACTCTGGGTGCCACTACTTTGGAACAAAAGAGCATCAGGGCTATTGCACCATTTGCTTTATAGAGTACAGAGAAAACCTCAGTAAGTTTCATGCTTTGTTTAAATAAATGATTTATGAGCTTTCTGTAAGGGAGCATTTGATGACAATATGCACCAGCTGACTGGAAAATATTTAAATTGTCTTGACCAGAATAGCCCTGTGAAAACATTGTTCGCTTGTTTAAAGCTTTAGTTATATCTGCTAGAGTTAGGTTTTTCTTAAAAACCTAAGTTGGTTTTTTTTTTCAAGTAAATTCATTTTGGCTGCACAAAAGTGTTGGGCCCGGATGGAAAGCCTAATTTATGCTGTGCTTTTTTTACCATTTCAGCGCTATTTGCTTATTTCATAGTGTGAACTTTCATTTACATTTGACTGTTCAGTTCATTCAACTAATTTCAAATTAAACTCCAATAAACACACCAAAATCCCTTACTTTGATACCACACTATAAATGTGATTTTTACATTCGTTTGAGTTTATCTAATGCCTGGGTTTAAGTAGAAATAAATGTCAGAGATCCAAAGATTCTGCCTTTTAGAAAAATATTTCAATTTTTTTATGGTAATAATCCTTAATTTTAATAATTTGGCTTCTATTTTTTGGGGGGTGCGGTTTGTGATAGGTGGGCGAGGGAGTGTCTGAAGGCACTTCAATAGATTTTGGTCAAAAACTTTATTTCAATGTAAAAAGAAATCTCTTGGGATTCATTCATTGTGTTTTTTTTTACATAAGTGACCCTCTCTATTATCCAGTGATGGATGTACAAAATTTTCTGCTGTATCATCTCTCAAAAATGATATACAGCATAGTAATCTGAGAGTCAGGTGATAGATTAGGGGTGTATTTGTTCAGAATGTATATACATTAATATTTTCCCCCATAACTATCAATTGCAGAATGCTCATTGTTTAAGGATTTTTGAACAAAGTAATTGAAACCATGTTTAATCGCTTTTTCGTGTCTATGAAAGGTGCAACCTCTGCTGCTAGTCAGAACAGACCACAAAGAAATGTCCAGCCTTCTCATCGACCATCATCGACTGATCCCAGATTCCAGAACCTGGCTAATTGTCGAGGTCAAGACTGCAACACATTTGGGAACAGTCATTTTGAAGGATATTGCCAAAAATGTTTCATAGATACACAATATCAAAGATACAACGAAGCAACATCTAGAGGCAATTCCAACACTGTGAGTAGTTTGTGATTTAATGTGCATTCAAGTATCACAAGATCACATTTTTCTTGTATACTTTCTCCCTGTCCCTCGTCCAAGTCTCCCCACAAAATACCTTGAGCCAAAAGGAAAGACAAACAGACAATCTGTTCATTTTTTAAAAATTCATTCACGGCATATGGACATCACTGACTGGGCCGCCATTTATTATAAGAAGTCACAACACTAGGTTAATGTCCAACAAGTTTAGTTGATAATAAACCCACAAGCTTTCGGAACACTGTTCCTTCGTCAGGCGAGTGGAAAGTTCCACTCGCCTGACGAAGGAACAGCGTTCTGAAAGCTTGTGAGTTTACTATCAAATAAACTTGTTGGACTTTCACCGGGTGTTGTAAGACTTCTTACTGTGTTTATTCCAGTCTATTGCTGGTATCTCCACATCATGGCCACCATTCATTTACCAGAGGGCAAAGAATCAACCACAGATGTGGGTCTGGAGTCACATGTAAGCCAGACCAGGTAAGGACAGCAGATTTCCTTCTCTGAAGGACATTAGTGAAATGGGTGGAACTACAAGGCTCATTATTAAGACATTGCTACAATGCGCAGTATTTAAATTATATCAGCTGTCGCGCAAAAGAGTCATTGTTTAGAAAGAGAAAGTGAATTCCCCTGTACAACCAATGGAAGATTGCACTCCTATATCACAAAAATTGGGATAGGCTGATTCTACTTGGCTCCTGGGTTTTAATGTGGGGGTGAAACCAGATGAGAGAAGGGAGGAAAACATACAAAATAAGTAAAATCTGCTTGTTGTGTACTTGTTGCAGAATTCAAAGTTCTGATCAAAAATGATTTTTTTTTCTCTTGACTGTATCTTTCTAGAATGTATTGCAACATCGACCTTCGGACTGCATTGAGTTGAAAGGTCAGAGGATTAAGTGTGCTAGGAACTATTGTAACAACTATGTGACATCCAATGACAATGAACTTTGCTTACCGTGTCAACAAAGCAATCGTGACAGCACCCGGGATCCTGCCTTAAATAACCCACCAAAGCAGCGTTGCCACACCACAGGCTGTGACCATTTTGGCAATAATAAGTGCAATGGGTACTGCAATGAATGCTATGTTTTTATTTCCACTTACGGGAGAAGATAAAGTTCTGTGCAAATAATGGAAGCAAAGGATTTTTTTTGCGAAAGGATGAACTGTTTTTGGTGCCACTCTGAAAAGGATAGACCTTCAAACCAAAAATGGATGTTCCAGTGCAGAACATAATGTTGTGTGAAGATTTTCTATAAATGTTTAATTTGTAAATTGACATATTTATTATATTAATTTGTTTTTCAATTCAATTGAACTGTTTGGGGAAAACCATCAAACTAGCCTTAATTTTTCTTGTATTATATAGTAAATATAATCCATGTCTTGATTATAACTCTAATAATTGTGACTGGGGAAAATAATCCTCAAATAAATTATTTACCAAACACCCAAAGCATAAGCAAACTTATTGTAAAGTTTTGATACCGTATATTTTCTCAGGCAAGAATGAGATGTTACTACAGATCCCAAGAGGTTATAACACTCAATCACTTTTCACAATTCATTTCTGTAGAGAACCAATGCAAGTATGTTTACTGGAATGATTTAACTTTGGCTTAATTTTGAAAGCATCATTTTGTGAGTTTTATACAAGAGCAACTGTTTGTTTGGATAGTCTTAATATCTTGGCTGAAATTAGGACACCAAAAGCATATGAGTCTGTGTCAAAAAAAAGGAAATCTTTGTATGTAGTTTGCTTCTTCTTTGAATCACTTTTTAATTTTTTTAATCCTGTTTCTGCAAGAAAAGGAAATATTAGAAATTTAACTTATTCATAGCTTTGAATTAGTTATTCTATATACTGTATTTCTGAAATTTTATTTTATAATGTCCTGTTTGAGAAATTGGCATAAACATATTTTGAAAAAAAACTGCAAAGGGTTTGAGTAGAATTTTTCTGGTGAGTTGAAAATGAATCTTTAATGCTGCATTGCCTTACTGTTTTTGTGACAGACTTCAGTATTATTTTCAGGTTATATTTTTAATATCTAAATCTAATGGGTGACAGGTGGAAAAAGTCATTTACAGTTGCACTTCAACACTTGACTCTTAGTTTTAAACTCACAGCAAATCATTAAAAAAAATTCAGGGATGGCTGACCTATGCTGTTAAGTTTTCCTATTTTAATGCCTGATTCATGGTGCTATCAAACCAAAGACCAGTTTGCAAATGGACTCTTGCTGTTCTAAATGGGCCTCAGAGGGCTACAACTCTCCAAATCCTATTTGTTGTTGTTCCCTTCTTTACTACTACAGAGAACAGGAATTTTGGGAGTGAGGAATTGAACCCTTGCTCCGTTCATGCAGTTGTTGATACACTGATTTCACCACTGCTACATTGCTTATTTTGCTTAAAGTGGTTTAAAACATGTCACCTCTGGGATCCAGGCTTGAATCTTGATCAGACTGATAGGAACACAACTTCTTGCTCCTTCAGTTATAAAAATCCAACCTGAATGTATTTGGATAGTTACAACTCAGTTCTAGTAGGTGTGAGGTCACACCACAAAAATTCCTCCATAGTTCAGCACCAAATTGACAATCTTGCCAAGAAAGGACAGAAGAAAGCTGGTCTGTGAAATGGGCCAAATAAACTTTGGTTTGGTCGAGCTACTATTGCAAAGTGAGGCGATTGCATATTGTAGGCTGGAGCATTGCAAAGTTTTCACATTTAACTTGTTCTGCACATCCTGGAAATGCCTAACACTGATGCCTATGGAAGATAACACCTGCACGTTGACTGGTTGGGCTGCATAAGCTATTTCTGTGTTGTAGTCTTTATCTGTGGTATATCCGGTGTTATTGAAAAATGGAAGAGTTTTCTTTCCAGCACACTTTGCCTTAACACTAACCAGCGTGAGTATTGTTGGCATGAGTGATACACAGAGCACTACCCAAAAAAGTCATTTAATGTTCATCAAATTGTGTTTTGAACTTTGAACCGGCACACAACTAACGCTTATTTTTAAAAACAGAGACAGGAAGGAACTATAGGTAGTTAATTTGATGTTGGTAATAGGAAAGATCTGGGAATTTTCACTCAAAAATCTGATTTAAAAAAACAAAAACTGAAAATATAATGAGGATTACAAAATAAATGGTCATAATTTTCATGGCTAGCAATGAGAAAATATTTTCATGTATAAAAGTTATAATTATTAATAAATCCAAAAGGCAATTTCAGAGAAACATCCTTGCCCAACAAGAATATGGATCAGGAAACAGGATATGCATACTATCTTACTGAACCTGTTCCAGTCTTAACAGCATAGTGTATGCTATTTCAATACAAGTTTATTAAAGAAAATCAGAGACTGTGAAGATAATTTGTTACCTCACCACATGGACTGCTGCATTTCAAAAAGATGACACCACCAACTTCTCAAGGGCAATTGGGGACGGGCAACAAATGCTGGTCAAATGCTAGTGACACCCATATCTTGTGAAAGAAAGCAAACCCAATGAAATGCTTGAGGCATCAATGAATTAAAGTGGAGTATATTGTTGGACAGCAGAATTTTTAATGATAGGACAAATTAATCTACAATTAAAACAGGCAAGAAAAGGTTAGAACTTTCAATTATCCATGTAGTGAAATATTCCAATAGAGGTTGTATAATGTATCTCCATCATGCAGTAGTTACTAAAACAGCAGGCCATAACATCTTCCGAAAGGCATTCAGTGGCAGATTACCATTGTGTAATGACATGCCTGTACTTACATTGTAAAGGACTCAATTCACCCAAAGCTAATGACTCAGTCTGGGTGAAGCTGAAGAAGCGATTTCAGCAGTGAAGTACAAAAGGAATGAGCAAAGGAAGACATGCCCACTTCTCATGGTATTAGCTGTTGTAAAGCAGATATGCTTAAAGATTCTATTGAAAAGATATCGGGGGATCTGGATATTGGGTTTGGACATCAACAATGTGAGAGATTTGGACATTGGTTGTGGGTGGAATTGTGGAGCCCGATTGGGTGCAGTGTGGGATCAGGCCTGGTTGGGTCAGGAGATTACACTGTGTAGGCCAGGGAATCCCCTGCAGGTGGGGAATACCATGGCAGGGTGGGGGGATGCTTTACTTAGTTGAGGGGCTTTGGGGTTCCCCTGGGGGTTTTGGGGATGTATCATGTGGAGCTTGATCCACGTGTTTAAAGTTGTTGCTTTGAAGTTAGACGTTTTTTCCTTCTAACTCTTTCATAGTAACAGGGTAAAATTGGCAGAACCATTCAAAGTTAGCAATTTCAAACGCTTTCTCAGACTCTTCCCAGCCCAGCACAATTGCCCAGGGGAAATTAGCATTCTGGAAAATTGCCGAGTAAATCCTTAACTGAGAACTATAAGGCATTGGTGAGGCCAAATTTAGAGTATTGTGTGTAGTTTTGGTCACCTAGTTACAGGAGGGATGTAAATCAGATTGAAAGAGTGCAGAGAAGGTTCATATTGTCAGGACTTGAGAAGCTGAGTTACAGACAGAATTGAATAGGTTAGGACTTTATTCTCTGGAGTGTAGAAGAACGAGGAGAGATTTGATAGAGGTGTATAAGATTTTGATGGGTATAGATAGAGTGAATGCAAGCAGGCATTTTCCACTGAGGCTAGGGGAGAAAAAAAACCAGAGGGCATGGGTTAAGGGTGAAAGGGGAAAAGTTTAAAGGGAGTATTAGTGGGGGGTTTCTTCACGCAGAGAGTGGGGAATGTGGAGTGAGCTGCTGGATAAAGTGGTAAATGCAGGGTCACTTTTAACATTTAAGAAAAACTTGGACGGGTTCATGGATGAGAGGGGTGTGGAGGGATTTGGTTCAAATGCAGGTCAATGGGACTAGGCAAAAAATGGTTTGGCACAGACAAGAATGGCCCAAAGGCCTGTTTCTGAGCTGTAATTTTCTATGGTTCTATGGTTCTAACTTCCCACTGGGATTCCCCAGCACGTCTTCAAGGTAGTCCCCCAAATCCGATACTGGGAAGCCAGGAAGTTATGTTCAATAACTCATGAGTGGTGGGAATCTCAATCTCTCCAATCACTCCAGTTACACACGTACTAATCATAAAGGTCATGTTTTCATCTTACTGGATTGCCAGTGGATACATTCAAACCAAACAAATCTCTGACAGCTGTCAATACCTTCTGAAAATATGAATGATGCAACACTTTTAATAAAAGGTTTACTCATTTAAATGAGTTGCTGCGGAGAATATTATTGATACATTTAATGGAAAGCTAGATGTGAAGAAGGAACTAGACTGTCAAACTGACAGGGGTTAATGAAGAGGGCTAAGGAGGCATGTGTTAGCAGCACAGACCAGATCGCAGGACAGGAGTATTTCCGTGCTATTGACTCTATGTAACTATTTCTAAAACAGCAAAAAGTCTATTTACCCCACTGAAAGTATCCAAAATTACATGAATTTATTTTGCCACAATTATTTTGTGAGGCTTTACAGCAAATTTCAAAATTAGATTGTCACGCTCGGATGTATAATAATTGAAGAGTAGTTGTCCCATATTTAGGTACTGCGTTTAAATAATTCAGCACCCACATATTATCATTTTTGAAATGTTTTTGTAACTGCATTGGAACTGAGTGACAAAATGGCTCAATGTCAAAATGGCAAGGTCAATATTTATGTTACATGAGATGTGACTGTTGCAGCATATTAATATACTCTGATTAAGACCACATGTAAGGCATTCCATCCATTTATGTTTAGTTGTCGTGTCAATTTTCTTGGTCTATAAAATCTGGTATTGAGCATCTATTAAAACAAATAAAAAAATTTGAAGCAAAGACAGAGGCTATTCCATTCATCATGACTACAGCTACCCTTTAAAAGAGCTCTTCTGTTGCAACATCCCCCCACCCCCGTTGCCCCACCCACATCCTGTTCTTTCCCCCAAAGGCCTGGAAACATTCTCCTTTTGGAAGATGTATTCAATTCACCTTGAGTCTGTCTCCAACACCCTTCCAGGAAAATCATTCAAACTATAACTCATTGTGTAAAAGAGAATACTTCTCATCTCATCTCTGGTTCCTTTGCTGATTTATCTTAAATCTATATCCTCTTGTTGTTGACTTTTCTGTTAGCAGAAATAGTGACTCATTTGCCCTATCAAAATGCCACATCAGTTTGACTTCCTCAAGGTACTCTTATAATGCTGTTGGGGAGAGATTATATTTTCAAATTAGGACAGTGGGACTTTGGAAGTGGTGATGTTCTTGCAAACCTGCTGCCCATTTCCTACGTGGTAGGTCTTGTGAGTTTTGGAGACATTGTCAAAGATGTCTTGGAAGGTCTTTACAGTGCATCCTGAAGATTGACATGCTGCAGCCATAATATACCTGTGGTAGGTAGGGAAAGATATGAGATGGTGGATGATGTGTTAATCAAGTACTTTGCATTGTCCTGGATGATGTCCGACTTCTTGATTGGTTTGGAGCTGCATTCACCCAGGCAAGTGGAGACTGTCCCACCATACTCTCGACTTTTCAATTCATGAATTGTGGGCATTGCTGACTGGACCAGCATTTATTGCCCATCTCTAATTGCCCCCAGAATGAGGTATTTAAGAGTCAACAACATTACTAGAGGTCTGGAGTCACATATAGGCCAGACCAGAAAAGGACAGCAGATTTCCTTCCCTAAAGGACATTAGTGAACTAGACGGGTTTTTGTGATAATCAACAAAGGTTTCATGGTCATCATTTGACTTTTAATTCCAGATTTGTTTTTACTGAATTTATATTGTACAATCTGCTGTGGTAAGATTCAAGTTCCTAGAACATTACCCTGGATCTCTGGATTATTAGTTTAGCAACAACACTGTTGTCTTTCTCTGTCGCATGTCTTGATATTTTGTACATATTGGATAGGTTTTGGTGAGTCATATGGTAAATTACCACAGAATTCCCAACATCTGCACTTGTAGACTCAATATTTACATTACATGAGATGTGACTGTTGCCAGCTGGCCCAGGATTGGTTGCCTCTCTAATCATCCTTGGCGGAGCTGTTATGTGCTGATCCAGTTAATCATTTAATATTAACTCACAAGACATTGATCATAATGCTGTTAAATGCCAAGGGCAATTGATTAGATTCTTTCTTATCGGAGATAGTCATTACCTGGTATTTCTTTGGTGCGAATATCACTTGCCACTTACCAACCTAAACCAAAATGTTTTCCAGGTCTTGCTGCATATGGCCATAAACTATTCCATTATCTGAGGAGTTGTGAATGAAACTGAACACTTTGTGGTCATGAGTAAATATCCCAACTTCTGGCCTTATAATAGAAGGAAAGTCATTGATGAAGCAGCTGAAGCTGGTTTGGCTTGAGGACTATCCTGGAGATCTCCTGCAGCGATGTGCTGGAGCTGAGATGACTGATCTCCAATAACCACAACCATCTTCCTTTATGTTATATATGATTCCAATAAGAGAGTTTTGAGTCCATTCCCATTTCCTTCAGTTTTACTTGGGCTTTTCGTTGCCACACTTAGCCAAGTGTCAAGGTCAACTACTCCCTCCTATTCCATTTTTGGACAAAGACTAATGAGGTCTGGAGTTGAGTTGCCCTGACACAGCTCAAACTGAGCATCTGAGAACAGGTTATTTGGACCACTTGAAAACACTGTCAATGACATGTTTCACACTTAGCTGATAACCAGGGGAAAACTGATGGGTATTACTTAACCAAAGTGGATTTGTGCTGCTTTCTGTGGGCATGAATACTTGGGGTAATTTTTCACATTGTTGAGTAGGCGCCAGTGTTGTAGCTGTACTGGTTCAGCCTGGCCTGTGTTGTGGCTAATTATCAAGCACAAGTCTTGATATTACTGCCAGAATCTTGTCAAGAGTCCTTGGTAACTGCTGTATCTAATGCACTCAGTCATTTCTTGATATCATGTGGAGTAAGTCAAATTAGCTTAAGATTAGCTTTTGTGTTGATGAAGACTTTAGGAGGAAGCTGGATAAACCAGTTGGAAGTTCTACTGAAGGTGGTTGCAAATGCTTCTGCCTCGATTTTGCACACAACTGCTCATCTCTACCGTCATTGAGGGTGAGGATTTTTTAGAGCCTCCTCCTCCCTTCAGTTGTTTAATTGTCCAACACAATTCACAACTGATGGTAGCAGAATTACAGATCTTTGATCCAAATTGGTTGTCAGGTTGTTTATCTCTGTTTATAGCATGCTATGTTTAGAATACATGTAGCCCGTTGCTGTAATTTCACCAGATTGGCATTACATTTTTCCGCATACCGAGAGTTGATTCGAGAGACAAAAGAATGATTGTAGCTCTATCCATAACACCATAAAACTATAAGATACAGGAGCTTTGTCCATTTGACATGTCAAGTCTGCTCTGCCATTCAATCATGGCTCATAAGCTTTTCAAACCACACTCTCACATTTTCCCATGGCCCTTGATTCTCTTACCAATCAAGAACCTCTCTATCTCTGTCTTAAATGCAGTCAATGACCTGGCCTCCACAGCCTTCTGTGACAATGGATTTCATAGATTCACCACCCTTTGGCTGAAGAAATTCTTCCTTATCTCAGTTCTAAAGGGTCATTCCTTTATTTGAGGCTATGCCCTCGAATCCTGGCCTCTCCTACTAATGGAAACATCTTCCCCATTTCCATTCTATCCAAGCCTTTCATTATCCTGTAAGCTTCAATGAAATCCTCCTCACCCTTCTATGCTCCATTGAGTACAGACCCAGAATCCTCAGATACTCCTCAGTATGTCAAGCTTTTCATTCCCAGGATCATTCCCATGTACCTCCTGTGGACTGTCTTCAAGATGAGCACGTCCTTTCTTAGATATGGGGCCCAAAATTACTTGCAATATTCTAAATGTGATCTCACCAGAGCCTTATAAAGCCTCAGCCTCAGCTATCCCTGCATTTTTATACTAGATGGGACAGTTTGCCAGTATCAGGACATTAATTGTTGAAAATTAACCCAGTATAATTGGGCACAAGGTAAAACAAGGCTGCCTACTATATTCATTGTTCTTTGACAGTTATGCAATAGCCCTGATAAAAAAAAAAGAAAAGAAAATATAGAAAGGTGCCAAAGTAAGAGGTCAATTGATTAATGTAGTGAGATTCGAGATAACCAGGTCCCCAGTGGTTATCATAACAGAAGCTCCACAGATACTAACGGATAGAATAAATGAAGAAGTGGAAGTTTACAGAAAATTAACATGAAAAGTTAGAAGTTTTAAAGATTGGTAGAAATAATGATGGGAAACTAGAGTCAAAATAAATGGTCAACTGATAATCACTATTTAAGGACCTTGTGTCTGGGAAGCATCCTATCCACCATAAATAAATATAAGCTGGAATTGCAATGATAAAGAAAGCATTCTTCAAACATAAGGAATTATTCAGCATTGGAATGAGTGGGGATCTTATGGAAAGAATCATCAGGACTGCGATGTGCACTCTGTGGTTATATGGAGCTCGAACACAGACCTGGAGAAAAGTGGACAGTTAAAGACTGGTAAGTTGTGAAATGTGATACTAGAGAAGGATGTAGTGTTATCCTCGCTCTGATATTGAAGATTCCAAGGGTTATCCCCATGGGTGGATTGGAGAGAACACAAGGGCACTGAAGAAGTTCTCAGGGTGATGAAGGAGGAAAGATCACTACTGAAGATCATCAAGAGAAAGCAACGAGGTTGGATTGGCCATTTTGTAAGGGATGAGTTCTTGCTGGAGGAGGCCCCTGAAGGAGGGTTAGTAGAATGTAGATGATGAAAGAGAAAGAGAATTATGTTATAAAACTTGAAATTAAAAATGGGAGGCTGAAGAGGAATATTCAAAGCCATGAGGCATGGAAAAATAAGCAGAGGGATCCTCAGGCAGATAGTTACTGCTGGTGTTGTTCCTGCCATACTCTTCCACACTCCTCACTGATCAAAGATTTGTTTCCTGGCTTGATGATGATGGTAAAATAAGGGAGATGCTGAGCCAAAAGATTTCGAATTTCTGTGGAATACACGTCTGCTGCCATTAATTGCTTCATGGATGCCTATGCTTTGTGTGCTAGGACTGCCCTGAATCACAGAGCATCACATGATGAAGGTTGTTCCAAATGCAAAGATGAGACTAATTTTCCATAAAGATTTGCAGCAGTCACTCATACTGTCATATGCACAAGCATTTGTTGCAACTAAATTGGTGAGGACAGGTCAAGTAAATTTTTTCTCCTCTTGTTTGTTCTCTCACCATGTGTAGCAGGTCCAGACTGACAGATATGTCTTTCAGGACTCAGCCAGCTTGGTCAGTAATAATGTTACTGAGCCTCTCTTGCTGCTGTACAATGATCCCCTATCCAGAATACATTCTGTGCCCTTATTATTCTCAATGCTTCTCCCAAGTGGTGTTGAGTGTAGAACTGTACTGACCCATTCGTTTTATTTGTTGGTTTCTTTGTCAATGTCTGACCCAATGCAATGAAATGTCACGGGGTGCTGTGTCAACAGTGAAGATACCTAGAGCTACCCACTCCAATTGTATATCACTGCACTGCTGCCACGGGTGATTCTGTCCTGTTGGTGAGATGGGGCATCTCCAGGATGGTGAGGAAGGGCTACGAGACAGTGGCTGAAAACTATTACTTTGTGAATATAACTATGTGAGAATGTTGTCTGTTTAGTCTGTGAAACAACCCTCTCAATTTTGCCACAAATCCCCAAATATTATTGAGAGGGACTTGACATTATCAACTGAACTGGATGTGCTTTTATCTCAACCAAATTCAATGGCTAGATCAAGGCTGAGTGTGTGTGTATCCAGTTGTATTCTTATTCTGTTTAATTTGAAATAACTATGTAACTTGCTATGCCATTTCGGAGAGCCATAAGGAGTCTACCACATTGCCATGGTTCTGGAGTCACAGGCAAGAGACTCCTTCTCCTAAAGGACATTAGTGAACCAGTTAAGTTTGTTTCAAATACTATCAGCCAGGTTTATTTCATGGCTGCTATTGCTGTACTAGTTTTCACTGACTTCATGATTTATTTAAAAAGCTAACGTTAAATTCCCCAGCTGCTGGAGGGGGGCTTGAACTCTTTGTTTGGGATTTTCACTGTGCTATAATATTCCCTTTCAATGAGTGAGTCACTGAGATTTAACTAAGATAACACAATCTACACATTGTGATCAAATGCAGAGACCACAGTGTGGTCGGCAATTAGTAAAATGCCAGATTTGTGTAACAGCATTCAGCCCCCTACCTTCACTTGCTTTGAGCTGAATCATTTGAAAGGAAAATTAGTGTCACGGGCCGATTAACATGGCTTGGTGGGGGTGGGATATTGTGTGCGTGTGGAAGGAAGCGTGGCATTTACTACTCATCTTCTAAAGAGGAAACAAGAATGAATTTGGCTGTGTCTGAAGGTGATTTCTGTTTCTGATTTCAAGAACAATGGGTGGAGGCGGAGGGGGCATTTTACCCACATGGGCTTCATAACTAAAGTCTTGTGGAGTGAAATCTATCAGAGCCACACTTACTGAAAGTTGTGCTCTGATTTCTGCGCACACTTAGCCCGCCTACACAACTATAGCAGAAACCAGAACATTTGTGCAATTAAAGACGGTGCATATACCCAACCTGACTCATTCCCTTTCTCTACTCCCTCCCTCCAGCATCATTTACTCAAAAAATTGTTACCGTCCAGAGTTGTCAGCACAAAATTCAGGCTAACATGCCAGTGTCTTACTGAGGGAAAGCTAGATTGTCAAAGGTGCTATGAGTTTTTAAAGCAAGATCCTGTCTGCCTTCTCAGGTGAATGTAAGTGCTCACAATGCAACACAGAGAAGAAAGGAAGCTCTCCCAGGTATCCCGGTCATTGTTTGTCCCTCATTTAACATCTAAAGACAGAGAAAAAATTTGATCACTTATTTAAATGCTGTCCGCGGGTCTTTATATGTAAATTTACTGTTGCATTCCCCTGCCCCATATCAGTGGCTACACGTAATCAAAGTGCTGACTTGGCTGTAAAACAATATAACATCCTGAAGTCAGGAAGGGCGCAAAATAAATGCAAGTTCTTTCTTCTCCTTTCCTCTTGAAGTTGGTGACTCATGCAGGGCTATGATACCACAGCAAAGGTGGCGGCAATCCTGGCTACAAGTTTGATCACTGCACAAGCTGAAACAAGGTATTTGCTGAAATTATACACCACGCAAACATCACAGATATGTGATAAGACTGGACTGAATAATTCTGATTTGTTTTCAACTTATTTATTCCCCATATTCTAAAATTAAACCCGTATAAGACAAAATTATTGCTTTTTATTTTCGTCTTACTGGTTTGTAGTTAATTCAAAAATACGGGTAGGGATGCATTCTTAACAGCTGCAAATAAAACAATTATACCTCATTGTACACATCAAAATTCTAACTGCAACAGCATCAGAAATCAGCCAAGGACATTACTTATTTTCAGCTACAAATATAGATAAGCAGAGAGTACTTTCAAAACATTGACTGTCTGAATGAAAAAACATGCCATTAATGTAGAAAAAGTGAATTGTCATCCATCCCTTATGTCTTAATCTAGACTTTCTGACAGCTCTTCCTTTTTTTCTGTTTTAACACGTTCATTGTCTCCATCACTTTCCCCACTGTCTCTTCTGTATGCTTCATTTGCAACCCTCCCCACTCAAGTGTCACCCCAGATTGTGTGCTTAGGTTCTGGCACTGAAGACTGTAACCATAATATCTGACTCAGAGGTAAAAGTGCTGAGTTTACTCTATCCTTTCAGGAATATGGATATCACTATTATACAGTGAAGGAGCAGTGATATAATTCCAAGTCAGGAGGGTGTGTGATTTGGAGGAAAATTTGAAACAAGAGACCAGAGTGAAAGGCACTGCTAGCTGATGAGTACATTCCTCAAGAAATTTCTCACATTCCATGAAAAAAAATAAAAACATATACACACAAATCATTCTTAGTGTTGTTGAGAAATGTGTTATCCCAGCAACTTCCAGATTAATTGTGTATTTGTCTTTCCATGATTCCCGCTGTATAAGGTTGACTGCTGACTCGGATTTGACCTTATAATAGAGGGAAGGTCATTGATGAAGCAGCTGAAAATGGATGGTCTAACACACTTCTCTGAGGAAGTGTGACAGCAATGTCCTGGGACTTGAGAAGATTGGCCTTCAACAACCACAACCAGCTCCTTTAGTGGAAGTTATCCTCCTGATTCCCATTGACTCCAGTTTTATTTGATCTCCTTGATGCCTCACTTAGTCAAATGCTGCCATGATTTTAAGGGCAATCATTCTCATCTTACCTCTAGAATTCAGCTCTTTAGTCCTGGATTAGATCAAGGCTATAATGAGGTCAGGGCTGTATGGCCATGTTGGAACTCAAAATGAGCATCAGTCCTATCTGAATCAAGTTTAAAAAAAACTTTAAAAAAGTGTTTTTTTCCCTAATTTTTAAATTGTTCACTTAATTTGAAATTGATTTTATATGCTGACTGTTTAGGGATGTGTTACTGTTTTGGAATTATGACACAATCTTTTTATTTGTTTTTATCATTTGTTTTCGATAGCATGTTTTCATTACTTGTTGCAATTTTACAGTCACGCTGCTTCCGTTTGATGATATTGTTATAATGCAGAATGCTGCTTCTGTAATTGGATGGTATTGTTGTTAAGAATCTCACAGTTTTGGTTTGGTTTTACTGACTTTTGAAAGGTTATCTTTGTTAGCTATCTAAGCTTGATTTGATGGAGATAGTAGTATTGCAGGCAGTTTCAAAGGATGTGTTTACTGATAAGTTAAGATGCATCATGTTGAATTTTAAAGATTAATGACCCTCTGAGAAAAGACATTCTTCTTTAGCTCCATTTTAAATGGGAGAACCTGAGTTTTTGATTCCACGATCAGTATCAACCATCATAAGTCCTCTTAGAATCCTTCATGTTTCAATAAGATGTATCTCATTATTCTAAACTCCAATGAGTACAGGCCCAAACTGCTCAATCTTTCACAGAAATCATAGAATCCCTACAGTGCAGAAAGAGGCCATTTGGCCCATTGAGTCTGCACCGACCACAATTCCATCAATGCCCTACCCCCATATCCCTATATATTTACCTGGTAATCTCTGACCTACACATCACAAGACTCTAAGGGACAATTCTTTTTAGCATGGTCAATCAACCTAACCCGCACGTCTTTGGACTGTGGGAGGAAACCAGAGCACTCGGAGAGAACCCACACAGGCACGAAGAGAATGTGCAAACTCCACGCAGACAGTAACTCAAGCTGGGAATCAAACCAGCTTCCTGGAGCTGTGAAGCAGCACTGTTAACCACTATGCTACCATGCCACCCAAGACAATGCCTTCCTTTAAGGCAATGCCTTCATCCCAAGAATCAACCTAGTGTAATTTCTTTGAATTGCTTCCAATGCAAATATATCTCTCTTTAGATAAGTACACAATATTCTAATTGTGACCTTACCAATGCCCTATAGTGTGGTAGCAAGACTTCATTCCCCTTGCAATTAAGGTCAATATTCTTTTTAACCATCATCCTCTGGGACACCCAGTTCCCTCTGTGCAGCATTCTGCAATCTCCTTCTATTGAAATAATATTCTATTTTTCTACTGTTCCTTTCAAAATAAATAATCTCACATTTTCTACATTATATTCTATCTGCCAATCTTTTGCCCACTCACTGAATCTATTCACATCCATTCGCAAGCTCTTTGTATCTCTACAAATTGTTTTCCTAACTAGTTTTGTTTGTATTGTCAGCAAATTTGACTACAATGTAAAGTTTTTAAAGTTTAAAGTTTTTAAGGTTTATTTATTATTGTCACAGGTAGGCTTACATTAACAGTGCAATGAAATTACTGTGAAAATCCCCCAGTTGCCATGTCGCGGTACTTGCTCAGGTACATATTCAGGAGAATTTAGCATTGTCAATGCCCCTAAGCTGATATAGTTGCTCCTTTCATCCAAATTATTAACATTGATTATATTGAGGAAGTTAATTGCAGTCAACATTATGCTGGAGGAAATCTGTAGTTGGTTCCTCTATTATTGGTTCAGAAAACCATCCTGTACACACTCCAGGAATTCCTCCTCTATGTTACTGTTACTAATCTGCTTTGACCAATCTATATGAAGATTAAAGTCACCCATAGTTTCAAGTGTTCTTTTATCACACGCATCTCTAATTTCCTGTTTAATGCCAAAATCACCTCGACAATTTGGGGGTCTATACACAGCTGCCAGTAATATTTTTTTGCCCCTTGGTGTTTCTCAACTATACCCAGATAGATTGCAGTTGTCGGAGATAATATCTCTCTTCAACATTGCGTTAATTTCCTCTTTAATCAGCAATGCAACCTTACCATCTTTTCCCTTTTGTCTGCACTACCTAAATACTGACTATCCCTAGATGTTTATTGCTGATCCCTGATCACCCTACAGCAATGTCTGCATAATCCCAACGACATCATATACGTTATGCCATTTAATCATCCGTGTTACTGCGAATTCAACCCACATCAATGCACAACATCTTAAGGCTTTCTATTATTCCTTGCCCTATTCCCATTATTTTTCACTGTGGCCTTGTTTGACTCTGGCCCTCCATTTATCTGCCGATGACTCTACTTATTCTATTTTCTGTCTTTTGTTCTCGCCCTTGTTTCCCCCTCCCCCGACTATTGGCATAGGTTCTCATCCCCTTGCTAAGCTTTCCCCAGCCACTCTTGCAAATATTCCCCCCACGACATCAGTCCTAGTCCCACCCAGGCACAACCTGACCTGATAGTATTGGTCCTAACTCCCCCAGAGCCAGTCCTAATGTCCTAGGAATGGTGAAATGTAACTAGCGGAGTGCCACAGGAGTAAGTCTTCGGACCTCAAGTGTTTACAGTCTATATAAATGATCTGCAAGCAGGGACAGGGTGAAACATACCAAAATTTATAGATGATACTAAAATAGGTGGGAAAGCAAGCAGTAAAGAGGTTATGTAGATTTTACAGACGAATATAGATAAGCTAGGAGAATGGGCCAAAATTTGGCATATGGAGTTTAATGTGGATAAGTGTGAAGTAGTCCATTTTGGCATAAAAAATAGAAAGGCAAATTGTTTCCTAAATGGAAAGCAGATTCAAAGTGCACTCAGGCAGAGGGATCTGAGTGTCTTTGTTCATGAATCACAGAAAGTCGATATTTAACTGCAGCATGTAATAAAAAAGGCAAATGGGATGTTGGCATTTATTGAAAAGGGACTGGAAGATAAAGTGAGTAAATGTTGCTGTAGATGTAGAGGGTGTTAGTGAGACTATACCTGGAGCATTGTGTCCAATTTTGGTCTCTTTAATTGGGGAAGGATGTGATGATTTTGAAGGCGGTTCACAGGAGGTTCACCAGATTGATTCCGAGGATGAAGAGGATGACATATGAGGAGAGGTTAAATGGTTTGGACTTATACTCGCTGGAGTTTAGAAAGGTGAGAGGGGATCTGATCAAAGTATGTAAAATTTTAAAAGGGATTGATAAAATAAATGTAGACCAAATGCTTCCTCTTATGGGACAATCAGGAGGTCACAGGAATAGGTTGAGAGGCGGTAGATTTAAAACTGAAATGAGGAGGAACTACTTCTCGTGAGGTTTGACTGTGTTTGACTTTTAATATGCCCAATTCTTTAATTTAGGATATTCAATTTTATCAGCCTTAAAGCTAGGCCCTGTTTATGTTACAGTTCAGCCCTACGAGCCATCATTCAATTAGATCATGGCCAATCTCCCTGGCCTCAAATCCACCTCCCTACCTGTTCCCCATAAGCTTCTTTCCCTTTGTTATTAGAAATTAAACCATTCAATGATTTAGGCTCCTTCATGTTATGGGGCGGCATGTTCCACAAATTCAGAATTTGTGGAACATGCCGCCCCATAACATGAAGGAGCCTAAATCATTGAATGGTTTAATTTCTAATAATAAAGGGAAAGAAGCTTATGGGGAACAGGTAGGGAGGTGGATTTGAGGCCAGGGAGATTGGCCATGATCTAATTGAATGATGGCTCGTAGGGCTGAACTGTAACATAAACAGGGCCTAGCTTTAAGGCTGATAAAATTGAATATCCTAAATTAAAGAATTGGGCATATTAAAAGTCAAACACAGTCAAACCTCAGGCAGGCCAATTGTACAATACACAAACCTGTTTGGGCCTGATTCATCAATCTCCCCTGCACCTACTGATACTGGTCATGATGTAGAATTGCCGGCGTTGGATTGGGGTAAACACAGTAAGAAGTCTGACAACACCAGGTTTGAGTCCAACCGATTTATTTGATAGTAAACTCACAAGCTTTCGAGGTTATCACCTGACGAAGAGGGTAACTTTGAAAGCTTGTGAGTTTACTATCAAATAGATCAGTTGGACTTAAATCTAGTGTTGTCAGACTTCCTACTAATACTCAGCAGGAGATCATTGCACCCGATTGGAATACACCAACCCATTGTTAGAAGCCCAAATTGGGCCAGACTTTCCGTCACCTCAAGTTCAGCAGGTGGCTTAACCTGATAACAGGTTACATATGAACAACAGCATGGAGATGGACACTTGGGGGCGGACTCTGGTGTCCTGTCAGACAGACATCAAGAAACCCACTGGGTATTGGCCCCTCCTGGGACTTCATTGGCCAGAAGCCAGAGAAGTTTCTGGAAAGGCAAGCAGGCAGGGGATAAAAGCACACATTTTCAGACACGAGGAACGAAGACTCAATGAAGGAGGCGACCCTCGACCATTCGGAAGACTGACTGGAGAAGGAAGGAAGGAAGGAAGAAGCTGCCATTGAGACTCACCTTTGTGATGCCAGACCAGAGGGACTCAGAGAATCGAGCCTACAGTTTTAACCAAACCATCTTTGCGGGTAGTATATCTGATTTTGGGGTAAAATCCTCTTGTTTTATGTGGGTAGTTTAAAGGTTAGTGGTGTTATTGTTAATAAACTTGTTGCACCTTTACTTGTGTTTGTCCTTTGTCCATCTTGCAAATAAGGGCACCAGGATGAAACATTGGAGTAAGCAAACTGGTTGAAGGTATGAGAGACTTTAAAATTACAACAGAATTTGTCTAGAACCATAGAAAATTATAGCTCAGAAACAGGCCTTTGGGCCCTTCTTGTCTGTACTGAACCACTTTTTGCCTAGTCCCACTGACCTGTACTTGAACCAAATCCCTCCATACCCCTCTCATCCATGAACCCATTCAAGTTTTTATTAAATATTAAAAGTGACCCTGCATTTACCACTTTATCCAGCAGCTCATTCCACACTCCCACCCCTCCCTGCATGAAGAAGCACTCTCCGCCCAATATTCCCTTTAGACTTTTCTCCTTTCACCTTTAACCCATGCCCTCTGGTTTTTTTTCTCCCCTAGCCTCAGTGGAAAAAGCCTGCTTGCATTCACTCTATCTATATCCATCAAAATCTTATACACCTCTATCAAATCTCCCCTCATTCTTCTAAGCTTCAGGGAATTAAGTGTTAATCTATTCAATCTGTCTCTGTAACTTAGCTTCTCAAGTCCCGGCAACATCCTTGTGGACCTTTTCGGCACTCTTTCAACCTTATTTACATCCTTCCTGTAACTAGGTGACTAAAACTGTACACAATACTCTGAATTCAGCCTCACCAATGCCTTATACAACCTTATCATAACACTCCAACTTTTATACTCGATACTCTGATTTATAAAGGCCAATGTACCAGAAGTACTCTTTATGACCCTATCCACCTGTGACGTCACTTTTAGGGAATTCTGTACCTGTATTCCCAGATCTCTCTGTTCAACTGCGCTATTTAGCCTGCAAGTAATACTTCTACTCCTAATTCCTACGTTCTTATGTTCTGATGTTCATCAGGAGAATGGCCACAGCAGATTCCTGCATTGCCCACCTAGTCCTCTTATTTTGCCTGGTGGTCACTCATTCCCTTCTTGTCTGTGGGTCTCAGCCTCCAGTGTGACCACCTCTTAATATGGTCAGCATCTTTTCCCAAAAGTAGGGGAGTCTAAGATTAGAGGGCATAGATTCAAGGTGGGAGAAGAGAGATACAAAAAGGTCCAGAGGGACAATCTTTCCACTCAGGGGGTGGTGAGTATCTGGAATGAGCTGCCAGAGGCAATAGTAGAGACGGATACAATTTTGTCTTTTAAAAAGCTTTTAGATAGTTACATGGGTAAAATGGGTGTAGAGGGATATGAGTCAATTGTGGGCAATTGGGATTAGCTTGGTTGTAAAAACTGGGCGGCATGGACAAGTTGGGCCAAAAGTCCTATTTCCATATTGTAAACTTCTATGTGCTATCCATGATGCTCTCCACCTTGTGAATGGTCCAGAGTGTCCTCAGCCACCACTGCAACTCCAAAACTGGGTTTCCAAGAGCTGCAGCTGGAGGCACTTCTGCACACATACCGGCCCTGGGCACTGGAAATGTTCTCAACTTCCCACATCGAGCAGGAGGAGCACACCTACAGCTATGAGCTCTCCTGCTATGACTTCTCCCTTTAAATTAAACCTTTTGAAAGATACTTAAAATTAAATAATATCAATTACTCTCAGGCCCTTTTTCCTTGGTCCTCATTACTACCGAATATAGCGCTTACAAACTATAAACTACAAAATAAAGTCCTCACAAGCTACAAGTGATAAAAGTAATAAATACTTACCCGATTTTCTCCCTTACTAACTCTGTACTTACAGGATCATTGTCTGTCTGCCTGTAGGCCAGGGAGGCTATATTAGAAAGGAATAGAAATTTATTGTTCTTAAATAGGAATCCATCCTTCTGCCTATTTCTGTGTTTTATATTGCAGAGCCTTTAAGCATTTTAAGGCTTTCAATCAACTTTCATCAGCAGCAATGGAAACCTCATAATCCAATGCTTATTCTCATGGAGAAAGTGTTGCTGGAAGTTTTAAAGCATATCAAGATAGACATACACCTGGGACTTGATGAACTGTATCAGTGGCCAGTGTAGGAGGCTAGAAAGAAATGGCGGGTCCCTTAGCAGAGATATTTGAATCATTGATAGTCACAGGAGAGGTGCCTGAAGATGAGAGAATGGCAAATGTTGTGCCTTTGTTTAAAAAGGGCTGCAGGGAAAAGCGTGGGAACTACAGGCCAGTGAGCCTCACATCTGTCGTGAGTGAGTTGTTGGACAGTATTTTGAGAGACAGGATCTACAGGCATTTAGAAGCAAGGATTGTTTAGGGACAGTCATCATGGATTTGCGAGTGGAAAATCATGTCTCACAAATTTGATTTTGAAGGGGTAACCAATGAAGGTAACCAACAACCATGCAGTTGATGTTGTCTGCATGGACTTTAACAAGGCCTTTGACAAGGCATTATATGATAGGTTATTGCATAAGGTTAAATCTCACGGGATCCAGGATAGGTATCTAAATGGATACAAAATTGGTTGTAGAGAATTGTTTTTCAAACTGGAGGCCTGTGACCAGCAGTTTGTCATTTATATTAATAATTTGGATGAGAATACTGGAGGCATGGTTAAGAAGTTTGCAGATAACACCAAGATTGATAGCATAGTGAACAGTGAAGAAAGTTATCTCCGATTGCAACAGAATCTTGATCAATTGGGCCTGTGCGCTGATGAATGGCAGATCGAGTTTAATTTAGACAAATGCAAGGTGATGCATTTTGGTAGATTGAACCAGGGCAGGACTTACTCAGTTAATCGTAGGGCACTGGGGAGAATTACAGAACAAGAAAATCTAGGAGCACATGCTTATAGCTCCCTGAAAGTGGAGTTACAGGTGGACAGAGTAGTGAAGAAGGCATTCAGCAGCATGTTTGGTTTCATTGGTCAGAACACTGAATACAGGTGTTGGGATGTCTTATTAGAACATAGAACATAGAACACTACAGCACAAACAGGCCCTTCAGCCCACAAGTTGTGCTGATCATATCTTTACCTACCAGGCCATAGAACTATCTGTAACTCCCAATCCCATTAAATCCCATGTACTCATCCAGAAGTCTCTTAAAAGACCCCAGCTAGTTCGCCTCTACCACCACTGACGGCAACCGATTCCATTCACTCACCACCCTCTGAGTGAAAAACTTATCCCTAACATCTCCTCTGTACTTACCCCCCAGCACCTTAAACCTGTGTCCTCTCATAGCGACCATTTCAGCCCTGGGAAATAGCCGCCAAGAATCCACTCTATTCCTTTCAACATTTTATAAACCTCTATCAGGTCGCCTCTCAACCTTTGTCTCTCCAGAGAGGAGACCTAACTCTCTCAACCTATCTTCATAAGGCATGCCCCCTAATCCAGGCAACATCCTTGTAAATCTCCTCTGCACTGAAGTTGTACAAGACATTGGTAAGGCAACAATTGGAATACTGTATACAGTTCTGGTCACCCATTATAGAAAGGATATTATTAAACTAGAAAGACTGCAGAAAAGATTTACTAGGATGCTACCAGGACATGATGGTTTGAGTTATAAGGAGAAGCTGGATAGATTGGGACTTCTTTTCTCTAGAGTGTAGAAGGCTGGGGGGTGATCTTGTAGAAGTCTAGAAAATAATGAGGGGCACAGAAAATAGTCAAACTATTTTCCCAAACATAGGGAAGTCTAAAACTAGAGGCATAGGATTAAAGTGAGAGGGGAGAGATACAAATGTGCCCAGAGGGGCAATTTTTTCACACAGAGATGTGAAAGATGTGGGAGATGTAGGAGGAAAATCCAAGGTAGATTCTTTACTCAGAGAGTGGTTGGGATGTGGCATGCACTGCCTGCTGTGATAGTGGAGTTGGACACTTTAGTAACTTTCAAGCAGTTATTGGATAGGTACATGGAGCACACCAGAATGATAGGGAGTGGGATAGCCTGATCTTGGGTTCAGACATTACTTGGCACAATATCGAGGGTGGAAGGGCCTGTACTGTGCCATACTGTTCTATGTTCTATGTTTAAAAAAAAGGACGGCATGGACAAGTTGGACTGAAGTACCTGTTTCCATGTTGTAAATCTATATGACACTATAAATGTTTATTCCTCTATCACAATCAAAACACAAATGCGAGACGGCAATGGTGGAAGTGCTTCCTGTTAAATATATTGGTAGTAGATTCTAGTTTACATTAGGGGCAATGTTTCTTTCGTGGCTAGAGAAAGAGTTTGTGGACCCATGAAGGAATGATTCTTTGCAAATAGTTCTAAGAAGGTGGCAAACGTATATCATGTGAGAATTATGAAATATTGGTCTTAGGTACTGAAGGGAGAGAAACCGCAAAAGACAAAAGTAACCTGAACGAGCCTAGTAAAGGAAGCAACGTGTAGCTAATTAACTGCTTGAGACTGGTAGGGGAATTCCTGAAACTTGCTTTGAACTTGCTCTGGGGAACTTAATGACGCAATGAACAAGTATCTTTTGGTGTAGAATTGTACCAAATAAGGGAAAGATAAAATGAGCTTTGTATTGGATATAATTATATGAATATTTGTATCAAAGCCAATCAAACAGAAGTATGATGTTATGTTCATTGCACAGATTCAGCTCTTTTAATTGAAAATTTCACCTTGAATTTGCAAAATTTTACAAACATAATGGACAGTTTACTGCAAAGTAATGAGGCATAGTGGTGATGTAACAATAATCTACTCGCAACTAGTCAAGTGTAGGGTTCAGTCCAAACCTGCAATATCCCATCAAGAATTATGGAATCATAGGATCCTACAGTTTATAAAGACTTGTTGAGTCTGCACCAACTACAATCCCACCCATTCCTTATCTCCAGAACACCATGCCATTTACCCTCTTTAGTCCCCCTGACACTAAGGGGCAATTTAGCATGGCCAATCTATGTGGGAAAAAGTGGAGCACCCGGAGGAAATCTCACTCAGACATGGAGAGAATGTGCAAACTTCACACAGACAGTGAACTGAGGCAGAAATTGAACCTGCGTCCCTGGTGCTGTGAGGCAGCAGTGCTAAGCACTGTTCCACCATGCCACCCAATGATTTGATTTGATTTACTTTTGTCACATATATATTGGTATACAGTGAAAAGTATTGTTTCTTGCATGCTATACAAACAGACTATACCGTTCATAGAGAAGAAAATGAGAAAGTGCAGAATGTAGTGTTACAATCATAGCTAAGGCGTAAGGAAAAATCAACTTAATGTAAGGCCGGTCCATTCAAAAGTTTGACTGCAGCAGGGAAGAAGCTGTTCTTGAGTCAGTTGGTACATGACTTCAGACTTTTGTATCTTTTTCCCAACGGATGAAGGTGGAAGAGAGAATGCCCAAGGTGCGTGGGGTCCTTAATTATGCTGGCTGCTTTGCCGAGGCAGCGGCAAGTGTAGACGGAGTCAATAGATGGGAAACTGATTTGCGTGATGGATTGGGCTACATTCACGGCCTTTTGTAGTTTCTGGCAGTGCTGGGAAGAGCAGGGTCCATGCCAAGCTGTGATACAGCCAGAGGGAATGGCTGTATCACATGGCTATGGTGCACCTGTAAAAGTTAGTGGATGTTATAGCTGACATTCCAAATTTCCTTAGTCTTCTGAGAAAATAGAGGCATTGGTGGAGTTTCTTAACTATAGTTTTGGCATGGAGGGACAAGGACATATTGTTGGTGATCTGGATACCTAAAAACACAAAGCTCTCAACCCTCTCCATTCTGTCCCCGTTGCTGTCGATGACAATCTCTTTCATTATGCTGACATTAAACGAGAGATTGTCACCACACCAGTTCACCAGATTCTCCATCTCATTCCTGTACTTGTCATTGTTTGACAAGTAGTTATTGTTTGCCTTGTCATTGTTTGAGATCAAACCCACTATAGTGGTGTAGTCAGCAAACTTGAAAATCGAGTTGGAGGGGAATTTGGCCACACAAGGAATAGGGAATGTCCCCAGTGTTACTGCCAGTTCTGATAGAAAGTCACAGATCTGAAACATTAACTGTTCCTTTGTCTAGAGATGCTGCCAGACCTGATGACTATTTCCAACAATTCCTATTTTTATCTCATTGCTGGTTAAGGAATCCACCCATAGAGAGTAAGTATTTTCCCTGAAAGTGGAGAGGGAAATTTTATGAGCAATTCTTCACATCTTTTAGGAGTTGGTTAGCCCTCAGCATTGGCAGAGACAAAAATCTCAACTTACTATGTGCTCTCAGAATTAGAAGTGTGCCAGTATTTCTACTTTCCATCACTAAATTTACTTCACGTTTGTCAAGTTTGCTTTCATTATTTGTACCAAAATCCCTTAACAACTCAACAACTCATAAAGCTCAAGTTTTTCTGTCCCATCCTAAAACATTATTGTTTTCTGAAATAAAGAAGTTGTTATCTGATATATAATTCTGTCACACTTCTAGCCACTAAGCTCATTCTCTTTGTGATATTCTTTGTGATCAGTGCATTTTTTAACTTCTGTCCTGTGTCCTTCTAAGCTCCAAATCTTCAAACTTAAACGCTCAATGACTTCCCCATCCAGCCCCCGAAACACACTGCACAGTCTCCTACCCTGGCTCAGTTCAGAAAAGGTTCAGTTGCCTGATTCCTGGGATGAAGGAGTTGTTTTACGATTAAAGTTTGAGCAGGTTAGGCAAACATGATGGCACAGTGGTTAGCACTGCTGCCCCTCGACGCCAGGGACCCGGTTCAATTCCAACATTGGGTGACTGTCTTTTGGAGTTTGCACATTCTCTCTGTGTCTGTGTTGGTTTTCTCTGGGCATTCCGGTTCCTCCCAAAGTTCAAGTGTATGCCATTAGGTGAATTGGCCATCCTAAATTGCCCCTTAGTGTCTCAATATATGAAGTTAGGGGGATTAAATATGTGGGTTTACGGGATAGGACACGGGTGGAATGAGATACTCTGTCAGTGAGTCAGAGCAGATTCAATGAGATGAATGGCCTCCTTCTGCTGAGCAGGGATTCTATGATTCTATACAACGATTGGTCTTTAGCGAAGTGGGAGGTGATCACTGAGGGAGTTGACAGGCTAGATGCTGAGAGGATGTTTCCCTCGTGCGAGTGTCTGGAACAACTTAAAAATAAGCAATCTCCCATTTAAGCCTGAGGTGAGGAGTAATTTAGACTCTTAGAAAGTGGCTTTGGAATCCTTTTCCTTAGGGAACATCAGGGCTGGCTGATTGAATACATACAAAGCTCAGTTAGACAGATGGTGGGTCAATGGGCTAGGGGACAAGTAAGAAAATGGAGTTAAACACACAATCAGTTCTCCGAAGACCTTATTGCATGACAGAGCAGATCCAAGGGGCTGAATAATCTCCTCTTGTCCCTTTTTCTCATGATGTTAGACAACGAATGGTGAAAATATTATTTTTCAGAATAAAAATCGTGCACCGTTCATTGTGGGTGAAAAAACATTTCTGAATCCTCACAATGTAATTTTGCGTGAGTAATGTAAAATTCCAGCCCAAGTCTAAATGTTTATTCAGAATTAAACTAAAGCTGAATGGTTTGGGCTGTGATTTATGCTGCTGAATAGTCTTTTGTGCCACTGTGCCCTTGTAATTGTTACATTTTTGCAGGTGTAGGAAGAACTCTCAGGTCAGGTCCTGCACATAAAGGCATTGTTGCCTCTGTTCCAGCCTCTATTGCACTGGCCTTAATTTTTCTGTTTCTTATATTAAACATCCTAAGGTCTTTAAAAGAGGCATTATCAATTTATATCAAATTAGAGGAAGTTTTGCTCTTTAAGAACTGGTTTAATGCTCTCCAAACAGCGAGTTGACATTATTGTCGCATAAGAATAGAAGCCTTAGTTACACAACTAAAGGGTTTTGGTGTCAGACCCAACACCAACAGATCACACAGAATTTTAGTTATCCAGCACAGACCCCTTACACCACTGGATATGCAGACTAGCTCAGAGGCCAACGCAACGAGTCCTGCACCCAAAAAAGACCCTGACAATGTTCTGCGTTGTCTGCACTAAGGACACCAGCCGGACAAAGACTAAGCATCACCAACCGGCACAACCACATGCTCAGGGTACCTGAGAAAACCAAACACAATGTTCTGGGTCTTTATTACAACCTGGCCTAGAAATGGCTTTCAGATCTCATCTTTCTACAAAGAAAAGAGAGGGTGGGGGAAGGAGATTCAATGAGCTAAGAACCAGCTGCAACAGCTTAACCCATGCTCCACAGTAAGAAGTCTCACAACACCAGGTTAAAGTCCAAAAGGTATGTGTGGAATCATGAGCTTTTGGAGCATTGCTCTTTCATCAGGTAAGAGGTGATGGTGCAGTTTGTACCAAGTTTCTTGAAGACAACTTTCTTGGCAATGGAAATTTAAAGCAGAATTTTACAAATTCAAGGTTCTGATCGCCAATTTGTGATGGATACCTTCTTTTTTCTTCTTTTTAAATTCATAATAGCCTGCAATATAGTCCTGATCCTTGAGCATAGCTTCTTAACAACAAACAGTGCACCATGACAGAATAAGATGATTTTTTACTTAGTTACTGACCCATTTTGCAGACATTTAATGTTGTAATTGTGAGCAATGCTTGGAGGACATTGTGGTTGGGAGGCATTTATCTGATTGAGACTCCCAATATCTCTGATTTAAAATTTCCATCCTCATTTTCAAATCCACTATGGCCTTAATGCATCATCTCTCTGTTGCCTTGTCCAAATCATTTTCCCTTTTCGAATTTGTTATCCTGATAGGAAATGAATTAAGAAAGCAAATTTGTACCTCACTGCCCTGAACTGGTAATGAATTTTGATGCCTTGCTATATCTCAGTGGACTTATTAACAAAAGGGTTGTGTGGTTAGATTAAAAGTTATTGAGGCGGTCAAACTTAGAGGATAGCACAGGCTGCAGACTTGTGACAAACATATCACCATTCTTCTTGCTGAATTCATGTAAGCCATCAGGGAATCCCACAGTTTAACTTGTGTGCAACACGATATGTGTTCATTGTCATATTGTCACTTAAGTTTCATGCATTTGAAGTACACATCATGTACATAAAAGAGCTGCAGTGAAGTGTGACACGTATCTAAGGGGAGCACTCCAATTCGTCAGTTCTACTGGTAAAGACTGAGACATTTTTACAGTTAGTTGGATTTCACACTGATCATATACGTCTAAAGTAAGATTGTAGAAAGTAGCAATTACCATGATCCAATTTTCCATGTGGCTTTTAACCTATTTTTGCCTGGTTTTGTTTTACAGTACATATCATAATTAAACAATTTATTGCTTTGTGAAACCACATCAAAGTCAAAATTTTTGGATTCACTTTATCCTTTCGAATCTTACTAAAGAATATTTTCAACACTGAATTAAGCAACATTATTGAAGGAGGCTTTAATGTTGAGTTTAATAATAACATGTAGCACATGTCCTTTCATATTTGCAAATGAGTTTAGGCTGAAAATGATACCTTCCTCTTTTAAAAAGCTACTCTGTAGAGCCAAGGATCTCACTTTTTAACAAGAGTTTTTGTGTTGAATGAGGTCTCATTATCATTATCGATGTATTCCAATGGGTAGAAGAAATGCCACTGGAGCTCAATACAAATACTGGGATAAAAACTGAGTATTCACAAAAGCATTCAAAACTGAATGAGCAGCTTGGTGGCACAATAGTTAGCACTGCTGCTTCGCAGCGTCAAGGTCCCAGGTTCAATTCCGGCCTCGGTCTCTGTTTGTGTGGAGTTTGCACGTTATCCCCATGTCTGTTTGGGTCTCCTCTGGGTGTTCCAGTTTCCTGCCACAGTCCAAAGATGTGTGGGTGAAGCTAATTGGCCATGCTAAATTGCTACTTAGTGTCAGGTGGATTAGCAAGGTAAATGTATGGGGTTATGGAGATAGAGTCTAGATGGGATTAAAGTTGATACACATTCAATAGGCCAAATGGTCTCCTTCTGTACTGTAGGATTCTATGATAAAATGGCACTGCTGGGGATCTACTGCAATTTGCTGGGTTGGCGATACATAATTAGTCACTTCTTGTATGGCCCACATGGTGTCATTGAATGAGGGTGGGGCATGTGGATGCAGCTCCTGCACGTTTCCAAAGACTTTGACTGGATGCCATCATGATTTTTGTCAGGCAAACAGAGGGATGCAATAATTTGGATACCAAATTAGTACAGTTAATCACTTATGAAGCAACAAGTATTATCAAACAGGATACTTCAAAAATTAATGATATTTGAAATAAAAGTGTGAAGTTTGATCATCAGGAGCCAGGACCCTGAGTCTGTCCAGGAGGCTGACCTGGCTTCAGCTGCTATGAAACAGAGTAGGCCCTATTCTGGAGTTATGTAAAGAGTTATTCTTGCAGCTCTGGGTTTTCTGAATTATTCTTCCAAAAGGCAAAGCTGATGGAAGCATCATCATGAGTTACTGAGCAATTTGTAGCAATTTGCTGCACACAGTTAGGGGGAAAAGACCAGTGACTATATGTGGGGGCAATTGTTGCAGTAACACTTGATCTGCAATATGACTAAGGCATGGAGCAGAGGAGGCAGAGAGGGAAGCTCTGTAAAGAGGACTGAGAAATGTAATGAAGGAGCAGTGCTCCTTCTGAAAACTCATGATTCCAAATAAACCTGTTGGACTTTAACCTAGTGCTTTGAGAATTCTTACTAGGACTGACAAAAGGAGAGTTTTCTTTAGTGCCTTACTCAAAAAGGCTGTTCCAGGAACACTGTTCCTTCTTGGTAATGAGTCACGTAAAAAGCCTGAAGAGGTTACATTTCAACAAGGTGGTCATATTGGAGTTGTACCATCTCCTTCAAGTTGGCCTGAAACTTCAAAGGAGGTAAAGGGCAGCCCTCCCTGCAGTTGTGTAGATCATCATAACCCTAACGTTTACAGCAACTGACCTTTTCCTAGTAGGAGGAAGCGACATCAGTTCTGTCCTACAGTTACCATTGATAGACTCATCCAAAGTCACAGAGATATTGTACGCAAGGAAAGGGAACTTCATCCTCTTCTCCCTGAGGAGAGAAGACTATGATAAAATAGCATGGGGATTCACTAAAATAGCGGCTTCCCAGTGGTGTATGGCATCATCGATGACACTTGGCTCCACATCAACAGAGAACAATACAGGAAACACAAGCACTACCACTCTCTGAACATGCTGTTGTTATGAGACCATATCAAGAAGTTTGTTTTATGAATGCCTCTCACTTCAGCAGTACCCACAATGTATTGATTCTGTGCCTACTATCCTCTGACTTTTTGGCTTGATTGGCAAACGTCACTACACCAGGTCAGACAGCTTACACTGAGAGCCCATGGAGTGAGCTGCAATTATCATCATAGAATCTCTACAGTGCAGAAGGAGGCCATTCAGCCCATTAAGTCTGTACTGACTTTCTGAAAGAAAGGTTTCTTGCAGTTCAGCAACATAGTGCATCAGCCTCATACATTGATCCTTCAATAATCGTAATCCTGAGGCCTGGACTAATAATCCAGAGAATACATATTTGAATCTCACTATGCAGCTTGAGAATTTGAATTCACTTTAAAAAGAAAACCTAGAAATCAATCAAAGTGACAATGAACTGTCAGATTATCATAAAAACCCAACTGGTCCATCAATGTAATTCTTACTTAAAGTGACTTATTTATGATCCGTATCCCACGCCTTCTCAGGGGCAATTAAGGATGGGCAATAAATGCTGGCCCAGCCAGTGGTGCCCACATCCCAAATAAATGAACAAATTAAAAAAAAATGGTAGTTGGCTTTTATCTGCCCAGTGAAGTTGTCAGAAAACTAACTGTCATCACTCTTCAAGGTGGCCCAATCACAATTGAACACTGAGATCTGTAAGCTCGGAGGTAATGTCAATAGACAAGTAATCTAGAGGCCCAGGCTAACGCTCCAGGGCCTGGATTCAAATCCATCGCACCAGCTGGTGGAATTTAAAATTAGTAATAAAATCTGGAATATAACCTTAGTAGTGGTATCCTGTAACTATTGTTGTAAACATCTATTTAGCTCACTAATGTCCTTTAAGGAAGGGAAACTGGTGTCCTTATCTGGTTTGGCCTACATGTGACCCCCAGACCCATAACAATGTGGTAGCTTATTAACTGCCCTCTAAAATGGTCCAGCAAGCGCCTCTGTTCAAGGGCAACTAGACACAAGCAACAAATACTGGCCTTGCCAGCAATAATATATCCCATGGAAGAATAAAGGAAAAAAAACAACCCTGTTAGACCCAGTAAAGGGTGAACAACAAATGCCAGTCTTAACTGCAATACCACATCCCAAGAATTAATTTTCTTAACAAAAAACTATAAAGGTTGGGAAAGGGCTGGACAATATGTAAACCGATGAAGAAGATTACTTGATCTTCTGTTTATGAGTGCCATTGAATTTTAAAAACACGTGTTTGTGGCAATTGTCCCTTTGAGGGTTACATGACCCAGGAAATCAATTAGAGACCAGGTTGGGGGTTCACCCCAGTAAGCAGGGACTGCTGTTTCAGAACCATCCTGGGAGCCGGCTGTTGCCACAATGCTGCCAACCTCTCTGTAGCTTTTACCTGTAAATAAGTGTGTTGTTTTTTTCTCATCTGGTGAACAAGAATGGTTACAATGGTGTTCAAAACTTGATTTAAATTAGACGAAGTGTCAAGAAATAAATAATTATGGAAACGGATTGACTCTGGAATTTTCCTGTTCACCTGCTTCTAATGCTGTATATATTCCAGTACGATAAGGTAGCTTAACTATGATAGTGGATCTCATTTCAGGAAGTCTTAGTAACCTATGATATTCTAGCAGGAAGGCACGCTGAAGGATGAAGACAGTGAAACTTGTTATATCATCAAGTTCCAATAATTAGAACTAAATACTGGAAAGCACAATGCCAATTGAGAACGCTGATAATAAAAAAGACCACACGAGATCTGAATCAGCCAAACATTCTCCCCAAATGAATCAAGAAACACTTTTACTATGCACAATACGTCATTTAAACATTCAGTAGGCATCCTTCTCTGTCATTCAGTGACATCAAATGAATGGTCTGCCCTTCTACTGTAAATCAGCTGCTGTAAAATCCATGTTTCGGATTTGATTTGACTTGTGAATCCACTATTTATTACTCGGTGGTTTTTTTTTGTTTCAGATGTTGATGAGCAAAGTGTCAGCAAAAGTTGTCATCAGTTGTTGCGGTTTTCACGTCAAAAAAAAAATTTTTTCACTAAGTAAAGGGCACTCATTTCATGTAACAGGACATGGAAGGCTACATTTGTCATAAATGTAGGTATTATGCAAATTCATACAACATGCATGCTGTTTGATTTCATACCATTTTGCAATCAGGACAGCTGGGATTTTAGGAATCTATTCCTATCCACTCTGTATCCAGTTCTCAAGGTCAACGCAGGTTAGGGTTAGAGTTGCCATAGTTGCACAATGTTTGCAAAATATTTGCTGGAACCGCATATTGGAGAGAATTTGTTCCTACATGTAGCAAAATTAACAAACTTAAAGATTTGGCACAGGTAGGATGAGCAAATGGCCACCTTCGATACTATATGACTCTGACTAATTATTTCATTAATGTTGGCTGTTCTTGGGTTTTGACTCAGTTTTTCTTTGCTCCTTCTTTTAAATGTTCAGAGATTAAACCAATCACTCAAAATATATTTATTAAGGGTCATTGATTGGTTGCTTTGTTTATCATTTTCACCTTTACAGCCTGTTTTCTGACCAAAATTACTCTGTCCTGTGTCGAAGCATATCTGGCTGTCATTTCAGGATCATACAGTGACCTCGACCTTTAATGTCATTTTTCTGCCCTAAAGCCAATACTGCATCTCACTTGGATCACGAAACTTCCTCCATCAGTGCATTCTTTAATTGAGCAATCTCAAATTGCTTCTTCCTCTAAAAAAATCAATTTATTTCTATGACATTTACATCTTTTCCTTTTAAATTTCTTGTTTAATATTGTGCCAAACCTCATCTTGCCAAAATGTATTCATTGGCCCCTTGAGTGAAAAACAAATTGAAATTTGCCACCTCCCACACAACAATATGGTTGGATAAGCCAGATCTGTGTGGAGTCTGCATGATCTCCCTGGGTATTCTGGGTTTTCTCCAGGTGCTCCAGTTTCCTCTTGCAATCCAGAGATATGCCAATTAGGTAGATTAACCACATAACTTGCTCCTAGTGTCAGGAGGTCTAGCTAGGGTGAATACTTGGGGTTATGGGGATAGGGTCTGGGTTGGATTGTGGTCAGTGCAGACTCAATGGGCTAAATGATCTCCTTCTGCAATATAGGATTCTATGATTCTATGTATGTTACCTGTCAGCCTTAGTTTCCTTAGTAACTCTTTCAGTTCTGAGTCACACAGTCCTATATGTGGGCAGCATGGTAGCACAGTGGTTAGCACAGCTGCTTCGCAACTCCGAGGACCTGGGTTCAATTCCTGGCTTGGGTCACTGTCTGTGTGGAGTTTGCATATTCTCCTCGTGGTAAGGCAGTTGATGTGGTGTATATGGATTTTAGCAAAGTGTTTGATAAGGTCCCCCATGGAAGACCACTGCAGAAAATGCATACACATGGGATTGAGGGAGATTTAGCAATTTGGATTAGGAATTGGCTAGCTGATAGAAGACAGAGGGTGGTGGTTGATGGGATATATTCAACCTGGAGTTTAGTTACTAGTGATGTACCTTAGGGATCTGTTTTGGGGCCACTGTTGTTTATTATTTTTATAAATGACCTGGATGAGGGTGTAGAGGGATGGGTTAATAAATTTGCTGACGACACCAAAGTTGGAAGAGTTGTAGACAGTGAGGATGGATTTTACAGTTTGCAGAGGGACATAGATAAGTTGTAGAGCTGGGCTGAGAAGTGGCAAATGGAGTTTAATGTGGAAAAGTATGAGGTGATTCTCTTTGGTAAGAGTAATATGTGTGCAGAATATAGGGCTAATGGTAGGACTCTTAGTAGTGTAGATGAGCAGAGAGATCTCGGTGTACAGGAGCATCGGTCTCTGAAAGTTGGTACTCAAGTTGATAAGGTTGTTAAGAAGGCGTATAGTGTGATAGCATTTATTGCTAGAGGGATTGAATTTCGGAGCCGAGATGTCATGTTGCAACTGTACAAAATTCTGGTGCGGCTGCACTTGGAGTATTGTGTACAGTTTTGGTCGCCACATTATAAGAAAGCTGTGGAGGTATTGGAAAGGGTGCAGAGGATGTTTACCAGGATGTTGCCTGGTATGATGGATATGTCTTATGAGGAAAGGCTAAGGAACTTGAAGTTATTTTCATTAGACAGAAGAAGGCTAAGAGGTGACTTAATTGAGACATATAAGATGATCAGAAGGTTAGACAGGGTGGATAGTGAGAGCCTTTTTCCTCGGATAGAGATGGATGACACGAGGGGACATAGCTTTAAATTAAGGGGTGGTAGTTATAGGACAGATGCTAGAGGTGGGTTCTTTATTCAGAGGGTAGTAAGGGCGTGGAATGACCTGCCTGCAGCAGTTGTGGACTCGTCAAGTTTAAGGGCGTGCAGATGGGCAGTGGATAGGCATATGGGTAGCATTGGAATGGTTTAGGATAGAGGGTCATAAAATTGGTTCCATTGGTCGGCGCAACATCGAGGGCCGAAGGGCCTGTACTGCGCTTTAATGTTCTATGTTCTATGTCTGTATGAGTTTCCTCCCAGGTGCTCTGATTTCCTCCCACAGTCCAAAGATGTACAGATTAGGTTGATTGGCCTTGCTAAAATTGCCCCTTAGTGTCCTGAAATGTGTGGATTAGCAGGTAAATATGCAGGGATATGGGAATAGGGCCTGGGTGGGATTGTGGTCAGAGCAGACTCGATGGGCCAAATGTTCTCTTTTTGCACTGTAGGATGTCTATGATATTCAAGTTTTAGGCCAGGATTTGAGATCATAAATCTAAACTGACAGTCCAGTCTAGTATTGGTGGAGTGCTGTACTATCAGTGATGCCATCTTTTGGATTAGGTATTAAACTGAGGCCCAACAGTCTTCCCAGGTGGAAGTAAAATATCCCATGACATGATTTTAAAGAAGTGCAGGGGAGTTATCCCCCAAGTGGCCAACATTTATCCTTTAATCAACGTCACTAAAAACATATTATCAGATCATTATTACATTGCTGCTTGTGAGAGTTTGCTGTGCATGAATTGGTGTCCATGGTAATATTACTATGTTTCCAGTTACATTACAACCGTAACTAGAGTAATAAAATACTTCATTGGCTGCAAAGCACTTTGAGATGTATTGTGTTCATAAAAATTGCTAGATACAAGCAAGTCTTTCATTTTAGGTTTTTTTGGAAACCTGGATATTGCATCTGTTACATTCCTTGTTTGCTCTCTCTCTTATCTCTTCAAACAAGACTTTCTTTTTTGAAATCTGTGCTGATGCTCAGTATTATTGTTTTGGATTCTTTTATTTTTCTGCTCCTAACAGTTAAGCTGACTGGACTAGTGTGGATATGTTACCTTCTGAAATATACTATCTATAGTCAAGTGACAATATAGTTCAAGTATTCAAAATCGATAGTGCTCTAAACTACACGTGTACAGAAGAGTTCTTTGATTGTGGAATCTACTCAAAAGGATTTTCATTTTCTGAGATAGTATAATCGGGTATATTGCTTGGCCACCTCATCTGGACAGCACAGTGGCTAGCACTGCTGACTCACAGCTCCAGGGACACAAGTTCAATTCCTGGCTTGAGTCACTGTGCAGAGTTTGCTCGTTCTCTCCTTGTCTGCAAAGGCTCCCTCCCATGGTCTGCAAGATTTGTCAGTTATTGCTTGGCTATGTTAAATTCTCCCTCAGTGTACCTGCACAGGCTTTGAGATGTGATGACTAGATTTTCACAGTAACTTTATGCAGTGTTAATGTATGTCTACCTGTGACACTAATAAAAAAAATTAAACTGAATGCTGTTCTCACCAATTTTTTTTATTCATTTGTGGGATATGGGTATCGCTGGCTGCCTAGCATTTATTGCCCATCCCTAGTTTTTCTTGGAGGGCATTTGAGATTCAGCCACATTGCTGTGGATGTGGAATCACATGTAGGCCAGACCAAGTAAGGACAGTAGATTTCCTTCCCTCAAGGGCATTAGTGAACCAGACAGGTTTTTCTACCAATTGACAATGGTGATCAGTAGATTCACAATTCCAGAGGTTTATTGAATTTAAATTCCACCATCTGCCATGGTAGGATTCAAACCAGGGACCCCAGAACATTAGCTAAGATTAATAGTCTAGCGATAATACCACTAGGCAATCACCTCCCTTGCAGTTCCATTTATAATGTACTTTGATAACGAAACACTTGCAGTTAGTAATAGTTCATTTATCTTGTTTTCAATTCAGTTTAAGACAATTATTATCACACTATTTTATCTCCGCTATGTTCCTATTGTCTACTCCATTATTCCCGCTGAGTCCCACAAATACTTACGATCAGCAGATTTCATGATGGTTTCGTTGTTGTGCTGTGGTTGACATTATTGATGTAGAGGATGAAAAGCGAAGGTGAAAGTACACAGTCCTGAGGAAATCCAAAATTTTTTAACATGGGCTCTGAGGAAATCCCAGAATCCATTGGGTTCTGCTGTGAAGGAAGTCATTGATCCAAATCGGAGACTAATATTGACGTCATGGTTTTTCTTTTTTCAATAAGCCTGAATAGTTGCATGGTATTAAAAGCTGAAAAGAAATCAACAAAAGTTTCAGGAACATCTTTGCCTAATTGCTGATGGATCAAAAGGATCAAGGTCAGAAAGCATCATCCACTGACTTAGGGGTTTGAGAAAAACTGTAACTGATCAATATGTGGAACAAGAGGATCTAAAAGGCTCTTTGACACATTGCGCTTGAAACACAACATGACTATCGATGTAAGAGCAACTGGTTGGTAATCATTTGGCTCAGCAGACTGCAATTTCTTAGCAACCAGGATGATGGACAATTTCCAGCAGCAAGGAACAATATATATAATCCTCTCAGGGACAGGATGTACGAGCATCTGGAGCGCTGCGATCTGATCAGGGATATGCAGCATGGCTTCGTTAAGGGGAGGTCGTGCCTTACGAATCTAGGGGAATTTTTTGAAGAGGTGACAAAAACGGTTGATGAAGGACAAGCCGTTGATGTCGTCTACATGGATTTCAGTAAGGCGTTTGATAAGGTCCCTCATGGTAGGCTGATAGAAAAGGTGAAGGCACATGGGATACAGGGCCAGGTATGTAGATGGGTTGAGAACTGGCTTGGGAGGAGGAGACAGCGGGTAGTAGTGGAAGGCCCTTTTTCCAACTGGAGGTCTGTCACTAGTGGTGTGCCACAGGGCTCTGTACTAGGACCCTTTCTATTTGTGGTGTATATAAATGACTTGGAAGAGGGGGTAGGTGGTGTGATCAGCAAATTTGCTGATGACACTAAGATGATTGGATTGGCGGGTACTGAAGAGCAGTGCCTGGCAATACAACATGACATAGATAGGTTGGTAGATTGGGCAGGTAGATGGCAAATGGAATTTAATCCGGATAAATGTGAGGTGATGCATTTTGGCCGGAATAATGTAGAGGGGAGTTATAGGATAAAAGGTAAAACTATCCGGAGTATAGAGACGCAGAGAGACCTGGGGTTGCAGGTTCACAAGTCTCTGAAGGTGTCAGTACAGGTGGAGAAAGTGATAAAGAAAGCTTATGGTATGTTAGCCTTCATAGGAAGGGGTATAGAATACAAGAGTAGGAGTCTGATGTTGCAAGTGTATAGAACGTTGGTTAGGCCTCATCTGGAGTACTGCATCCAGTTCTGGTCGCCGTACTACAGGAAGGATGTAGAGGCCCTGGAGAGAGTGCAGAGGAGATTTACCAGTATGCTGCCTGGTATGGAAGGGCTGTCTTACGAGGAAAGATTGAAAACACTGGGGTTGTTTTCCCTTGAAAGACGTCGGCTGAGAGGGGATCTTTTAGAGGTATATAAGATTATGAGGAGTATAAATAGAGTAAATGGTGGTAAGCTTTTTCCACCATTAGAAATGGATAGAACGAGGGGTCATGGGCTCAGGGTGAGGGGGGCTATGTATAAGACGAATATTAGAGGCCAGTTTTTCACACAAAGGGTAGTGGGGGTGTGGAATGCACTACCGAGTAAGGTGGTGGGAGCAGGCACGCTAGGGTTGTTTAAGGTTCTCTTGGACAGCCACATGAGCGGTCTGCAGATAGAGGGATATAGCAGGACTGTTTGAATATCGGGAGGACCAAATAGTAGTAGACTATCTTTTAGTTTCGTCTCGGGAATGTCTTAGTTTTTTTTTTAGCAAGTTTAATTAAGTCTTATTTGTTTCTGCAGGCAATTCGGTCCACCTTGTTGACCAAGGGGCATGCATGCGGCATGTCGTGCGAGAGCTGCTCTTGGAGGTTGCTTCAGGAGTTGCCTAGTGCTTCACGTCGTCAGTGTATGCTTAAACTGGACCATCTGAGGGGCAACATGACAGCTCAGAGACTATCGCTGTTGCTGTGCTGACACATGGATTTGGGCCTGTGTCTGCGGGAGTTTGCGCGTTCTCCCCGTGGTTGCGTGGGTTTTCTCCGGGTGCTCCGGTTTCCTCCCACATCCCAAAAATGTGCTTTTAGGCTGATTGGGTAACAAATTGTCCCTATATTGGTCCCTATATGGGAATCTTCAACAATAGGCATAGCCTAAAGTCAAGGATATGTCATTAAGATGTTAGGATGGCGGCGTGGGCTCGTTGGGCCGAAGGGCCTGTTTCCCATGCTGTGTTCCTCTTTGTTCTTTGTTCTTTGTATATATGTCAAACAAATGGCCAGAAAGAAAAGAGCTGCCAACTAAGGAGCCCATTCCTTAAGAAATGTTCCATTGATGTGATTTGGGCTGCACGCTTTCTGTGAATTTACTCCCTCGAATTGCTTCCCATTTGTTGATGGTAACACAAGATTCTTTGAATTGATGAAATGAAGCCTGCTGCAGGGAGGTAGATAGATGACTTTCTGTATAGTGTTATGCTGACATCTAGTGTGAAGTTCAGTTTGCCATTAACACTTGGCTGAATACCAATAGCAGCTTGCATTTATATAGCACTTTTAATGTTTTGAATTTTCCACAGCACTTAAGTGAAAGGAAACAGACAGCACATAGTAAGGAGGACTTAGACAAGGTAACTGAAAACTTAGCTAATAAGATAGGTTTTGAAGATGGAGAGAAAACAAGCATTAAATTTCTATTTTTCCCCACCAATGCATGGTTCCTTTAACCTTCCTTCCCCTCCCCTTTTATTTCTACCTATGATTTGAATCTGAGTACTTAATGGACTCTTTTCTTTCAAAAGTTCAAACCAAATGTTTGGTCATCAAACTGTTCTAGCCTCTGCTTCCCCAAACTTGGATCCCCCTCACTTTTCCAATTATATTTTCCATGAAGCTCCTTCAGTTGCTCCCCCTCAATCTAGTTGTGGGTAGCTATGGAGAGACAGTGGTATTGTGGTAATGTCACTGTTTGTAATCCAAAGGACCAGGCTATTGTTTTAAGGGCAAGGATGTAAATCCTATCATGACAACTAGTATGATTCAAATTCAACTAATCACATGTGGAATTCTGAGCTAGTATCAATAATAATGTCAATTGTTGTGAAATTGTTGGATCACTAATTTTCTTTCAGGGAGGGGAATCTGCTATCCTTGTCTGCCCTCTGTCTGCTCCAGACCCATAGTAACGTGGTTGACTCTTAACTGCCCCCTGAAGTGGTTCAGCAAACCATTCAGTGTAAAGCCTCAGCAGTGACGTCCAGATCCCAAATCATGATTATGAAAGATAAAAATATCTAATCACCAAACTTCCTTTTCTTCCTCATGAAGTATTAACTTGTTTTCTGCAAAGTTTCAAGTTAAATTAAACTGGAAATTTCATGCCATCTCCTTATTCAGTCACCCTCTTTAACCTGATAAGCTACTTCTTGATCTTTTACCTTTCCTTTTTATCCAAGTCATTGAAAACATCATTACCACACACACACTGCCCATCCATCTTTTTAATTCAGGTACTATTTCAGCCACAACATAGACAAACTTGTCAGCAACACCAATACCTATTTTTCGTAAATTCTATAACAACATCCCTCCATTTAATTTCATTTCTTCCTTTGGCCGTCTGTCCAGGGGTTTATTCTTACTTGCCCCAACAAACATTTTCTCAAAAGGTTTCTTCTCCTGTGCCTGCACAATCATTCTGATATTTCCCAAGGCACCAAATAGATCCTCTTATATTTATCATACACACAACTGTTACCCTACCATGTCCCTCTCCCACAATCAGGGTTCCATGGCTGTTGCTACATGATTGCTTTCCTATGTCAAGTTCTGGTTTAGTCATAACATTCTACAGATTGTTGTTGGCAGAACTCAAGATATCCTGTTCAACTCTCCATTGCACTTCATAAGAACATAAGAACTTGGAGCAGGAGTAGACAATTCAGCGCTGCCCTACCATTTAATACAATCATAATTGATTTAATCTCAGCGTGATCTCCACTTTCCTGCCTGTTCCCCATAATCTTTCATCCCGCAATTAATTAAAAACCTATCTATTTCTTTCTTAAACTTTAGTGTTCCAACATTCTCTGTATTCTGGGTGCATCAATTTTATATTAACCACTTCATATGATCATCACGCAATGCACACAATTAGTCTGACCGCATGAAGGTGACACAAATTTCAATGCTTAGTTCATTGCTTCCCTTGGATTTTTTTGCTCATCAATTTCATCGGTAGTTTAGAATTCTCCCTCGTAATGAATTTCCAAAAGCTTTTCATTTCTGCAATTACCTCAATATTCAACTTCATTTTCTAGGATTTTAAATATGTTTATTTAACGAAAGTGAGAGCTCCCTAGTGACAGACCCATCCCTCTCCCTGGCAACTGTCTGAGTCTAAATAGATTGTTTATAACATCAATGTTGTATTTGACCTGGAGTTGAGCTTCTGTGTACTTATCCACTTGTCTCCAAAACCCACCTACTTCCATCTCCATAACATTACCTAGCTCTACTCCTACCTCAGCTTATGTGCTGATGAAACCGTGTCTATCTCTTTGCTATCTCTAGCATTGACTACTTCAATACATTTGGCTTGAGAAGGAGCAATGAATATAATCAGTAGGAGTGTCTTTCCTGGTGGTGTTGGGGTAATCAACATCTCAAAGGAGTTATGCAAGGATGCAACTAGGGGTAGAGACTAAAAGGTCAAATGATATTCAATAGGTTTTGGCATGCGTGGGCGATCAGGACAACATCTGGAGGAGTTAAGATGATGAGTTTCTTTAGAATGTCACTTGGGCACAGAAGGTTAAGACGTATTGTCAGGAAGGTTATGGGGGAACCTACAGCAATTGCAATCATCGTGCACTTCAAAATTCTGAGGTTGGAAAACCCACACGAGCCTAATATGAACTTTGTTCAGATATTGCTAATGGATATAGGTGAAGACCCACTTGGCCTCCAAGCTCTCCCACAGATATATCTTCATTTTCAGGTGGTCCATTCTCTTTCTTCAATCAGGGGTCAGTGATGTTGGGCATCTTTTCAATAAGGCACACTGACATGATGGCTGACTACATACTAATGCAGGCTTGGCCCACCACTGAATATAATGTGAAACATCAGGGTGCATAGTTAATAATGTCAGAACCAGAAGATTTGGCATATTTTCCTAGCGGCCATAACAATCGAAAACACTCCATGCTCCCACCACTGCCACAGCACTTTGTCTCAAGATGGAAGAATTCTGTCACTCCAAACATATTGCAATCCACTGCTGGAGAGACAACAACATCATTAACATTCTGGATCTGTGGGACAAAGTGATGTAAATAAAGTCCCTGTGAAAACACACCCAGGCAGGGTGAGACGATGGGAGAGATAAGGAGGCTGATTGGCAGTAAACTGTTCTTGGTGTGAAACACGCCCTACGTAGGTGTAAAATGTATGTGGGTGGGTATCTTGTTTTTGTGATGCACACAGCGTTTATCAGAGACCTACTGCCTGTTTAAGTGCTGATGATGGTAAAATAAATCTAGGTGTCTGATTGTCCCTGGGGTTAAACACGTTAAAAAAATTCTGACTCCACTTCATTTCTGAAAATAATTCATGTTGTCACTTTTTTTTGGAAATATTTGAGAGTTTTGAATTGCTTTTTAATAACACTAAGAGCTTGCTATTAGCAGATATCTCTTGTTTGGGATATTTTGGTCGTTAGGGTAAGGGAGCATGATTACCTATTGTGTGGTTATAAGCTATGTAGTTTTACATGCGCAAGCAAGTCTCATGCCATCTGGCCATTGTAAATAGCTGTTGAACTTTAACCTGGTGTTGTGAGACTTCTTACTGTATTTACCCCAGTTCAACGCCAGCATCTCCACATCATTGTAAATGTAGGCAATGGATATCCACAAGTGGTTATAGAATCACAGAATCCTTACATTGCAGAAAGAGGCCATTTGGCTCATCGAACCTGCACCAAGAACAATCCCAACCCGGTTTTATCCCCATGGCCCCATGTACTTACCCTGCTAGTCCACCTGACATAGAGGGGCACTTTAACATTGCCAATCAATCTTTGGACTGTGGGAGGAAATTGAAGGAAACCCATGCAGACATGGGGAGAACATGCAAACAGACAGACAGTCACCTGAGGCCAGAATTGAAGTGGAAATACCAGCATTGGCCTAGGCAAAACATAGCAAGGAGTCTCACAACGTCAGATTAAATTCCAACAGGTTTATTTGGTAGCAAATGCCACTAGCTTTTGGGGCTCTACTCCTTCGTCAGGTGAGTGGGGAGTTCTGATCACAAACAGGGCATTTAAAGGCACATACTTTA
Source organism: Sphyrna mokarran (assembly GCA_024679065.1). Lineage (NCBI taxonomy): Eukaryota > Metazoa > Chordata > Chondrichthyes > Carcharhiniformes > Carcharhinidae > Sphyrna > Sphyrna mokarran. The sequence continues at coordinate 46,544,050 of JAGIQG010000005.1, forward strand.
CAGTTAATCAAGCTTTAAAGGTGCAGACAATGTGAGTGGAGATAGCATTAAACATAGGTTAAAGAGATGTGTATTGTCTACAAACAGGACAGTAAGTGTGATGTTGCAAGCCCAGGCAAGCCACGGGGGTTACAAATAACGTGACATGAGCCCAATATCCCGGTTGTGGTCATCCTCATTCATGCTGAACTTAGCTATCAGTCTCTTCTCAGTGATTCTGTGCTGTCGTGTGTCGTGAAGGCTGTCTTGGAGAATGCTTACCCGAAGATCGGAGGCCGAATGCCTGTGACCACCAAAGTGTTCGCCAACAGGAAGAGAACAGTCTTGCCTAGTGATTGTCGAGAGGTGCTCATTCATCTGTTGTCTGCATGGTCTCCCCAATGTACCATGTCTCAGGACATCCTTTCCTGCAGCATATCAGGTAGACAACATTGGTCGAGTTGCAAGAGTATGTACCATGTATCTGGCGGATGGTGCTCTCGTGTGAGATGATGGCATCTGTGTCAATAATCCAGCACATCTTGCAGAGGTTGCTGTGGCAGGGTTATGTGTGTTGTGGTCACTGTTCTCTTGAAGGCTGGGTAGTTTGCTGCAGATAATGGTCTGCTTGAGTTTGCGTGGTTGTTTGAAGAAGTAGGGGTGTGGGGATGGTGTTGGCAATATGTTCCTGATGAAGGGACAGAGCCCTGAAAGCTAATGGCGTTTGCTACCAAATAAACCTGTTGGACTTTAACCTGGGTGTTGAGAGACTTCTTACTGCCAGAATTGAACCCAGGTCCCTGGCACTGAGGGGCAGCAGTGTTAACCACTGTACCACTTGTTTTCCTGATTGCTGGAAAACACTGAACATACTTCAAACTCCACTTACCCAGGCTTTCACGTGCCTTCTGCTAAAGTGGCAGAGAACTAGGAGAATCCTTTTCTGAATTCACCTCCTGTTTTTGGAGAAAGTCTTCTGCCTTATAATATGTCTCATGCTTTTCTGCCGCTGAATGAAACTACCTTGAAATGTACATTCTTTACTTGCTATCTACATTCCTGAGAAGGCATTTTTTTTTTGAAAGCATGATGACTAAATTTAACAGACAACAGGTAGTTTCTAATTACATAGCCATACACTCAAAGGCTTGACTTAACTTCTCCATGCTGTGTGATTTAGAACATTCAAATGGGAAAATGACAAATATATTATACTTTAATATCTGAGATGAAGTGAGGTTTTAAAGTACAGTTTATTTATCAGTCACAAGTAAGGCTTACATTAACACTACAATGAAATTATGAAATTCCCTCAGTTGCCACACTTTGGCACCTGTTCAGGTCAACGTACCTAACCAGTATGTTTTTCAGACTGTGGGAGGAAACTGGAGCAGACAAGGGGAGAACGTGCAAACTCCACACAGACAGTGATTCAAGCCAGGAATTGAACACGGGTACCAGTGCTGTGAGGCAGTAATGCTAAGCCACTGTGCCAAGAGTTTATTACTCTCATTTATTACTCCATGATAATCCATAGGTTTTCAAACAAAGTCTATATATTAAGCAAACTGGATGTCTATCCTTTTTACTTTTTCACAGTTTGATTTGCCACCATACATATATATATTAATAAATATAATCTAAAGATGCACCAGAGGCCAGCTGAACAAAGCAGGTGAACAGAGCTGCAGCCTGGCAGTGGATTGTAATACATTGGGTGGTAGAATTCTCCCACCTTGAGACAAAGTGCTGAACAAATACTTTGAGTCGGTCTTCACTAGGGAGGACACAAATAATCTTCCAGAAATACTAGAGGACAGAGGGCCTAACATGAAGGAGGGACTGAAAGGAATCCTTATTGGTCAGGAAATTGTCTTGGGGAAATTGCTGGGGTTGAAACCCAGTAAGTCCCCAGGGCTTGATACTCTGCATGCCAGAGATCTCAAGGAAGTGGTCCTAGAAATAGTAGACACATTGGTGATCATTATCTAGCATTCTATAGACTCTGGAAGAATTCCAGAGGTAACTAATGTAACCCAAACTTTTTAAAAAAGGGAGAGAAAACGAGGAATTATAGACTGGTTAGCCTGATATTGGTGCGGGGGAAATGCTGGAATTAATTATTAAGGATATCATAATTGAGTACTTAGCAAGCAGTGACAGGATTTGTCCAAGTCATCATGGATTCACTAAAGGGAAATCGTGCTTGACAAATCTGGAATTTTTTGAGAATGTGATCAGTAGGGTGAACAATGGTGAACCAGCCGATGTTGTATATCTGGATTTTCAGAAGGCTTTTGACGAAGTCCCATACAAGAGATTACTGAGCAAAATTAAAGCTCACGGTATTGGGGGCAATGTACTGACATGGATAAAGAACTGGTTGACAGACAGGAAGCAGAATGTGAGAATAATCAGGCCCTTTTTAGAGTAACAGGCAGCGAATAGTGTGGTACTGCAGAGTTCAGTGCTAGGACTCCTGCTATTCACAATATACATTAATGATTTGGATGAAGGACTTGAATGCAATATCTCCAAATTTGTGAATGACATTAAGTTGGGTGAAAGTCTGTGCTGTGAAGAGGATGCTAAGAATCACTTGGACAGGCTGGCTAAGTGGGCAAATACTTGACAAATGCAATAAAATGTGGATAAATGTGAGGTTATCTACTTTGGTGGCAAAAACAGGAAGGAAGGTTATCTGAAGGACAGTAATTTAGGAAAAGGGGAAGTGCAACTTGTCCTGAGTGTCATCGTTGCTAAAGGTTGGCATGCAGCTACAGCAGACAGTGAAAAAAGCTAACAGCATGTTGGCCTTCATAGTGGGACAATTTGAGTATAGGAATAAGGATGTCTTGCTGCAGTTATATAGGGCCTTGAGTATTATGTGCGGTTTGGTCTCCTACTCTGAGGAAGGACATTCTTGCTATTGAGGGAGTTCATAATACACCAGATTGATTTCTGGAATGGCAGGACTGCCGTATGGAGAAAGAGTGGGTCAACTGGGCTCATAGTCACTGGAATTTTGAAAAACATAAGGGGATCTCATAGAAACATAATATTCTGATGGGACTAGACAAGCTAGATGCAGGAAGAACATACCCTATGTTGGGAAAGTGCAAAACGAGCAGGTAACAGTCTAAGAATGAGGGGTAAGCCATTCAGGACGGAGATGAGGAAGAACCTCTTCACGGTTGTGAACCAATGGAATTCTCTCCAACAGAAAGCCACTTCATTCAAAATGTTCAAGAGGGAACTGGACGTGGCCCTTGCAGTTACAGGGATCAAGGGGTATGGAGAGAAAGCAAGAGCAAGATACTAAAAGTGCATAATCAGCCATGATTACATTGAATGGTGGTGCAGGCTTGAACGGCTAAATGGCCAACTCTTGCATATATTTTCTATGTTTCTATATCTACTTTCCCTTTCAGTTTTTATCTATAGACAACGCAGCAAATACAGGAGCTTGCGATGTGCATCATAAAACAGTGTGATGAAAAAATATTTCCCAAGACTAAAGTCAATGTTTGGTACAAGCCCCCTCAGATGATTTAGTAAGTGCGATAGTTTTATTGACACTGGATCTAGAGACAGTGTAATGATCTGGGGACCAGGGTTCGAGTCCCACCATGGCAGATAGTATGTTTTTAATTCAAATTTCACTATGTAAATGCAAGTTGTTCTTTTTGATAACACGTTTTTTTTTTAGTAGGGGTGTAACTTGGAGACATTAGGATAAGAGGCTCCTTTCAACAGATTAATAGTTATAAAGATTAGAGATGTTGACAATAAATCCAGATAGAAAAGTTCCAAAATAAGCAAGGGGGACCAAGAATTGCAGGGAAAGGGATCATGGTGAAATATAAAACACTTCAAAAATTAGGACATTGTTTAGGAAAGCACGCGTAGCTTTGCTTCTGAATTATATCTACAGGATGGTGATGGATATTTCAACAAGAGCTATAAAGTGTATGGGATTGCAAGTAGTGTCGTACAAAGAATAGTACAGCCCAGGGACAGGTCTCTCAGGGCTTGCACCGACATATGATGCCTTTCTAAAGATCTTTTGCCTCTACATGGTCTTGTCTATTACCTGCATATTAACGTATGTCAAGATGCCTCTTAAATCTTGCTATTCTGTCTTTTACTACCTCCCCTGGCAGTTAATTCCAGCTACTTAACACCTGAGTTGTAAAATAAACTTCCCCCTTTTACCTTAAGCCTATGTCCCCTAGCAACATTTCTACACTGGGAAAAAGACTCAGGCTATTCACGCCTCTCAATTTTGTAAACTATTAGGTCACCCTTCAGTCTCTGGCATTCAAATGAAAACAAACCAAGTCAGTCCAATCCCTCCTCATAGCTAATACCCGCCAAACCTGGTAAACCTTTCTGTACTCTCTCCAAAGCTTCCACATCCTCCTAATATGGCAACCAGGATTCTAAGCAATATTCCAAATGTAGCCTAACTAAAGTTCTATACAACTGTAACAGGAATTGCCAATTTTTGTACTATTTATGGTAAGACATTGTCCATAGCATCCAGAATACTACCTTTTGAGATTCTTCATTGTTTAACATAGTTTACGGTTAGACCTCAATAATCATTGAAAAAAGAATATGGCTAACTATAAAGGAGGATTTATTTCATCTCTCAGTGCTTTACCATTAACCCAGAAGTAACCATCATGTGGACTGCAGCAGTTGAAGACGAGAACTCATGACCTTCTACTGGGCAATTAGGGATGGGCAGTCATGTCTAAGAATGGCTGGAGGTGTGGTGGGGGGGGATGCGGTGCAGTTGTAGCACATGGCAACTCATCAGCAGCTTATCCCAGTACAGTGGCCATATTTTGCATGGCATCTTACTGGAAGGCAGAAGCCCTATCAAATAACAATTCAAGGAATTCCATATCCTGATGTGTCAACATCATGGAGTCCGAGATCCTACCAAAATGACAACTTGGATGCCAATGTGGTGTCAGAACTCAATCCAAAGACAAACATTTCATGCAAAAGCGATGGCCTAAAATTAAACGATAGATACTAATGCCCTAACATTGACCATCAGCCCCTAGGTATTCAAGGTACCACATTTTCTAATCGTCAGCTTCACATCATCTTCGACAGACATATGCTGATTTGTGTTAATGCAAACTGTAATTATAAACTGATGTACCATACAGCAACTTAAGGAAAGCAACAAAAATAATCCACCTATACAATCTGGAGTTTATGCATTGCATTCTTAACTCATCTTTGCCAATAGTCCATTCATACAAATTCAAGCACTCACTACTGTATTATTCAGGCTCTTTTTTCCTTTAATTAGTAAAATTGAAAAAAAAATTATACACTGCAGTTAAATGTTCATCTTCAATGCTTTTTTTTAAACACAGATTTATACTTGTAGAATATCCTCTCTTTTCCCCCAAGATGAAAGATGGAGGAAAGATGGAGACAAACCTCTGAACAGAAAATTATCTGGGCCAACCATAAGTACTGTACCTCATAGCAGGAGAGGGCTGGGTATTCTGCAGTGAGTAACACTTCTCATGACTCCCCAAAGTCTTTCCACTGTCCACAAAACTTAAGCCAGGAGTACGGTGGAATACTCTCCATTAGCCTGGACAAGTGCAAAGCCAACAGTACTCAATGTGTTTAACAATATACACGATAAAAGAATCCATTGACACCCATCCTTCACCTTTAACATTCACTCCCTCCATCAGTGCAGTTTGGCTGCAATGAGCATCATTGACGAATTGTATTGCAACCATTTGCCAAGGCTCATTCAAAAGTATCTTTCTCATGAACTCTATCACCTAGAAAAACAAGGAAAGCAGGTTTATGGGAACAACATCACCTGCAAGTTTCCCTCCAAGTCATACTAAATCCTGATTTGGAAATGTATCACTGTTCCTTCATTACTGCTGGGTCAAAATTCTTGAGAACTCACTCGCTAACAGCACTGAGAGTTTGCCTATATAACAAGGCCTGCAGCAATTCAAGGTGGTGGCCCACCACCATCAAAACATTTGGGGATGAAAAATAAATGCTGACCATGCCAGTAATACCCACATCCCATGAATGAATATAGAAACAATTTCTGTAAGTATACAAAAGCTTTTAAATTAATAAATGCTTTTAAAACCTGATAAAATGCATTGGCATAGCATTCTAAAATATAAATTGTAATGAGAAAAGGCACAGACATGAGAATATAACTGGAAATTTAAAGATATGATGATTCACTGTGTGTTTGTACTATTGTACTAACGCATCATTACTGCATTCGGAAGCATTTAAGATATTGCCCTTTCTTAGCACAGTATTGAATAGATAAAAACATTTACATAAATGAAGAGCTCCTATAATGGCAATTAAAATAACAAAACACTTGCATTTCAAGAACATTGTCATAGAAGATAGCATAGAATCGCTACAGTGCAGAAGGAGGTCTTTCGGCCCATTGAGTCTGCACAGATCATGATCCCACTCAGGTTATGGGGGGCATAAGCCATTTGTGGCTTATGCCCATGGTTTCTCGTCTGCCTAATCTGAAGGAAGGAATTACATGCTAAAAGAAATGGAGATACGCTTGCTAAATCTGGAGAAAGTATTTCTAAAGCTTCTTTTGCATTCAACAGAAATTTTCATTAGAACAGAAAAAAAACTAAATTTCCAGATAAAAATTGGAAATGGAAAGGAATTGAATGTTCACTCAACAAGCTACAAAGCTTTGTTTTCTCTGTTTGAAGAACTGGTGATGAAGGTACAATTCTTAACAAAATTAAGATATTCAATAGAATTAAAGCGTTTTTGCTTTTGCTGTAAATTATTCCAGGAGATAATTAAAGGCAAGGCAAACCATTCAAGCCTATCTCAATGCATTCATCCAAAAAAGATACCAAGGTCTCCCTCCCCATTCTGCTACTTTTCATTTCAGTTTTATTTTAAAAAAAGCCTCCTGCTTTTACTTCAACTGTTATATAACTTTTGTTTATAGAAGATAAGAAAATTCTATCGACCAAGGCTGAGACTCTCTTAATTTTAGAAGGGCGAAAAATAATCCAATGAGATATTTAAAATGATAAAGAAATTTCATGGGATAGGAGAGTATTCAGAATAGGGAGGCAAAAATCTGAAAATAGAGCTCACCATTCAGAAATGAAACAAGGAAGCATCTTTGCAAATAAAAGATAGCGGACTCTGGAACTTTCCTTTGGAGGTACTGGATGTGAGTCAATTGTAATTTAAGAATAGACTAATAGACCTTTGTTAGTTGAGGGTATTCAATGATATGGATAAGGTTACTAGAATTGTGACCGAGAGCTAGAGGGGCTGAATGGTCTACTGCCATTCCTATGCCCATGCTAGTTAATCTAGGACCACATAATTAAATCTCTTGAAAGTCTTAAAAATAGAAAGATTCTGAGAAGCCAGGAATGGACAGGTCTGAGATTTTTCGTTTCAATAGGAAAAAAGTAATAATGTTTAAATTAAGATGCTTATCCATGATTAAAAAAAACAGAAAAAGCCTTATCTATGGGTGTTCAACAAATTCTCAAGGGGATTAGAGTGAGTCTAAAGCAACCCTCCATGTTAAAATCTGAAGTGGAATTTTAAAAGTTAAAACACATGTGTAAGATTTAGACCAATTGTGATGGATGGAAATCAAGTTTCCCAGTCTGAAAGGGAATAAGTTGTTGCCGAGTGGATACCAAAAAATATTGAAAGTCAGGAGAAGCATTTAAAAACTGTAGCTGAAGAATTAATATTCACGGACAAACAGCTTTAGATGATATCTTTCAGACAAGGAAGAAGAAACTTAACAAATTTGAGTGTGAAAAATCAATTTACTGTGAATAAAAGCGATACTAGTTTTGTTGTGTTTATGATTTCATCAGAAGGCATGGTGAAGGGGAGAAAGTAATGGGATACATATTTTTCTTTCAGCCAGAACCAGTAAAAGAATCAGAAATAGCTTTGTTTAGATTTCATTTCAAGCTTCTCCATTCAAACTGCCCCAGACAGTTTGAAATCACCTTCCTGAAAAAATGTTGAAGCAAGTTGAACATGTGTTAAATCTGGGCAGAGTGACAGAACTGAGCAAATTTCCAATGTTGTGCAGTTAGTGACAACAGATGGTCCTTCAGAGCTGGATATTAAAACCACTGCTTACGAAAATGAAACTCCATAGTTATACAAATTTTAAACGAAGACATCACTTAGAATATTAAATAAGTATTCTTGTAAATTAATTCTTCTCAATATTCAGCATGAATTCTTATATTCACAAAAAAAATTTAGAAAAAAGTACATAGTTCATTGCAACTTCATCAATTGAAGATCACAGGGCTTTATGTTAACAGTTTGAGTCCTCAGCACAATAAAGTCAACATTATATTTGAGATACTATGGGGATATGCATTCAAAGTTTTTCCTCACTCAAGTTTGTTTACACTGAAGGCATTTCCATTTCAGATTTTACATCTAACACAATGTGTCCTATGGTAGAAATTCATACTGCACAACCCCTTTATGACTGCATCCACTCTCAAAAGTGTGCAAACTAGAGAATTATAGGTACATAGAGTCTTATATTATTGTAATATATGTTAAGGAGCAGCTTACAATTATTACACCAGGTTTAATGGCAAATAACATCTCAGCTGCCATATTGATATGTGCACATTGGTTATGCTCAGACCACAGCAAAGCAGAGGTTATAATGAATAGTGACTACGCGTGTTTTTAAAAATTGGGCTACACTTTAATAATTCATGAGAATGGAAATTAAGCAAATCATGCATTTTATCAGGAGCATTCCTTGACAACAGACTCTGCAAAACACTCAGAAGTACCGCAAAATGTTCACTTGGTGGCATATAACTGCTCACAAAGAAAATAATTGTACCAAATTTCATCTAATGCATGGCATTCTTAATTAAGAGATTCACAATTTTTTTTCCCCAGAGTTTACCATCTACCTTGCAATAGTAACCCGAATATAATCCTCATAGATTAAGGAAGCAGCATACGAGGCGTTAGTACATGATGCAAAGTACACCTGACAATATCGGACATGGAGCACTATTATTCATTGTTGATTTCTTTTAAGAAATGCAGCAGTTTCTAAAACAAGCAATGGTACAGGAATATTAAGGAATTGTTTTCATTATGTGATACCAGCAACATGAGCACTTAGTGTCCTGTTTATGAAGGAATGCCCCTTTAAGATATGGAACTAGTTTCTTGTGGATGGAACTATAGTCAATGTGGTGCACAATCCAATACGGCAGCAGAATAAGGGTCCTTGACTCTGATCAGTCATGCTCAAAATGTTCTGCAGCCAAAATGTTTTATAATTTGGAATACAGAGATTGTAATGTGCCAATTATAATACAAAGATCATTAGGGGACCATCTGGCTCCCAGCATCAGGGTTAACCACATAAATAACACTTTCTCCTAGCTGATACAAGGCTAAAGCTGACACATTTAATTCAACGATAACACCCAGTAACTTATTTGCTGTTATTATGCACATTTGAGATATTAAACATGCTGTTCCACACTTTTGCAGGTTAATGTTATCTGCTGAGCGTTTTGAAGCTTTCAATTTAGTCGGGATACATTCCTGTAACGAGTTAGGTGTTTTTAAAAGTTGAGTCCATTCAATTTCTCTACAAGAATTCCACATACCAAAACAAACATTTCTGGCACTTTTGTGATCTCTGGATTTTGAGTGAACTGTAATCTGACAGTTCATGTGGAAAGGCTGTGCCAATTCAACATTCCATACTTCTTGGGTACTTCTGGTTACACAATTGCAATACTTTTCCAGCAAGATGGCCTTTAAAGTTGGCAAAAGAAAATTACACTGGTCATACAATTCCACCTTCAGCCAGCAGTGAAACTGCACGTTTGCATTTAAGTCTCGTTCTCATTGCACACAGAAGACAAACTTCACAGCACAGTATCGGAATTAAAAAGCCAGCATGCTGTTGTCATGGTTTGAAATTGAGCACAAAGGTTGAAGTGGATTCTGGTGGATTTTCACTGAGCCAAAGCCAGAAGGTGGCACATTCAATCCTGAAGAAAATCAGAAAATCACTGTTATGGCTGCAGCTGAAGTAACGCAGTACATGAATGAACACTCACCCCCTCCAGTGGTCAATGTCAGAAAATAAAAATCAGAGACTTTGGAAAGAATATACCGAATTTTAAATCTGAGTTTTTATATCATTAAATTCTGCCTCTCTCAAGGCTAGTAGTGTTCCTTAAAACTATGGACAAAGTTGTTCCATTCTTTAAGAAGGAAAGCACATTTGCTGTGGGCAAAGAGGATGAAGTTTAGCTTAGGACAGACAAGTAGTGTGTTGGAACAGTTATTCTGTTACTATTGTTCCGAAAGAGTGGAGTTTTAAATTAGGCTCAAAGAAGAGAAATTATATGTTGTTTTGTTATTAAATTTTCAAGTGATCCATCTGGGATTCAAACTCCAATGGACATAAGTTTTGTAACAGTTAACAGACGCAAAGCACGACTAACGCAGATTACCTTATAAGAGTAATCAATCAATCAGCTACAACAAATGGCTGAAAGTGTGTGGGTATGTGCGTGAATGAGAGAGAGAAGAAAATAGTCAGATGTTATTACCCTAAATTCTGTGGGAGTAATGTCAATTGCCTACTGTAACTCTAGTGGGACACAGGCTGGATCTTCCAGCAGGTCTAGTAACGGACTCAAAACAGTTGCTTCATTGGGATTTCAGTTGGTGGTTAGGGGAACCCACATGATACGCATCAGCTCATACCTGTAGCAAATAGTCATCATGATTCATTGCACATGACTGAATAAATTAGTGCTTGAAGCACAAGTCAGGATTTTTATTCCAAGACGGCATAGCTTTATTCAAATCATGGGCAAAATCTGCAGATATTTCATTGTGGGTTTCTTTCAAACACAGACTTGGGTTGAATTCTTTAAAATTATATTGAAACAACTATTATTACTAAAATCTTGAAGTTCTCATCTCATTATGGAACACAACTGTCAATTGAGCAGAACAATGAGAAATTCTCCCACTCTGTTTATACCTTTCATATCCAAATCAAAACAACCAGGCGCAACAAGATTCTATGGAGGGGTGTTGGGAAGAATGGAGAAGGGGATGGGAATTAAACTCCTTTTGTCATGCAAAAAGATCTTAATTTTCATGTCTTTATATAAATCCAAGATTTTTCAGTTTGTTTATGAAGAACTTAAAATTGAAAAAAATAAAATCAGGGAAAAAAGAATGCTATTGGAACAATAATGATGGAGGGAGAGAAGAATTATAACAACTATAATTTCTGAATCCTGATAATTAATGCAACCAGTATTGGCCAACAAGTGCTTAACTAGTGCAGAACATTAACTTTGTTGTTTTAGTGGAGTGGAAAATCAAATATATGTTAAAATTTATTTGATAGTTTCTTACCTTTTTATAGCTTAAGTATTTATTTGGATTAGGTTAAGACAGTCACCATTTGGATAGAGTAGAGATGGTGGTAAACAGGAGGCATTACACTTAATGCTAGTCTAATGCAGCTGAAACTGGAGTACAACAGCAAAGTGCAACAAGAAGAGCAAAAACATCCCCGAGGGCTGGGAAATCTGTCAATATTCAGGCAAAAATCAGATAGAGAATATAAAAGTTTAAGAATTTTAAATTGAAAATAAGGAAGCTCAAGATGAAAGCTACACTTATATGGGCAGCTGGAGTAAGTAATTTTATAACTAGATGTGTCAAGATATTAATCTGTGTTTACAGCTGTAAAAACTCAGCAATTCTGCATATTCGATCAATTTTAATCTTTGATTTATGGAGGGGTAGTGATTACGGCACCTAAAAACGAACGAGGCTTAAACTCTTTCACACACAGGTCTGAATGGAAATCCGTTCAGTATTTGGACTAGTGCCGCACAACAGTTCTCTTGAGCAGTTTGGTGACTCCATAGACAAACTGTGAACAGATAGGTAGCTGCTGCTGCTCTGGTCTTTCGCTCCGCCAGGCTCTGTTTCAATATCCACGTGGACTTCTATGTTCTTTCCTTCCCTAAAACAAAAGCAGTATTTAGTAAGTTGCCAAAACCACAATGCATCACAGTATTAGATACACACAACAGAAAAACTAAGAGCAAGTATTAAAAAAATGCTGAAAATCTGAAATTCAAAACAGAAAAATGCTGACAGGAAACATTAGGTTTATCAGCATCTGGAAGATGAATTAAAAAATAAAAAGGGTCAAAACTGATTAAGTGATTCCTGACAAAATGTTTCTTCTCTCTTTTTTGGGCCTAGTTGTATGCTATTGCACATTATCTGCACTCTGTGTTTCCAAAATTAACTCAGTAAGAATTTAGCAACACCAATTTTTAATCCAACCGATTTATTTGATAGTAAAAAAAGCGAGCTTTCGACTCTGTGTCTGTGTCTGTATACATCCATATATTAAGGCATTTTGCATCTTCATAACACAGAGAGGATGTGGTTAGATTTTTTAAAAAGCATTTGTTTTTAGTTCCCCTCTTACCACAGTCTCTTCTCTCCCCTTGCCAACAGGGCCATCTGTTACTTGTTTCAGATTGTCCTCTCACACTTTGCTTACCTTTGTTCCGCCATTTACACATTCTGATCTCTTAATGGCCACTATCAACACCTTTCTTAGTCACCATCACCACCATTTGTATTTCCTTTGTCTTTGACACCTTTGTCAATCACCATTTCACTCTAACAGAATCAATATCATCCTATATTCTATTGTCTTCAGCTCTGATAAAAGTCAGCCAGGCTTGAAATATTGGCTTTATTCTCTTTCCAAAGATGCTGTCAGCCCTGCTAAGATTTTTCAGCATTTTGTTTCAGATTCCTGCATCCACAGTAATTTGCTTTTATATTTGCTTTATGTTGTCTGGGTGAAACAAATAAAAAGGAAAGGGATAAAAAAAACCTTTTTCCATTGTTATTTGGTTGGCAAGGGCGTGACTCAGATTATAATTGCAATTTGCTGAATAGCTTTGTGTTCAATCACAGTTGACATTGCTTTGGACAGGAATGGAACCCCAGCTTAAAAGACTAATTTTCATTCAATGAAAAGTGTCACAGGTCTGCCATTTAGCTTCTACAGTAAGAAGTCTCACAATACCAGGTTAAAGTTTATTTGATAGTAAATGCCACAAGCTCTTGGAACACTGTTCCTTCGTCAGGTGAGTGGAAAGTTCTCATTTAAAGTTTTAGCTTTTATAAAAAGAATGGAAACACTAAATATGAAAAATTGACCACAATATAACACTTCTTCACTATCACTTACCTTCACAAATGTGCACAGATTTTCAGGCCACACAAGATTACAAAATATAACTTATGCTATAATGTTTTCTGTAAATACACAGTATCTGTAAACCAATAGGTTAACTGTGATCAGACAGCACTTTATCTGATACCAAGTGGCCAATATTATCCAATTGAAAATCTATGGATTTCTCCCCAAATCTCCCAGATGATTATCACACAAATGATTCCAAAATCAGCACCCAAAAGACCTGCTTCAGATTTTATTCCAAACAATGTTTCCTCTCAGCTGTTTTCAACAGGGATCCAATTCCAAAATTTCTAAAATTTCCTTTCAATATTCTACTGCATTGAATTGCTAAATGCCCTCAAACTCCCAGATAATCTTCCAGCCACCACCAGAACACTACTGCTTCACAAGCTGTACTAAGATCACCAACTGTAGGATTGTTTCAGATACCTGGCCTCTCTCCGGCCAACTTCACAAAGTCTACACTTTTTAGCTCTAACTTCAGTATCCTTTTTTTCCTTCAATTCAAATCTTCTCGAATTTCCCTTTGCATTTCCTGATTTCAAAAACTAACTGTTCTTTAGATTTTGGGACTTGTTATCTTGCCCATTACATCATTATATTGCTCCTGCTTCTGACAGAACTATGACAGCTGCCTTCTCTCTCATTACTGAGTTCCAGCCAAATGTCAGGGGCCAGTTAAAACTAAACTCAAAAGATCCTTCTAACTTAAAAGTAGCCCTGGCTGTTAACCAACAGTTTCATCTTTCTTTATACTTGCTTACTTTTCACGTCATAATCTCTCTAAACACAATACAGTTTAAAATGAAATCAAAACCTCCACACATGCAAACAGCTTTCTTAAGCATAATCTAAAGTTTTAACCCTTCCTTACACAGAAACACTTAAATTAAGCTCACATCCTATTTCTAATATCCAACAATACAAACATAGGTTGCTTAAAACTACTTCTGTTTCCTGACATTTGGCAGATCTCAAGTCCCACTTATTCAAAATAAAATCGCTTTGAAAATCAGGTTTGCAATTGACAAATCAATTCACACAATTCATATTCAGAATAAAGACATTAAATATAACTCCTGACTCACCAGAAGCTTAAGATTTGGGCAATTTACCAAGTCAATTTATAAAAGCATTTTAAGTGATTGAAGTATATATTTACCTGTTTGAAGAATCCTGTTCTGCACTCAGCATGCTTCCTGCCAATGCTACTGTACTCGCTGATTGGTCATTTTCTAATTTGACACCTGCTCTATCTAGGTTGCTTCCACTTGCACTCAGGCCACTGGTCACTTCTTGCACACTGCTCCCACTGATGCTGTGGTTATGTAGTCTAGGCCGTGGTTCATTAACTGTAGAACATTTAAGGCATTGATACTTAGTAAAGTTGGGGTATTTATAAAATCTAGACGACATTTTCCAAGAAACCGGAACTTTGTAATGATGTCACCCACTAAATGTGCAGCTTACAGCACAAGTTCCTTTTAACATTCTATATAATATTAACATTAAAACATTTAGGACCAGCCAAAAGAAATCATAAAAAGACAGTTATTTTTCAAGCAAAAAAAAACCATTTTCAACATGTATGACAATTATGTCAGAGGCATAAGTACAAAAAGTGTAATGGTCATATGACTGATATTTTAATTCAAGATTAATGAGAAGTCAAATATAAACTGGATGGAAATAATCTAGTGCAAGATAGTACATGACATGAAAGAGCAATTTAGCATGACCAAACCCCCTAATCTGCCATGCTCCAGTCTTAGTTGGTGGGGTTCCCAACTAACCTACATTGGTTTAAAACCTCTTAAGCAGGGATTTAATTATTCCCTGATAATGATGTTGGGTGCTTTTTCAATACGGCACCTGGACATAATGGCGGACCACACTTCATTCAGGCCTGCGCTGCCCCTGAATATGGCATAAAACATTTGATGCATAATTAATAAGATCGGGGCTGGGTGATTTGGTATTTTCTTGCCAGCTGCCACAGCAGGAAACACTCCACATTTCCACTCCTGTTGTGACACTTAGTGAGAATTCCACTCAGCGTCCTTGGAGGAAATTTCTGCCCATTTTGCACTGCATGTTTGAAAAGCAGACTGACAAGTTAGAGGTAGCAATGGAGTCAACAGCATTAATAAAGTAGAACTGTGCGTCATCAATGGAGACCAATGCTATATAGGTGACAATCGTGTGGCAATCACAAATAAGACGATCTGTTTCTTCTCCAAAGGCAACCTTGCCCATGTTATTTCATAAGGTGGAACACTAGGTAGATTATAATTCATTTAAGGGCAATAATAGGCTGAAGCAAGTTGCTTCTGCTTGAGTTAGCAGCAATTATTCATGATAGTACATTTTGTAATCTGTGTGTTAGTTTCAGGGCAAAAACAAAATATATTTCTTCAGAAGCAAATGCCAGAAGTGGCAGGTCTTGCAGAAGGAGACTGACAGCACATAAAATTTAGGATTGTTTTCTTACACTTACTCTGTGGCTGGGTAGGAGGTAGGAAACCATTAAGTTGGGATAAATGGGATGTTTGGCTGTAACGTCTGGATATGGGGGGAGGGAGGATACCCCAAAGATGTGCTGGGGAGTTTCTCTTGGAACTTCCCAGGTAAGCATTTGCACAGCAATTTCCCAGGAGCATTAATTGGACAGTTGAACAATGCTGGAATCCATCCAAAAATGTAATTTAAAATCACTAACTTTAGATGGTTCCAACAGATTTTCACCAGTAGTTACTCCAAAAAAAGTTAAAAGAAAATGCAACCTTTTCTAACTTCTGGATAATCATTGCGAAGCTTCAGGCACCCCTTCCCAACATCTGCAAGGAACAGCCCACACGCATTCCCCCAACGCATAACTGTCATCCTGGATCCAATTTGCACCCCTGAACCAACTCACTTTTGATGTTCAATACCCCTCTCCCTCATGACGTCCAATCTCCACTGTGCCCCCACCCGTGCATCCCACCTGTGATTTCCCTCTTCCCACTACCATCCAAATCTTATCCACTCATATTAGGTACTTACTTTCTCCCTGGTATTTTCAATGGCACCTTCAAACTTACATGGTTTAAGGCAGTTTGTGCCATAAAGAAGG
The DNA here is from genome assembly GCA_024679065.1 of Sphyrna mokarran. Lineage (NCBI taxonomy): Eukaryota > Metazoa > Chordata > Chondrichthyes > Carcharhiniformes > Carcharhinidae > Sphyrna > Sphyrna mokarran. Next base: position 46,560,516 of record JAGIQG010000005.1, read on the forward strand.
TTGTGGGCTTCTTCACTCTGAAATTTCTTAGACTTTGACACTCAGTGACAGTTGCACAGCCTGGATCTCACTCCACTTGAGTCAAAGGTTTGGGTGAGACAGGCACAGAAGGAATTTGGCAGAGGTAAGTGGGCATGGAGTGGCAATTCAATGTCGTTTGCCACTCAGAAGTTATGGCTCAAAATAACATTTAGTTCAGTGAGCAATATATATTCAAGACTTATATTACAATACATACAATATGAAAGGCTGGAGCTTTCAGCTGTTCATCCAGTGGGATCAGAAGATCCCATTGATGGTGCATTCCTGCCCCAGATTTCTCAGCCTTCAGTGGGAAACCCTGTTGACAACAGCGGAACCAGAAGATCCCATCGCTGGCCAATGATGGGCCACTACTCACTGTCGCAAAACATGCGGTGGGTTGCGTGATAAATCCCGTCCTACCTACATTCGCTGAAGCATGATTTTGGCATACAGGGAATTTGTCTACAGTGCAGTACAGTACAATGTCAGCTGTTCTTTTACACTCAAAATCAAACTTTGATGGTGAATAATTAGATCCTGAAAGCATCTTTGAAAAAGAAATGGGGGGAATCAAAAAAAAGTTATTACCCACTTAGATCTGTAAAATGTTTAAAATTTGTATTCCTTCAAAGTGATAGATTTAGGAAGGTGGAAGATTTGGAATATTTGATGCTTCATTTGACAGGTGCAGTTATTTCATGGTCTCCTACAGCTGCATCCAATTCATGCAATAGTTATTTAGTATTTATTATCACTTCAACTGGGAATAAAAAGCAAGTGAATAACACATCAGCAAAAACAAAAGGATTGAAGATAAAAACGCAATGAAAAATCTTGTCTCTGGACAGAGGGGATTGAATGCCATGTTGAGATGATAGGTAGGTTGATATGTGAAAAAAAGATGGTCTTACTGGGTCTGACAAGCTTAAAACCTTTTTTTCCAAACATCAAACATAAATGTGGAATTGGGAGTATTTTTCTTACTGTTTTTCTGTGCAGTCTTTTCTTTTTTTTTTAAGAGCAACACAGCACAGGAAACAGGCCCTTCGGCCCAACGAGCCCACGCCGCCGTCATAACTATATAGTAGCAAATCCATTATCCTATTATATTATTCCTATATAATAATATATATATTATTCCTAATATGGAAAATTCTCACTATAGGGACAATTTGTTTCCCAATCAGCCTAAGAGCGAATTTTTGGGTTGTGGGAGGAAACCGGAGTGCCCGGAGAAAACCCACGCAACCACGGGGAGAACGCGCAAACTCCCGCAGACACCGGCCCAATTCCAAGTGTCTGCACAGCCACATCGATAGTCTCTGAGCTGTCATGGTGCCCTTCAGATGGTCCACATAAAGCACTCATTTACGACATGAGGTACCAGGCAACCCATGAACCAACATCCAAGAGCTGTACCTGCACCACCTGCCGAATGCATGCTCAATGTTGGTCAAGTATGGACCGAATTACCTGTGGAAAAAAGCCGTAGTTAAACAGTCCTAACATATCCCTCTATCTGCATACCGCTCATGTGGCTGTCCAAGAGACCCTTAAACAGCCCCAGCGTGCCTGCTCCCACCACCTTACTCAGCAGTGCATTCCACACCCCCACTACCCTTTGTGTGAAAAACTGCCCTCTAATATTCATCCTATACATAGCCCCCCTCACCCTATGGCCATGACCCCTCGTCCTATCCATTTCTAAAGGCGGAAAAAGTTTACCTCCATTTACTCTATCTATACCCCTTATAATCTTATACACCTCTATGAGATCCCCTCTAAGCCGACGTCTTTCAAGGGAAAACAACCCCAGTCTATCTAATCGTTCCTCATAGGACAGTCCTTCCATACCAGGCAGCATCCTGGTAAACCTCCTCTGCACTCTCTCCAAGGACTCCACATCCTTCCGATAGTACGGCGACCAGAACTGGACACAGTATTCCAAGTGAGGCCTAACCAACGTTCTATACAACCGCAACATCAAACTCCTACTCTTGTATTCTATACCCTTTTCTATGAAAGCTAACATATTATACGCTTTCTTTATCACCTTCTCCACCTGTGAAGACACCTTCAGAGACTTGTGAACCTGCACCCCCAAGTCTCTCTGCGTCTCTATACTCCGAATAGTTTTACCTTTTATCCTATAACTCTCTTCTACATTTTTCCGGCCAAAATGCATCACCTCGCATTTATCCGGATTAAATTCCATTTGCCATCTATCTGCCCAGTCTACCAACCTGTCTAGGTCCTGTTGTATTGCCTGACACTGCTCTTCTGTACCCGCCAATCCAAGCATCTTGGTGTCATCAGCAAATTTGCTGATCTCACCACCTACCCCTACTTCCAAGTCGTTTATGTAGACCACAAATAGAAGAGGACATAGTACTGAGCCTTGTGGCACTCCACTAGTGACAGGCTTCCAGCCGGAAAAAGAGCCTTCCACTACTACCCTCTGTCTCCTCCTCCCGAGCCAGTTCTCGACCCATCTACATACCTGACCCTGTATCCCATGCGCCTCCACCTTCTCTATCAGTCTACCATGAGGAACCTTGTCAAACGCCTTACTGAAATCCATGTAGACGACATCAACAGCCTGTCCTTCATCAACTGTTTTTGTCACTTCTTCAAAAAAATTCCACTAGATTTGTAAGACAAGACTTCCCCTTGACAAAGCCATGCTGCGTATCCCTGATCAGATCGCAGCGCTCCAGATGCTCATACATCCTGTCCCTAAGGATCCTCTCCATTAGATTACCTATAACTGAAGTCAAGCTCACCGGCCTATAGTTCCCTGGGTGATCCCTCTGACCTTTTTTAAACAACGGTACTACGTTTGCTATCCTCCAGTCCTCTGGGACCTCACCTTCGTCCAAGGAAGAGACAAAGATTTGCATCAGAGGCCCAGCCAAGTCTTTCCTCAACTCCCTTAGCAGCCTGGGGTAAATGCCATCAGGCCCTGGAGCTTTATATGTCTTTAAGCTGCCTAACAGCCCCAACACCTCTTTCCTCGCAATCCTTATTTCCCTCAACCGATCCTCAACTTTGTCAACATCAGGCACAGACATCTGTCCAGTCTCCTGCGTGAATACCGACGCAAAGTATTCATTCAGGATCTCCCCCATTCCCTCAGGCTCTAAGCATAGATCCCCTCCACTGTCCCTAAGAGGCCCAATCTTGCCTCTAACCATCCTTTTGCTCCTTACATAGGTGTAAAATGCCTTTGGATTTTCTTTAATCCTACCTGCCAGAGCCACCTCATGGCCCCTTTTTGCCTTTCTAATACCCCTTTTTAGATCCCGGCTACACTCTCTATAAGCTTCCAGCGCTATCTCAGTCCCTAGTTGCCTAGATCTAATGTAAGCCTCTCTCTTTTTCTTGATCAAGTCCTCAACCTCCCTGGTAAGCCAAGGTTCTCTAATCCTACCTTTCCCATCCTTCCTCCTTGCCGGCACATATCTTTCCTGCAGAGAGTTTAGTTTTCCCTTGACAGACTCCCACATGTACCTCGTCGACCTGCCCTCAAAAAGCTTATCCCAGTCGGTATCTTTAAGATCTTGCCTAATCTGGCCGTATCTAGCCCTCCCCCAGTTAAATACCTTTCCTTTTGGGCCAGTCTCGTCCTTTTCCATTAATATCCTAAAGCAGACAGAGTTGTGATCACTATTTGACACCTGCTCTCCTACCTCGACGTCAACCACCTGGCCTGGCTCATTCCCCAGAACCAAATCCAGTATAGCCCCATCTCTAGTCGGGACATCCACATACTGCTCCAAGGACCCTTCCAAAACACACTGTACAAATTCCTCCCCGTCCACTCCTACAGCCCTGGACACACTCCAATCTACTCCAGGAAAATTGAAATCTCCCACTACTACCACCCTATTTTTCCTACACTTATCTAAAATGTCCCTGCATATCCCTTCTTCCACGGCCCGCGGGCTGTTGGGCGGTCTGTAGTAAACACCCAACAGAGTAACCACTCCCCTCCTATTCCTCAACTCCACCCATAGAGACTCAATTCCTAAATCATCCATACCTCCCTCCCTCTGCACTGCTATGATGTTGTCCTTAACTAATAAAGCCACTCCCCGCCTCTCCTCACACCAACTCTGTCATGCCTAAAACACTTATATCCTGGAATATTCAATTGCCAGTCTTGCCCCTCCTTCAACCACGTCTCGGTCACCGCCACCACATCTAAACTCCTCGTGAACATTATTGCCTTCAGTTCATCTGTTTTGCCAGTCACACTCCTCGCATTAAAACACATGCGCTGAAGACCCTCAGCTCTCGGATATTCCTTTCTACTTTCTGGTGTTACCCTATCATCCCTCTCTCTCCCACTCCCAGTTCCCGCTCTCTCCCCACCCTCCCTCCCTATTAGTTTAAACACTCCTGAAACACTCCAGCTAACCTCCCAGCTAAAATATGTGTTCCCCTCCCAGTCAACTGCTCCCTATCCCTCTTGAATAGGTGACCCTTCCTCCTGAAGACTTCCCAATGATCAATGAATATGAAGCCTTCTGCCCTACACCAATCCCTCATCCATGCATTTAGTTGGAGTGTCTCATTTGTTATTACCCAATCGGTCCTGGGCACAGGCAGCAGCCCAGAGAACGCCACCCTGGAGGCCCTACCTTTCAGTTGAGCCCCCAACTCCCTAAACTGCCTACGTAAGTCCCCCCCTGCACTTTCTTCCTACATCTTTCTGTCCTACGTGAACTATTACATTTGCCTTAGACCCTTCTCCCTTCAAAATTCCCTCTACCCTCTCTGATACATCCTGGACCCTTGCTCCAGGGAGGCAGACTACCATCCTGGAGTCTCTCTTTTGCCCACAGAATCTCCTATCGATCCCTTTAACCATCCCATCCCCCACCACTATCTCACTTCCTGCTTTCCCGCTGGTCTCTGTGGCATTCTGTTCCCCCTCACTTGCCCTCTCCATCACAGCCTTTACCCCCCCCTTGGTTTTCTGGGAATCCTCCTTAGAGATGGCCTTTGTGCCTTGATTTTTATTCTTGTTCCTTGTAACTGTACCCAGCCCATCCCTACTACTAGATCCTGGGGTCCCCGCAGGTCTGTCTTCCCTATTCATTGTATCCTCATTTTCCCTCACTAGACACACGTCCTCCAAGTGCAGCTCCAGCTGTCTCAACTTTGCTCGTAAACGTTGCAGTTCTAAACATTTTGCGCATATGTGGGCCTTCAGGAGACGTGATGCCTCCAAGAAGGTCCACATACGGCAGCGTACACAGTGGACATGTTTGGCCAAGTATCGTGGCATTTTGTATACCCCTTTAAAGGTGATTAGGTAGGAAGCACGTTACTCACGGTGTCCAAGCCTGCGCTCGCCCAAGTCCAGTGAGCTTAAGCCCTTGTTGCTCTCACTCTAATTCCCGTCTCACTCCACTGCCCGCTGTCTTACCTTGGCCTTCCTTTTATACTCCCGTGCTTCCTTCCCTGCAGCCCCCCGCGCCTATCTCCCGCTACGGAGCGCCGAAATAAACACTCTACCAAATAAAGTACAAGACAGAAATTGCAAGTCAGGAATCTCTCCAGCCACTCTCCAAAAACTCTGCTCCGGAGTTTTCTATTCATTGATATTCTATCATTAGCAATGCAGTTTTAAAAAACATCTTATGATATTATTTATGATGATGATAGATTTTTAAAATTTATTTATTAGTGTCACAAGTAGGCTTACATTAACACTGTGATGAAGTTACTATGAAAGTCGGCACTTGCTCAGGTACTCTGAGGGAGAATTTAGCACGGCCAATGCACCTAACCAGCATGTTTTTTGGACTGTGGGAGGAAAGAAACCCACGCAGACACAAGGAGAACTGGCAGACTCCGCACAGACAGTGCCCCAGCTGGGAATCAGACGCAGGTCTCTAATGCTGTGAGGCAGCAGTGCTAACCCAAGGGGTGAGGATTTCTACTCGATAGTTTTCTAGCCATCTTTAAAGCTTAAATGCATTCATTACCAAGGGAGTTAAATGTTTGCAATTTACCTAGAATAAGATCAATTGCACAGTTTTTCTGAAACCTTAGCCACACCTACCAGAGGCAGCATCTTCATCTATTTCAATCTTTACTCCTTTCCCATTTCCAGTTGTAACTCCACACCAATCGCTGCGACACAGCGACACTGGGACAACACCGTAAACATATGCAAGCATTATAGGCACACCTATACCTTAAACACAAAAAAATTAAAATGTTTTGCTGGAGAGAACAACTGCAACACAGAACTGTGTTAACTATGATATACAAGAATTGAAGCATTATTTAAATAAAGTAGGGAGAAACCTTACACTGCTGTTACTTGTGATTGAATTGGAAGTATGGTAACCCGAAGAAATTTTATTCTCATGTATCACCAAGTGCACAAGATTAGGACCCACATAAAATTGTTCCCCATTTTAAAGAGAGCAAAAAAAAACCCATCTCCCACCATCTGCCATTTTATCTAGTGAAAGAATCCAATTCAATATTCTCGTCCTGAAGTTTAACCTTACCGACTGTCACTGCAGCTAACACAGGGGACACAATAATGGATAGAACCACTCCTCCAGCTACAGCAAGTCTCCGTTTATGTTTTGATATCTTATTACTTTCACAACGGCTGTAAATCTAAAAAGGCACAAGAATGAACTTCAGTTATATTAGTTCTAAATTATTTTTAAAACCACATTGTTTCAAATTGGAGCAAAGTAGCACATACCAATAATTACAAATCCCTTCTTAGATCAGAGTGGTAACACCTGTTTAAAAGGACATATCAGGGATCCTGGATTATTTTTGGTGAAATGTAGATTACTACAATCTAGAGCATTATAAGCACATCAGAAACTAGCTGGCAGTGCTACACGGAAGGTAAAAGAAACTATTACCACTGAGAAAATCAGAAAAGAAGTATTTGTGTTTACTTAGTGCCATTCACGACTTCATTTATAGCACAGGTCACAATTTTTTTGAACTATTCTTGAGATTTTCTCAAAGGCTCCTTTTTCATTTTCAGGGCACCTTTCTCACTCTCACTAACTCCTCTCTTAGATGGTGCAATCTCACACTGTACCATTAGCTTCTGTATTTGCGTTGAATTCTTTTTTAAAGTTTCCTTAAAGTAACAAAATATCAAAGACTTAAATCACTCATACTGTTTCCAAAATCAAAATTCTAACCACTTGGCACAAGATAGCTCGTTGGGAATGAGTCTTACATCTACAACTCTCAGAAAAAATTTACTGAAAGCAATTAGCACTCTCCAGCCTTCTTCAGTTCAATTGGGCCCATTTCTATTTTCTTTTCCCCCAACAGTTCTGTTTGAAGTGTTGCAAACACATCAGGATACTAACTTCCAAAGATCTAACAATGCAACAAGGGGCATACACACAAATTAATTCAAGATAGCCATCAGATAATAAATGGTTTAATTTAGATATACTTCACAATAATTTCTTGATCCTCAGCCCCCCAAACTAATACACCTCCCCAAATGATAATTCATACCTTTAGTGTGAGGTGAATTAGAACCCCATTGTGCAGAAGTACTAGGAGATGTTAAGGATTTAGAGAAGAATAAGGCTTGTAGAAAGGAGCTTAAAAAGCAAATTAGGAGAGCCAGAAAGGGTCATGAGAAGGCCTTGACGGATAAGATTAAGGAGAATTCCAAGGCGTTCTTCAAAGACGTGAAGGGTAAAAGGTTGAGAAGTAAAAGGATTGGATCTTTAAAAGGTGAAGGGGGAAGTTTGTGTGGAACCGAAAGAAATGACAGAGGTGCTTAATGAGTACTTTGCCTCAGTATTCACGGTGGAAAGTGATCTAGGAGGTTGTACTGCAAGTTTGCAGCAGACTGTAAAGATTGAGTATGTGGACATTAAGAAAGAGGATGTGTTGGAACTTTTAAGTTCTATCAAGATAGATAAGTCACTGGGACCAGATGGGATGTACCCCAGGTTACTGTGGGAGGTGAGGGAAGTGATTGCAGAGCCTCTGGCGATGATCTTCGCGTCGTCAATGGAGATGGGAGAGGTTCTGCAGGACTGGAGGATTGCGGATATGGTTCCTATTTTCAAGAAAGGGAACTTGGATAGCCCGGGAAATTACTGACCAGTGAGTCTTACCTCAGTGATTGGTAAGTTGATGGAGGGAATCCTTTGGGACAGGATTTATGGGCATTTAGAGAAGTTTAGCTTGATCATGCCTTACAAGCCCACTGGAGTCCTCTGAAAATATAACTGAACACATTGACAAAGGAAGTGCTATGGATGTGGTTTACATGGACTTCAGCAAGGCGTTTGATAAGGTCCCCTATGCAAGACTTCTTGAGAAGGTGAGAGGGCATGGGATCCAAGGGGCTTTGGCCTTGTGGACCTGGAACTGGCTTGCCTGCAGAAGGCAGAAAGTGATTATGGATGAGTCTTTTTCTGCATGGAGATCGGTCACCAGGGGAGTGCCCCAGGGATCTGTTCTAGGACCCTTGCTGTTTGTCATTTTCATAAATGACCTGGATGAGGAAGTGGAAGGATGGGTTAGTAAGTTTGCCAACGATAGGAAGGTTGGTGGTGTTGTGGATAGTCTGGAGAGATGTCAGAAGTTGCAGCAAGACATAGATAGGATGCAAGAATGGGCAGAGAAGTGGCAGATGGACTTCAACACAGATAAACGTGTAGTGGTCCATTTTGGCAGGACCAATGGGATGAAGGAGTACAATATCAAGGATAGGAGTCTTAGCAGTGTTGAGGAGCAAAAGGATCTCCTCAACAGGGTCCGGGTCCATAGGACTCAAGTCGGCCTCGCAGGTGGACGATGTGATCAAGAAGAATCCTTCATTAATTGAGGGATTGAGTTTAGGAGTCAGGACATAAAGCTGCAACTTTATAAGACCCTTGTCAAACCCTACTTGGAGTACTGCGTGCAGTTTTGGTTGCCTCACTATAGGAAGGATGTGGAAGCTATTGAGAGGGTGCAGAGGAGATTTACAAGGATGTTGCCTGGATTGGGAGGCATGCCCTATGAAGATAGGTTGAGAGAGCTAGGTCTCTTCTCTCTGGAGAATCAAAGATTGATATAAACCTCTATCAGGTTGCCTAAGATGTTGAGAGGAATAGATAGGGTGGATTCTCGCAGGCTATTTCCCAGAGCTGAAATAGTCGCTACGAGAGGACCCAGGTTTAAGGTGCTGGGCAGCAAGTACAGAAGGGATGTTAGGGGTAAGTTTTTCACTCAGAGGGTGGTGAGTGAATGGAATTGGCTGCCGTCAGTGGTGGTGGAGGTGAACTCGCTGGGGACTTTTAAAAGAGTTCCGAATGAGTACATGGGATTTAATGGAATTGAGAGTTACAGATAATTCTATGGCTTAGTAGGTAAGGGTACGATTGACGCAACTTGTGGGCCGAAGAGCCTATTTGTGTTGTAGTGTTCTATGTTCAGTATACTTGTTACATGGAAGACACACAACACTTGAGAGATTGTTAACTCTAACTGTAATCTCCTAATGCCATACTTTTTTTTTATAATGGACAATGAAAGTCTGTACAAAAAAGGAACAGACAACTTTCTGATCAAGTGTTCGAGATCGTTAAGGGGGAGGGGAACCAGCTCCAAATCGTGGTTCACGTAGGTACCCATGACATAGGTAGGAAAAGGGATGAGAATATAAAACAGAAATGCAGGGAGTTAGGTTGTAAGCTTAGGGCTAAAACAAATAGAGTGGTTATCTCTGCTTTGTTACCTGTGCCATGGGATAGCGTGGAAAAAAATAGAGAGAGAGAACATTTGAACTCGTGGCTAAAGGGATGGTGCAGGAGGGAAGGGTTCAGATACTTGGACAATTGGGGCTCATTCTGGGGTAGGTGGGACCTCTACAAGAGGGATGGTCTGCACCTGAACCAGAGAGATACTAATATCTTGGGAGGAATATTTGCCAATGGTATTGGGGGGGGGGGGGGGGGGCGGACGAGGACGTTTAAACTGATTCAGAGGGGGATTGGGAATCTGAATTGTAGCTCCAATGTATAGGAAGGTAAGAATAGGGAGGTCATGGATAAGGTTTCTAGGTCACAGCAGCGTACTGGCAGGCAGGAGAGTGGTTTGAAGTGTGTATACGTTAATGTGAGGAGCATATGCAATAAGGTGGATGAACTTGCAGCCTGAATTGCTGCCTGGGACTTTGATGTTGTAGCCATTTCAGAGACATGGATAGAACAGGGACAGGAATGGTTGTTGCAGATTCCAGGGTTCAGATGTTTCAATCAGAGCAGAGAAGGTGGTAGGAGAGGGGGAGGCGTGGCATTGCTAGTCAAGGACTGTATTTCGGTGGCAGAAAGGACGTTTGATGTGGATCTGTCTATTGAGGTAGAATGGGCTGAGATTTGAAACAGGAAAGGAGAGGTCACCCTGTTGGGAGTTTTTTTATAGGCCTCCAAAAAGTTCCAGAGAGGTAGAGGAAAGGAGTGCAAAGATGCAAAGATGATCCTGGATAGGAGCGAAAGTAACAGGGTAGTTGTTATGGGGGACTTAACTTTACAAATATTGATTGGAAAAGCTATAGTTCAAGCACATTAGAGGGTTCAGTTTTTGTCCAATGTGTGCAGGAAGGTTTCATGACACAATATGTAGATAGGCCAACAAGAGATGAGGCTACCTTGGATTTGGTACTGGGTAATGAACAGACCAGAACAATGTTGGATGTAGGTGAGCACTTTGATGATAATGACCACAATTCGGTTACGTTTACCTTAGTGATGGAAAGGGATAGGCATATATCGAAGGGCAGAAGTTATAGCTGGAGGAAAGTAATTATGAGGCTAGTAGGCGAGATTTAGGATACATAGGTTGGAGTAGGAAACTGCAGGGGCTGGGAAAATTTGAAATGTGAAACTTATTCAAGGAGCAGCTATTGCGAGTCCTTGATAAATATGTACCTATCAGGCAGGGAGGAAGTGGTCGAGCAAGGGAACCGTGGTGTACTAAGGAAGTTGAATCTCTGGTCAAGAGGAAGGAGGAGGCTTACGTAAAGATGAGACATGAAGGCTCAGTTAGGGCGCTGTAAAGTTATAAGTTAGCCAGGAGGGAGCTAAAGAGAGAGAGTTAAGAAGAGGACATGAGAAGACTTTGGCCGATAGGATTAAGGAGAAGCCTAAAGCTTTCTATAGGTATGTCAAGAAAGAAAGATTGGTTAGGGCAAGATTAGGACCAGTCAGAATCTGCAGTGGGAAGTTGTGTGTGAAACATGAAGAGATAGGAGAGGCACTGAATAAGTATTTCTCATCAGTATTCACACAAGAAAAAGTCAGTGTAGTCGAGGAGAAAACTGAGATAGAGTTGTAGACTAGACGGGATTGAGGTACAAAAGGAGGAGGTGTTAGCAATTCTTGAGAGTGTGAAAAATAGACAAGTCCCCTGAGCCAGGTGGGATTTACCCTAGGATTCTCTGGGAGGCTAGGGAATAGATTGCAGAGCCTTTGGCTTTGATCTTCGTGTTGTCATTAGCTATAGGTGTAGTGCCGGAAGACTGGCTTTTAGCCAATGTTGTCCCCTTGTTCAAGAAGGGGAATAGAGACCATCCTGGGAATTATAGACTGGTGAGCCTTACTTCTGTGTGGGCAAAATTTTGTAAAGAATTATAAGGGATAGGATTTATAATCATCTAGAGAGAAATAAATTGATAGGGATAGTCAACATGGTTTTATGAAAGGTAGGCCCTGCCTCATAAACCTTAGAGTTTTTTTGAAAAGGTGACTAAAGAGGTGGATAAGGATAAGGCAGTTGACATGGTATATATGGATTTTAGTAAAGTGTTTGATAAGGTTCCCCATGGTAGGCTACTGCAGAAAATGCAGATGCATGGGATTGGGGGAGATTTAGCAATTTGGATTAGGAATTGGCTAGCTGATAGAAGACAGAGGGTGGTGATTGATGGGAAATATTCAACATGGAGTTCAGTTACAAGTGGTGTACCTCAGGGATCTGTTTTGGGGCCACTGCTGTTTGTCATTTTTATAAATGACCTAGATGAGGGTGTAGAAGGATGGGTTAGTAAATTTGCTGATGAGAGCAAAGTTGGAGGAGTTGTGGACAGTGAGGATGGACGTTACAGTTTGCAGAGGGACATAGATAAGCTGCAGAGCTGGGCTAAGAGGTGGCAAATGGAGTTTAATGCGGAAAAGTGTGAGATGATTCATTTTGGTAAGAGTAACAGGAGTACAGGATATAGGGCTAATGGTAGGACTCTTAATAGTATCGACGAGCACAGAGATCTCGGTGAACATGTGCATAGCTCCCTGAAAGTTGGCACCCAGGTTGATAAGGTTAAGGCAGCGTACGATATGTTAGCTTTTATTAGTAGAGGGATTGAATTTCGGAGCCGTGAGGTCATGTTGCAACCGTACAAAACTCTGGTGCGGCCACACTTGGTGTATTGCGTACAGTTTTGGTTGCTGCATTATAACAAAGATGTGGAGGCGTTGGAAAGGATGCAGAGGTGGTTTACCAGGATGTTGCCTAATATGGTGACAAGGTCTTATGAGGAAAGGCTAAGGGACTTGAGGTTATTTTCATTAGAGAAAAGAAGGTTAAGAGGTGATCTAATTGAGGCATACAAGATGATCAGAGGGTTAGATAGGGTGGACAGCGAGAGCCTTTTTCCTCGGATGGTGATGGCATAGCTTTAAATTAAGGGGTGGTAGTTATAGGACGGAAGTCAGAGGTAAGTTCTTTACTCAGAAAGTAGTAAGGGCGTGGAACGCCCTACCTGCAGCAGTTGTGAACTCGCCAACTTTAAGGATGTTCAAATGGTCAGTGGATAGGCATATGAATAACATTGGAATAGTTTAAGTTAGAAGGTCATTAGATTGGTTCCACTGTTTGGTGGAACATTGAGGGCCGAAGGGCCTGTACTGCGCTGTAATGTTCTATGTTCTACAACTGGCGATATGAAGTATCCTTAATAAATTTCCCCAGGCTAACAGACAAGATAAAGCTATATTCCCAAATCAGTGGAAAAAGGACAGGGGCAGACTGAAGGTACAACGAACACAGGGCAAATCACATTTTTAAATCAAAAGATTACATGCAAATCCCAAGTAAATAATTCCAAATATTATACAGGGGAAAAACAGGAAATTTTTTTAAGGGCAAGATTTATAAAACATAGAACAGTACAGGCACTTTATCCTTTGATGTTGTGCCCATCTATGTTCGAACCCACAATCAAGCTATCCCACTTCCTATCATACAGGACATTTTAGTGCCATTAGAGCAGGGAATGAGAACAAAACTAACAGACATTTCATACAACATGGGTTTCACTCCTTGGAAATGATGGGGCTTGAAACTGGATATCAAAGGCAAATTTAGCAACATCGTTATCAAATGGTCGAATCAAGTTATAGCAAGACAGTTTTCATCCAAATTTAAAACTGAAAACATCCATAACAATTACCTGCCTCACAGGATTCTTAATCCCGATGGATACGTTAATATGAGCCGATTAGCTTTGAACACCAACAGTTAGCTCAATTGCTAATTTTTATCATCTAGTTTTTATCATCAACAGTAGAAGAAAAGGGAATAAAGAGCTGGGTAAAAGGAAATCAAATATCATTCCAACAGATAACCAAATCTGCATCAAACTCTCGAAGGCAGCATTTAGTGCATTTCTGTCGTCATCTATAAGGATGACTCAAAAGGTTGTGAATTTAGCTCAGTCCATCTCACAAACCAGCCTCCCATCTATTGACTCCATCTACAATTCCCACTTGTCTTGTGGGAATAACATAGCCAGTATAATCAAGGATCCCATGCACCCTGGACTTTCTCTATTCTACCTTCTTCTGTTGGGAAAAAGGTACAAGTGTTTGAGACTGTATACCAACCAATTCAAAAATAGCTGCTTTCCTGCTACCATCAGAATTGTGAATGAATCTACCTTATATTAAGTTAATCTTTCTCCACACCCTAGCTATAACTGTAACACTACATTCTGCATGTTCTCCTTTCCTTCTCTATGTATGATATGCTTTGTCAATATAGCATGCAACAAAATACTTCTCCCGTGTGACAATAATGAATCAAATCAAAAAAATGTATTAAAGGTCCTTCTGGAGAAAATAATCTGAGATTCAGTCACCTACATGGAATACACAAACACAGGACAATCACTGCACTGGATGTGGTGTATGCCCTGCAAAAGCAGAGATGAACACCATACAGATTCAGCAGCTGTAAAAAAAAAATTATTTATTAACATAGCTTATCCAACCCCAACAGTAAACTCCAAATACAAACTCTACCCGATACTGTTTTATTGAAGTCTAACAGCAGAAGCTTTCTGACATCCATTTAAAAAAGTTTTTGATAAGGTACTACATCAAAGGTTACTTCACGAAATAAGAACTTTGAATCGGGGGGCATTATATTACCATTAGCTAACCGTTATTTATTAGGAAACAGAGTAGGGATAAATAGGTCTTTTTTGGGTTGGCAAGCAGTAACTAGTGAATGCCATGGGGATCAGTGCTGGGGCCTCAACTATTTATCATCTGCTTCAAGAATTTGGATGAAGGGACAGAAAGTATGGCAGTTAAGCTTGCCGATGACAAAGATAAAATGGAAAATAAGTTGTCAAGACAAGATAAAAAACATACAAAGGGGTTTATTACATGGTCAAGAAAATGGGCAAATATTTTGCAGATGGAGGTATAAGTTGAGAAAATATTTTGGCAAGAAGAATAAAAAAGCAGTGCATAGTTTCAACTGAAAGACATTGCAGAATTCCATGGTACAGAAGAATGTATGTACCCTTGAACACAAAGTTAGTACATAATTACAGGAAGACATGTGGAATGTTGGTGTTTATTGCAAGGGGAATAGAGTATCAGAGTAGAAGAGTGTTGCTACAACTGTACAGGGCTTTTGCAAGACTGAGTCAGGAGTACTGTATATAGTTTTTATATCCTTTCATTAGGATACAATTGCATTAGAAACAGTTCAGGGAAAGTTCATTTGACTGATTCTTGGGATGAACAGGTTAATTTATGAGGAGCAGTTGAGCATGTTGAGTCTATATCCGTTAGAGTTTAGAAGAGTGCGAGGTGATCTTACTGAAACTTAGAAGATCCTGATGGCATGTTTCCCTTGGAAGGGAGTCTAGAACTAAGGTACACAGTTTAAAAATTAAGAGTTTGCCATTTAAGACCTAGAGGAGAATTTTTCTGAGTGAAGGCAAAGCTGTTGAATTTATTCAAGGTCGAGTTAGATTTTTGCTCAAAAAGGGAAGCCAAGCATTATGGGGGCCAGAGATGAAAGTGGAGCTGAGCCTGCAATCAGGTCAGCTACGATCTTATTGAATAGTGCAGCAGGCACAAGGCACTGAACGTATGGCTTCCTCAAATAATAATTGATGGCAACAGCATGACCAGCCAGAATAACAGCTCCAACTTGTCCAGTCTCATGTTTTCTCTCTCCGGCCTGCCTTTGCTGCTCTTCCAATTGTGGATTCTGTAACTTGAGGAGCATGTGCTGGGAGGAGCTGGAGCAGTGAACTCCTTCATGCATTAAAAGGGCCTGGCATTGTTTTGGGAAGCCCCACAGGAGTTCCCGACATCTTCCCTTGCTGATACAGAACATAGAACTTTACAGCGCAGTACAAACTCTTTGGCCCTTGATGTTACGCTGACCAATGTAACCAATTTTATGACTCTCTATCCTAAACTATTCCAATGTTATCCATTTGCCGATCCACTGCCCATTTGAACGCCCTTAAACTTGATGAGTCCACAACTGCCGCAGGCAGGGCATTCCACTTACTACCCTCGAGTAAAGAACCCACCTCTAGCATCTGTCCTATAACTACTACCCCTTAATTTAAAGCTATGTCTCCTCGTGTTATCCATCTCCATCTGAGGAAAAAGGCTCTCACTATCCACCCTATCTAATCCTCTGATCCTCATCGTGTATGTCTCACCTCTTAGCCTTCTTCTCTCTAATGAAAATAACTTCAAGTCCCTTAGCCTTTCTTCATAAGACCTACCTCCTTGTGCATTCTGCCTGCACTCACTTGTTTGGAATTCATGGCTGATCCCTCCTGCAGGTCCTATTCTAATAGGTCAATGCTCATGTGGTGCAGCTGGGTATTGGATAGCTAGTGACCTTTGACTGGCTAGCAGGTTTCAAGGGCGTGATTTCCCTCCTTCTGGGGTCTTAGTCAAGTGGGAGGCCCGTGCTATCCAGATAAATCCAAAGAGGAGCAACACGGGCCTCCTGTCTGTTCTCAACACTGGGCAAAGCTCTCATCACACTCATTAAATTCTATCCATTTCTAATTCCTCCCAACTGCAGGAGCTTCAAGTTCATAGCAAAATACAACACTGTCATCCCACAGTGCCACCAAAATAAGAGAAAGGCATTCTATTAAAATCTTACAGAAATTTGCCATAATGAAGGCTTTTTTTTTTTTAAAATTGCATGTTTTCTTACCTTTCGACCTACATAGATAGGGAGCCCAACCATCATAACTGGAACAGCAATGCCAGCAATCAACGTAATTCCAATTGGAGCACCAACCAACATGCCCACTTGCCAGAGAATTTTCTTCTTCCGGCTCCAGGGTTTCTTGCCCCAGAAAGTGCAGCCAGAGGGACTGTAAACATCAAAAAACAAATACAGTAAATGTTGGATCATGTCCCTTTGGGAACAAAAGCTTGAGATTTCCACAAGTCACAAATGCAGGAAGTAGATATATTAGCAAACACAGTTAAAAGTGAATGAAGTGGTACACAAACTACAATGGCATTGAAGTTTATCATCTGAAATTGCACCTTAGAACTCATTAGCATGTTGCCGAGCAAGTCCGCAAGGTGGTTGGGACTTAGCCCTTCAGCCTCACATAGACATGGTTATCCTGAGTACCACAGATTTGGTGTTTGCTGCATTAGGAGCAGTTCAATGTCAGAAAAGGGCTTCAAACAGGTGTTTGCGCATTTTTCTTTGGCAAAGGGCAAAATATCAGTTTCAGAGGCATGGGGATGGCGACCCATGCAACTGTGCAACACACTGAAGCTTAGTTGCACACATTGCGTGCAGCCACATGTGCTCCACGACTGTATGGCTGTTCTGTAGTTCAGGGCTCTACAAATGCTGCAAAATTACTTCTCTCAAGAGCATTATAATTGCTTCCATTGTGCGGCTTTTTACTTGCGAGATGATTGAATGTGGAGTTTATAGTAGCATTCAGAACATTTCCCTCTGCAAACTAAATGGACTGAGAATAGCAAATAATATAGAAAATATGGCTTAGTTGGTGTTTGCTATGATTTAGGCTAAACATGGTTTAATTGTGAACCATCTTAAACAAATCTTGGAATCCTCAAACCTTCTCATTTACTTCATATTTTACACTTTTTCCTTCTCCTATTTAGAATCACTTGCTAAACAGACATCTTGGTATCTGCACAGCAAGGCACCATGGTGGCTACTGGATGGCAGAAAATATGTTGATATTACTAAAATTTATTTCAGCTAAATCACCCGAATTAATTTATGTCTAGTTTTCATCAGGAAGTGATTATCATTATTTGCCTCAATGGAAACATCAGTGATTGACAGTTTGTTTAATAGCTGCTCTACTCTTAATTTAAAAAGCTCAGTGACTTTAGACAAGTTATTCTCCGTTTGAAATTGTTATGTATTTTTTTCTCCGGACAGGAAACAAAAGTGCTAATTGATGCTAACCTGAGCCTGGTCTAGTTTTTTTTTGTGTAAGCCAATTTATTTATATGTTAAAAACAGGTGGCACAATGGCACAGAGATTAGAATTGCCGTCTCACAGCACCAAAGAGCTGGGTTAGATTCCAACCTTGGGTGACTGTGCAGTCTGCACGTTCTCTGTGTCTGCGTGGGTTTCCTCTATCCAAAGATATGCAGGTTAGGTGGACTGGCTATGCTAAATTGCCCCTTGGTGTCCAAAGACGTGTAGGTTAGGTGGATTAGCCATGGCATATGTACAAGGTTACAAGGAGATGGATAGGCCAAGATACTTCCTTGGAGACTCGGTACAGACTCGGTGGGCTGAATGACCTCCTTCTGCACTGTAGGGATTCCATGGTTCTATTTTTATAGATATGAAAATTGGACAGGATATAAATTAAGGGTGCCAAATAAAACTTAGGCTAGTTTTTTTTTTCCTTTGAGTATGATCAAACTGTGGAGGCAACTACCAGCAGTTTATTGAACACTGTTGTCTTTTATTTTAGAAGGCTAGATACATCCCTAATGGAAGAGGGTACTGGTCTTTGTTATGGGGTATCAGAATTGAAACAAAGTTGGACTAAATAGATTTCTCATGTACAAAACATTGTCACTGTGTATATAGTTTACTGCATTTATCAGAAACCCCGAATCAAAGAAAAGGAGGATAGATTTCACTGAGGAAGGACAATTAAAACAGTTGGTGCTTTAATAAGAAATTACAAAGCATTAGAAGACGTGAGGAAATCCAATTTCAATGTTTAGATCACTTTCTGAAAAGCTTTTAGCCCAATGCTTCAAAGAGGATCAAAACTATACAAGTAGATGGGCAAATCTTGGAGAAAGAACTCCAATCCTTGATAAAATCCAGTGTCTATTTTAGGATAGCTGAGATTAAGAAATCAGAAGTATATTATCCAACACCATTCGTTTCATTTGACTTCCACACATCAATACAATGATGGTTATTACCATAAGAGAGAAAATGGGTGTGCCTGGTCTAAACATGTTTGAAAGAATTCCAGCATTTCTTTTCACGGGCAATATTTTGTGAGCAGTCTAAGTTACATATTTTACGTGCTCAACCCATCATTGCTTGAACAATGGGTTAAATTGGTGGATGATCTCAATTTTTTATACTTTGCACTGTTCATCAGGGGCTCTTGAATATTATTTGATCGAAGGATATAACGAGTTTCTTTGCCAACTGTTGATTTATCTAGATTTAGATGGTTACTAACTTATTTCTGGACACATACTGCACCGAGAATGGCGGTCATTTGGTCCTTCATACTTTTATTCAAAAAAATAAAAGAGACACATTAAAATAATTCTCCTTCAAGGATTTAAAATTTTTAGACTTGAAACAAAAGGCTTTCTTTGGCTCACATGCAAGATTTGGACCAGATCGACAGGTGCATTTGAATTTTTTTAGAAAAAGGGAAATGCCTTCAAATTTGTCAGGTATAATTCCAGATTATACCAAAATAGCACTTAGAATCATTGGAAAAAAAACGACTCATGAAACATACATCTTTTTACCAAAGACATTTTGTCAATATAAACTTGGCAATATAGACATTCGGATTCTTATAATTACCACATGTCGTGAGACTGGCCTTATAAGTGACCTTGTAGGGTCCAAGTTAATGCGCATCATGCAAGCTTGATGTTGAAATAGGATGCATTAAGGGTAACCTGTGGAATCATGGCTACCCTGATCAAATTACTGTGTGCCTCTTATCATGTAGAATAGGCCTATCACTACCATTTTCAGCCCTAAGAAGCACCCAGTCTACTTTGGATTATCCTGAAGGATAAGGTATTTCAAAAGTTTGAACAGCAGATGCAGTACAGCAGAACAGTATTCCCCCAGCAAGAAGATGTAGTCAAGTCAAAAAAACATTCCGCTGATCAAATGTGGTACATTAATTTTAGTGTCAATGTGATGCTAGATACATAGGACATAGGTCCTAAAGACTGGCAGATCATATCAAACAGCATGTCCCTTTTGCTGTTCACAATGATCAAGGTACAGACCGTATCTGCCCAATCACATCATGCTTGCAAAACTTAAAACAGTGTCCAATATTAGATGTGATTCTATGACTGAATGACATTTACTAAATAATCCTCAAAGTGCTAAAAACTACACTGGCAACAAATTTAAAGCTATCAGTTAGACTCACAGTGTAGTGCATATGCATATACTGGAAATTACATGTATTAATATATAAAGCCCTGTTTTTTGCAGACTGAAATAACATACGTGCATTGTACCTATTTCAGCTAAACAAAATAAATGATAGCCAATGATTCATTTCTCAGGGTAAAGCCTTGACCACAATCAAGTTTCCTGGTTTGGATTTTCAAAAACGTTTGGCAGTTAACTATGTCATTCTGGTCCAATCACACCTATAAAACAGAGTTCACTTGCCAACCAATCAGCACACACTTTTCATACAGTATAAAAGTTGTTGTCGCCACAGACATTAATATCCTTGTGATTACCCTGATAAGTTCAGGACAAAAAGCTTTGACAAAACGTGTTTTTGCAGCGAAATTCAGGTTTTGTACCAGCAAATGACTACTGGCATAATGGTATTATAATTGGGTTGAAGAGACACAATCTGCTATCAAAGTTTCACATTTCTAACTAGCAAAATCACGAGAGAGGGTATGACTACAGTCAAACTATGGTCAGAAAAACTGCATCCAATGTGCTTGCTTAATTGTTCTGTTCACTGTAGTGCTTTTGGTGTTTGCTAAACACCTACAGAGGGTTAAAACCCACACTTGTCAGTTGTTCAGCAATATTCTCCTGGCAGGTAAATGAGGGCTATCTGGAGTCAAACTGGTCCAACAAACCTGCCAACAGAAACTTGAATTGACAACAAGGTAGACCAGATAGCCAGCTATTTGAATGTGTATTCCAGCAATGTTGACTGACAATTAACAGGTCATTGGTTAGCTGTTATCACAGGGCCAAAGGGCCAGGGTTGATTCTGGCCATCCGTGTGGAGTTTACACATTCTCCCCATGTTTGTGTGCGTTTCCTCTAGGTGCTCCAGTTTCCTCCCATAGTTCAAATATGTGGGGGGAGCGGGGGTTAGGTTGATTGGCCATTCTAAGTTGCCCTTAGTGTTAGGGATAAGCAAGGTAAATATTGGGATTATGGGGATAGGGCCGAGGTGGGATTGTCATTAGTGCAGGTTTGATAGGCCAAATAGTCTCCTTCTATGCTGTAGGGATTTGATGATTATTCAACTGATTTCCAGGTAACAGAGCCCTAAAGAGTAGGATGGTTCTATTCCGCATGGATAAACTACATAATTTTATTTATTTATAAATCCGGCACATTCTTGGGCACACTTGGAAGTCATGAAACAACCTATTAATCTCTGTGTATAGGCAAATGAGAGCTGATCCCATGGAAACAGACTGAATGCACACATTTCAGCAGATAAACAAAATATACCTTTATTGATTTAACTATGACTGGTGAAAAGGAAGACAAAGAGAAAAAGAAAGGTGGGGGGAGGGGGGAAGGGTGGGGGAGAGAGAGAGGGCAAGAGAGAGAGAGAGAGAGAGAGAGAGAGAGAGAGAGAGAGAGTGCAGAGAGAGAAAGCATGATGGGTCTGAGCCAGCTGGGGGCAGAGACTCAAGCAAAATGGAGGCCGAACTGATCAACACAGAAAAGGAAGGAAGGGTGGCAGAGGTGATATGTTGGGGTTGGGAGGCACAGAAAGAAATGAGAGTGAGAGAAAGATACAACTGAGACAAAAAAAGAGATCAAAGCAGTATAATTACATAAGTTAGTGAAAATATGAATGCATTTCTGATATAGTGTGCACAAATTAGTTCACTTTACTGATTGGAATTCTCACCTAAACTCAATTTGGAAAATAATGACAATACATTGGTGATCACCCAGTTTGCTTGATACATTTGCGAGTGTCCCAGCAGTAGCATGTGTAGGATTTGCCCTCACATTCAATCCAATTCTCTTGTAAAATCTTATTCACCGATTCTCTAAACATACCAACTTTACTTCAAGTACAAAGTACCCCACCCAAAGCCCAGTGTGGGAACTAGATAAGCATTAATATCTTACAGAACTATGTCTGCTGACCTCACCAAAGTACCTACCCTTAGCTAGAAATATAAATGTACTGTATAAATAGATTGTCACGCAGGAGCTGGTACATGAAAGATAAACCAAATTACGTTGACGTATCTTAGTTGTGGCTGCAGTGCTCCAGTTACATGATTCCCCCCTCCTAGAAATTACAAGCAAAAAGAATGGGTTACTGGAGTATTCAGAGGATAGTCATAGGATTTTTTTGTATTGAAAAGGAGTATTTTTTTAAAATCGAACGAGGAAAAGAAAAATAAAACTATTGACCAGCAGCAGATGGCTACAGTGCTGGCATTTTTATATAGTAACTTCTTCATTGTATGTGATTTTGTTCAGACACAGTCTGTACACTTTCTAGCCATAGTTAAGGATCTATTGTTTACCAACACTTTTATCTAGTGTTTCTTAGAAACCATTATTGGCTGCTATTTTTTTTAAGTCCACGTTCCTGTAGTTCAAATGAGTTTTATTGCTGTGTCGGAAGGGAAATCATGGGTTCCTCAGTGTAACCAAGAAGAAGTAAAAAGTCAAGTGCAGAAAACACGTTTATAAACTCTATTTGGATGAAGCGATGGTAGCTTTTTCCCAGCCAAGCTCCCTCGGAATGATGATTGGGCGGAGACAAGGAGCTGCAACACAATATAGCTTTTCTCCTAATGTTCAAAGTGGCAGGGCTGTACATGGCAATGAAATAGCTTCCATTTACTTCCATCACAGTGCAGAGTACTTACAGAACCCATTTTTAGGTCACAGAGATGAAAAGATGTTGTAAAGCTATGTTGCCATACCTGAGGTAGTGCAGATCTGTTATCTCCTTCATGCACAGCCAGCAGAACTGGCAACCACATACAGCACATGTCATCCTATTGCAGCTTCCATCATTCATCTTCAGGATAAAAGCACCACAACGTGGACAAGGCTTGATCTCTTCCACTACAAAATTAAAGGATTGGGAGATGAAAACAGTCTTATTTTATAAATCACAATTAACGAATAAACTAGACCAATTTACCCTCTTCCTCCCACCTTGCTCCCCTCTGAAGCCAGAGCATTTTCATTCTCTTTCAGAATAAACTTTCCTAAATTGAGGGAAAATGTATTGTAGGACAGACCACTAATGACATAATTTCATAATAGAATGATTTTCACATTTGGGCAAAATGCGTGTTCAAAACTGGCACACACATTGAGCTCAACTAAATACATTGCACGCTGTGACAGAAAAACATCACTGTAGACTTGGAATTGCTTAGTCTTAACTTAGCCCAATGGATCTTGCAAGATAGTTATAGCCCAGGCAGAAGGGATTCAGTCAAAGATGCATTCCCTGATTTGCAGCCAGGGAATGAGTTCATACATGGGCATCACATAAAGAGAGCACCTTAAGACATTTGCAACACAAGTTTATTGACTGACTGAAATTCACTTCTGGGTTCATTCCCAAAGAATCCACATGTCGGTAAGATTCTGCCTCTGGAACCATGCCTCAAGGGCTGGACATGAATAAAGATTTTGACAAATACAATCTTTTGTGGATCCTTGTTCCTTCTGATTTTAAAATAGTTAATGTCAAAATGTAGGCTGCTTTCTTCCCTGTCCCTCAGGTTCAAAATGGAAGGAAGGAGACAAAAAGAGGCAAATGCCTTTTGATCAAAGACTAATTAAGACAAAGGTACTTTGACGGTCCGGGCAAAAGATTTAAAAGGTGTCACTATGTACAACTTGCCAGTAGAGCTGCAATTTCTGTGGTGCTCAGTGATTGTAAATGAAGGGTGCATAAAAAGTGACAATTATTGTAAAGCGTGATTTAGGATTAGTATCATTGGCAGACTGAGATATCATTGTTCATTTGGCACCAAATGAAATCAAAGCAGATTGGTGATATAATTGAAACCTTTGGTTGAACTTTAAAAGGAAAAGTTACTCTTATAATCCAGAGATCCTCTTGATTACTTCAGTCTTAACTCAAGTCTCTATACATACATGGGATAACAGGAATTAACAATTATAGATATTTACCAATATAGTCTATGTTTTTAATAATACCCTGAGAGGAGCTGAAAGAATTATTTGTGATGCGATTCTCATTTAAATGGTCACCCCTGCTTGCATAAAATGAAGTTGACTTACAATAAAAGTTAATATGTTGCAGCCTACTTCTTTATATTAATTTTAACCATAAATAACACAATACAATTATTTTTAGCTTGTAGTTAGAGGGCTAAAAAGGTATAGTTTTCCATCTTCCAAGGTGACAAGAGAGCATGGTGAGAATCCCACAAATGTTTCAGTAAATTCATTAGCATGATACAGGGTTTAGAGCAACACAACACAGCACGGGAAACAGGCCCTTCGGCCCAACGAGCCCGCACCACCGTCATACCTATATAGTATCA